>CM053566.1:43519754-43907156 GCA_028646485.1 Cryptoprocta ferox | reverse complement strand
TGTTATATGGAAACCAACCTGACAATAAACTATAAAGTTTAAAAAAATAAAATAAAATAAAAAAAAATAAAATATTTTCCTGGAAATGTCAAAAAATAAAAAAATAAAAAAATAAAAAAAAAAAAAGAGTTCCCATAAACTAGACACCACGACTGCCTCCTGGGTACCTCAGGTTCCTTGTGTCCAGGTAACAGCAGTAAAGAGCTTATCATGACAGGGGTAAGTGACCTGACATCTGGAATAGGTAGGGTTGCTATCTTACAATGCAGACTGAGAGGAGTATGTGTGGTGAATCCAAGCAATCTACTTAAGTGACTGTTGGTATTTCCTTGCCCAAGTGAAATGATATATGGACAAGTACAGCAACTCTTGCCTCAAAAGAGCATGGTGATTAGGTCCTCAGATCCCTCAGGGATGAAGGTCTGGTCCCACTACCAGTTAAGCTACCAATACCAGCAGAGTTATTAGCTGAGAATGAAGGGAATCTAGAACGGATAGGATAGTAAAGGGAGATGATGAGTATCAGCCATAGCAGTGAGGACTGTAGTTCATCCTACTAACCTTCTTTATTTCCCCAAGGAAGAAACCTAGTGGAATTCAAAAAAATATTGTCTTCAATAAAATTTAAGAAAGTAGCTCCCAGTGAGACAAGGAAGAAACTTGATATACCATCACAAGGAAATCTCTGTTGTCCCAGCTGTTGGGAATGCTATTATATTGCCTACAGTTGTCAGTTCTTTCAGGGTTTGCCTCAACTACAGAGGATTACCTTGCCCAACAGCACAACTCTCCCTGTGGAACTGACATCCAACGACTCATCACAGAGAAGGAATTAAGGCCAAGCTGACCAAAGCTGGCACACAGTAGGACAACTCTGACAAGCCCTATTTGCTCCAATGTTCTCCACCTGATTGGTGGAGGCTTTAATGGGCCTGCATCTAGTTCAAAGTCTTATTCTCCTTCCCTTCCCCAGGTATCAATAACTAATAAGTATTCCCTACATCAAAATTCTGTCCTAGCACCTGCTTCTAGACACTATCACAAGTGGCTATTGGGTGCATTTGTATTAATTTAATACATTCAAGAAAAACTGACATTCCAAGACCATATACCATGTTTATCTTGTGTTTCCCACACCTCCAACCGTTCCCACTTTGGTAAGTGTCACCAAATATCACTGAATTGCTCTTCAAGGTCACATGGTTGTTGTGACAAACCTATACATCAGGCAGGAAACAGCTAAAGAAAGATGAGAAAATAAACAGTGCACACATGGACACAAGTCAGTCACAACTTACCTGTATTGAGGAAGGCTTTGGAAGAGTGGTTACCACAGTAGTTCCCATTTGTGCCAATTTTTTAACAGGTGCCACTGCCACTTTCTTAACTAACTGTGAACCAGAATTCTGGGTGGGTGAGGGGGGCAGGGGAGAGAGATAATAGAGTTATTAGCATTAGTAATTTTATTTTATTTTAAAAAATTTTTTTATGTTTATTTATTATCGAGAAAGAAACAGAGCATGAATGGGGAAGGCACAGATAGAGAGGGAAACACAGAATCCAGAGCAGGCTCCAGGCTCTGAGCTGTTAGCACAGAGCCCAATGTGGGGCTTGAACTAACAAACCGTGAGATCAAGACCTGAGCTGAAGTTGGATGCTTAACCAACTGAGCCACCCAGGTGCCCCTAGCATTAGTAATTTTAAACCAATCAGTACTATGGTAAACATTAAACATTAAAACACTTCAGGGCACCTGGATGGCTCAAGTTAAGTGTCCAACTTTGGCTCAGGTCATAATCTCACAGTTCATGAGTTCGAGCCCCACGTCAGGCTCTATGCTGACAGTACAGAGACTGCTTTGGATCCTCTGCCCCCTTTCTCTGACTCTTCCCCACTTGTGCGTGCTCTTTCTCTCTCTCTCTCTCTCTCCAATAAATAAACATTAAAAAAATTTAAAACACTTTACCACAGCAAACTCCTTTGATATAACTGGTTTTATATAACCTTATAGATTTTAAGCCCATTCTCCACTGGTCAATTGGTCATTTGGCCAATTGACACTATTTCATATTCCTGAAGGAGGCAACTTAACAAATAAATATCACAGTATTTTTAGCATTTAAAATATTAAACTTTACTCTTTGGCTCATACAGAAAACATATTTTTCTAATTTTTTTTTTTTTTTTTTTTTTTTTTTTTTTTAGAGAGAACACAAGTTAGGAGGGGCAAAAAGAAAGAATCTTAAGCAGCCTCCACACCCAGCTGGGAGCCTAATGCCGGGCTCTGGGCTCCTGACTTGAGCCGAAATTGAGAGTTGGATGCTTAACCAACAGAGCCACTCAGGCACCCCAAAAACATATGGATTCTTATTTAACATCTTATTATAAAAAAAGTCTGCTAACCTATCTTCTCAACTCACAGCAGTTTTAGATAAAGCAAACTAGAAAAGAAAGGGGCAGGGGCACCTGGGTGGCTCAGTCAGTTAAGCATAACTTCCACTCAGGTTATGATCTCACAATTTGTGAATCTGAGCCCCGCGTTGGGCTCTCTGCT
The DNA here is from genome assembly GCA_028646485.1 of Cryptoprocta ferox. Taxonomy (NCBI): domain Eukaryota; kingdom Metazoa; phylum Chordata; class Mammalia; order Carnivora; family Eupleridae; genus Cryptoprocta; species Cryptoprocta ferox. Next base: position 43,904,602 of record CM053566.1, on the reverse strand, counting down.
GACAACTCAGAGCCTGGAGCCTGCTTCAGATTCTGTTTTCTGCTTCTCTCTCTGCCCCTCCCCCGGCTTGTGCTCGGTCTCTCTCTCTCAAAAATAATAAACATAAAGAAAAAAAGGGAAGGAGCAGCTATCATTGAAAGATACAGTAACAGAGAAAATGACTGAGAACCTAGAATCAAATATTAGAGGAGAGCACAAAATGGAGGCTGGGGGTGGTAGACAAAACTGGAAGAGAATATTACCACAGAACACTATGCAATCTTTCATTAGGATGAACCTGACTCATCAAGAAAACGCTATACTACATTCAGCATTTTTTACTGTACCAGAGAAAGATGCTATAAAAATATATATATTTTTTAACCTCTGCCACACAAGATAAGTTTCAGTTAGTTACCCAGAAAGAATATCATGTATGTAATATAAACCATTTTCTAACAACTAATTTAAAGAAATATTACAGACTTCTTAAAAGTCATTCCTGTAAGATATGGATACAAATAGTATAAAACTATAGTGTTAATGTTTTATCACAAATTAGAATTAAAGCATAATGATTAGTTTCTTTCCATTTAGACATGCAAATAGCCCTTGTAACATTCCCTTGAGAAACACAAAATCTTCAAAGTATGAAGACTGAATCTTTATTATTTTAGCAATTACCAAATGATAAAACCAAACATCTTGATTAACACATTCAAAGAAAGTGGCTCAATTCAAAAAGTTGAGCAGAATCATCTATTATTTTTATTCACAATTACACATATTTATATGAAGATAATAGCTAGAAAAACAAGAATAATAATAATAAAAGCTGAGGTATATTACCGGCACTGTACAGATTTTAACTGTATGAGTATTCGTTGGTACAGCTGGCCTTGAAGTTATGTTAGTAGTGGTCTCTGCTCTTGTCACAGCTTGCTGAGGAGATACCAACATCAATTGGCCACTGTTACTTTTGATTAAAACTGTTCCTAGAATTAAAAGAAAAAAAATATGACCTCTAAGCTAATAAACATAATCACCATATATTTTGTGTTCTGACCATTTCTTTCAACACTGTAAAATGTTCTCAATAAGTGATTGATACACACTAAATTTCATCTATACTAATTACCATATATAATATGAAAAAATGTTTTCATTCAAACCTGCTTAAAATATTAAAAGTCCAAGCCTATGGCCCATATTCTTGAAGCCAAAACACTTTTTCTTCATGACATCAAACTGTAAAACTACAGTAAGTAAGATGATATGGTAATGGCACCAGACTACACAGAGTGACTGATGGAATAAATTAGAGAATTCCAAAATAGATTCAGGCAGATATGTCATATCAAATTTTCCTAAGAGGCACTGCAGATTAGTGAGGAAAAGAGCAGACTATTTAATAAGCAAGGCTGGGTCAATTAGTTATTTATATGGAAAAGAATAAAAGTATCATACCACATACAAAACCCCTAAGGCATTAAGAATACAAAGGTAAAAACCACTTTTGTTTAGCAAAAGACAACATCAAGAAAAAAAAACAATTAAACGGAAAAAAAATTTAGTTCACTTACGTTTGAGGAATGAATATCCAAAATGCACAAAAGAAACATACATGCCAATGACAAGAAAAGGTAAATTAAGACCACAGCGAGATATCACTTTATATCTACCTAGACAGGCAAAAATTAAGAAGTCCAAAGACCACATTAAGTGTTAGAAAAATGTACAGCAACAGGAACTCTAAAATCTTAACAATGGTAATGTAATATGGTAGAACTGCTTTGTTCAACTTTACATGATTGTGCCAAATTGATTCCCATTTGCACTCTCTAACCCAGCAGTATTTCTAATCTAAAGAAATTCCTGTCCACATCAGTAGGAGGCATAAACAAGAATACTCATAGCTGAAGTCCCATTTCTGGAATGGAAGCATAAAGAGCTCAACAAACCTGCTCCCTAGTAAAGCAAGCATATCTGGTGAAAATTATTTTTAAAAACACCATTTAAAGTCTTTGGAAATTGCCTGAAGGCATACAGAAAATGACTACACCATAATTATAGAGGATTTATTAAAACTCAGTAAAAACAGCAAGAATCTGTGGCATGTGAACCATGACCCGCTCCCTTTTCCTTCTCAGATCAGGCAGTGTGGTCAACACAGGGCCTCCTCCTCTCCCAAGCTCCAGTTGAGGGCTATGATATCTTCCTGGGAGGAGCAGGCCACCAGCATTTCTGATCTCCCCCACAATGAGGTGTATTCAACAGAGGACAAATTTGAGATAAGTGCATCCAAAGGTTTCTAGGCTTCTTCTTTTACTCATCTCCACTCATTAAAGGAAGGCTCTACCTCAGGGATGGCACACTAAAAATATCTGGACCCCAGTCTCCTTCGCCCCAGTTATTCTGTAGGAGTTATCCCATGCTGGGAGGGTAAGCAGATAAGACCAAAGGCTACCACGCATGCCCAGTACCCCACTCCTAAAGCAGGGATGTTGCCCAGAGAGAAGTATGCCACAGTCCTGGTCCCCACTCCAAATATCTCCCTAGAGAAGCTGACTTTATTTCAACACAGCATGGGGTAACTCAAAGTTAAGGGCACTCTCAAATACAACAAAGAAAGATGGTAGCTTCATGACAGATACAAGATAGGCAATAAGCCTAGCTCTAGTTTACCAGAGAGAACCAGATAAAGAGATAACTAAGAAGGGTCCTCCTGATATCAGAACAAACCTCAAACAATATACTAAAAAATTACCCTGTAAAGGAGCCTAAATTTAATTGGATCAGACTATGGAGCAAGTTAGGCCCTAGGACATTGTTGAAAACAATAGGGTAATTGGCTGGCAACCAATAGAGCTTAATCGCTGAGGGTGGTATCAGCAGAGACACACGGCTTAACTTAACGGGAATCAGAGAAAGAGAAAGTCAAAGACAGCCCTGCTAAAACCAAGGCTGTGCCCTCTGAGGTGCAACATCAGAGGCTTCCCATTGTAGGGAAAATAGACTTCACTAAAATAATCTGGCCAAACAACAGCAATACACTCAAGGGAACAGGGGACAGTACCCAGAGTTGCTACAATATATTACTCTTGAAGAGCAAATTACAGTACATGCAAAGAAAAAGAAAAGTGTGACACAGGGTAAAAAAGGCAGGCAACAGAAACCACCTATGTGAGGGACTAGATATTAGATCTAACAACAAAAACTTCAAAGTAAACATTATACAACCTCATTGTTCAACAATTGTTCAAGAGACAAAAGGAAACAGCAAAGGAAGGTATGATATCACCATACAGAGACTATAAGTATCATAAAAAAATAACTTCTGTAGTTAGAAAGGACAATAACAAAAAATTCACTAGAAGGGTTTGACAGTGAAACTAAGTAGAAGAAAGATCAGTGAACTTGAAGATAGATCAACAGATTATTATATCCAAAGAAAGGAGAGGAAAAAAAAATAAAGAAAGATGAACAGATCCTCAGAGAAATATGGAACACTGACAGGCACCGCAACATGGGCATAAAGTGAGTACCAGGGAGGGAGGACAAGAGAAACAGAGAGAGAGAGAGAGAGAGAGAGAGAAACATTCAAAGAAATAGTGGCTGACAACTCCCCAAATTTGATGAAGAATACTCTAGATGTTTAAATAGCTCAACAAACTCTAATAAATTCAAAGAGATGCACACCAAGTCACATCATAATAAAACGGTTCGCCTCTTAAAGGAAAATATTGAGAACAGCAAGAGAAAACTTACTATGTACAAGAGAACCCCAATAGAATTAACAGCTTATTTCTCATCAAAAACAATAGAGACCAGAAAGTAGTATAATGACATATTTCACTTGCTGAGAGGCACAGAAAAAAAAATTAACAAAAAATTAGATATTCATTAAAAATATCACTCAAAGTTAAAGGCAAAATAAAGACATTCCCAGATAAAAACTGAGAGGATTGGTTGGCTAATAGACACACCATACAAAAAATACTAAATAAGTTCGCCAAGGTCAAAACTAGTGATCCCAGGCAGTAATTAAAATTCAAATGAGAAAAGGCACTGGTTAGGGTAATTATATAATTTGACAATATAAATGCGTATTAATTCTGCTCTTTTCTCTTGATTTCTTTAAAAAATTGTTTACAAGAACAATTGTATAAAACAGTATGTATATAATTATATTGTTGTATCTATACCATAAAAATAATATATTTGTGAATAACAGCAGAAAGAAAGTGGGTAGGAATAAAGTTGTATTGCACTAAGGAAATTACTTTAGATAAAATCTCAAATCCATAGGAACAAATGAAGAAAACCAGAAATGGCAAATAAAAGTAATGAAACAAATGCTACAAATACATCCTGTGCTCCTTTCTTCCACCAGTTTGCTTAAAAACCATAAAGTTACATTATGTAATAATAACAAAGTATTGTTGGGTTTCTAACATATCAAGGTACAATATAGAGAGAGGTAATAGCACAAAATAAAAAGAGGAAAATGATCATGCAATGTGAATGGGTTAAGTAGTCCAATGGACTTAATACAAATGGAAGCAAGGGAAAAACTAGAATGAAATTTGAAATCAGTAACAAAAAAGAAATTGGGGGAATTCACAAATATTTAGAAATTAATTACTTCTAAGCAGTCAGTTGGTCAATGAAGAAATCACAAGGGAAATTGGAAAATACTTTGAAAGGAGTGAAAATGAAAACATAATATGCCAAAATGTATGGAATGCAGCTAAAGCAGGGTTTAGCGGGACATTTATAGTTATAAATGATGGTATTTAAAAAGAAAAAAGATTCAAATCAATAACTTAAACTTCCACCTTAAGATACCGGCGGGGGGGGGGGGGGAAGCAAAATAAAAACTAAAGCAAGCAGATGAAAAGAAATCAATGAAGATTAGAGTAGAAGTAAATACAGGATGAAAACAATTGAGAAAAAGAAAAACAAAAGTTGGTTCTGGGAAAAGACCAACAAAACCGAAAAACCTTTAACCAGACTGCTCAAACTACTGAAACCAAGAATGAAAAAAAAAAAAAAAAAAAAAAGAGGACATTACTACTAACATCATAGAAAGATGGATAAAGGAATGCTATAAGCAACTGTAAACCAATAAATTAGATGAATCACATGAAATAGAAAAATTCCTAAAAACAAAAGCTACTATAACTGATTCAAGAAATAGGCAACCTGAATAGGCCTCTAACAAATGAACTGAATTATTAATCAAAAAGTGTCCACAAGATAAGCCCAGGTCCAGATGGCTTCACTGGTGAAGTCTACCAAACATCCAAGGAAAACAATACAAATCATTCACAAACTCTTCCAAAATGTAGAAGAGAACAAAACACGTCTCAACTAATTCTGTAAGGTCAGTATTACCATGATACCAAAAACTAGACAAAGACATCACAAGAAAACAGAGACCAATATGCTTTATGAATATAGATACACAAATTTCCAACAAAGTACTAGCAAACTGAATCCAATAGCACAAAAAATCTAACATAAAAACATTACTGCAAAACAACCTATCAATATAGGACAAAACCACATGATCATAACCTCATAAAAGTGATCTATAAAAGACTCACACCTAACATCATATGTAATGGTGAAGGCTTAAATGATTTCCCTTTTAGGAACAAGACAAAGATATCTGTGATGAGGAATGAGACAAGGATAACCTGCAATCACTACTTCTATTCAACATTGTACTCAGAGTTCTAACCAGGGCAATTATGCAAGAAAATGAAATAAAAGGCATCCAAAGAAAGAAGTAAAATTATCCATTCACAGATAATACAATCTTATATATAGATATCCTACAACTCCATGAAAAACTATTAAAACCAATAAACAAATTCAGCTAGGCAGCAGGATACAGAATCAATATATAAAAATCAGCTGTATTTTTATACACATTTGTAAAGAATGACTAAATGGAACAAAGAAAACAATTACATTTACAATAGTACCAAAAAGAATAATATACTGACAAATTTAACAAAATAAGTATAACACCAATACTCTGGAAACTACAAAATGCCGTCTAAAATATTTTTGAGAAAGATAGTGTTGTCAAGTGAGCAGGGGATGGGTGGAGAGAGAGGGAGAAAGAATCTTAAGCAGTCTCTTTACTCTTAGCAGTGGAGGCCGGGGGCAGGGGTGGGGGAGTTGGATCTCATGACCCTAAAATGAAATCAAGAGTGGGATACTTAACCAACTAAGCCACTCAGGTGCCCCTGGAATCTACAAAATGCTGTTGAAAGAAATTAAAGACCTAAATAAATCAGGGGGCTCAGTCAGTTAAGTGTCCGACTCTGGCTCAGGTCACGATCTCACGGTTCGTGACTTGGAGCCCCACATTTGTCTCTGTGCTGACAGCTTAGAGCCTGGTGCCTGCTTCAGATTCTGTATCTCCCTCTCTCTCTGCCCCTCTCACTCATTTCTCTCTCTCTCTCTCTCTCTCTCTCTCTCTCTCTCTCTCAAATAAACATTAAAAAAAAAAAGACCTAAATAAATAGACACACACCCCATATTTGTGGATCAAGAGAGTTAATACTTTGTAGGACCATTAAAGGGGAATGAATAAGACAATACTTTTGAGCAGACTTTTGAATTTTAAAGTTATCAATTGTAGTAGTTGTTATTAATGTCAAAAGGTCTACAATCCAAACTGTAAAGTACTCAAAACAGCAGTGGGAAGTAATATTAAAATAGTTGCAGACAGACAATACTGCGAAAATAACAAGAGTTCATCTAAACTCAGTGCTCTTCTGAATGAAGTGTTTATCCCAAAAGTCCAATTCCAGTGAGCAACAACCTAGTGAAAAGCACTAGAGATGTATAAACATAAAAAGGAAACTAAACATTAGTCTCTTTTCTGAAAACCACCTACCAAGTCTCTTTGAATCAAATCCTGATAAATATGATTCATTTTCCAATCATAAAAGGATAGACAGCTTTGCCGACTTATCCTACAGAAATGTAAAAAGAAAGTAACTATACATTAGGTTACAAAGCACCTTTCCTCTAAAAATACTAAGCTGCTAAAGTGTAAAGTGGTCTGGTGTTCACCCTCTATCTGGTACATAATTTAACATATTCTACCTGTCTGCCCAGTGAACTATTATATGCCAAGGTGACTTTCCTATTTGTCTTGGTTGCAGGTTGATCTGGATGGCAGCTCTAATTTGTCCATATTCCCAGCAATGGTAAATGGTAAATACTGAAAGAAGAGCAGACCCATCCCTTCTAAAACTTTAGAATTCATCTATTATAACTTAATATCTATATATAATTGCCTGACTGGTGACCTTCTAGACCCTACTGAAATAACTCCAGGATTAGGAGGGTAGAGATGTATAAATGTCACTGCTTCACAAGTAGACTAGAAACACAAAGTTATTCCTTAATATGGAATCAAAATAGTCTTCCATATTCAGAGAGAGGATGGTCTTTTGTGTAATCACACAAAATAAGCTGACTTTCATTACCACAGGAGAATACTTTGAAAACTTATTCTTGGAGTGAATAAAAGAAAAACTTAAAATCAATCAATAAGTTTTCATCCCAGATTCTACTACCAGTTATAGCACATCTCCTCTATCCTCCATTTACATGGTTGATTTGTCAAAACAGAACTTCTATTTACCTTTATTAAATATCACCTTTTAAGAGTAGGATATGTTTTCAGGTGATTTTACTTTCTTTTTAACTTGCCATATTTGTTTTTATATATGCATATGTTAGTTTACAAAAATGATATTGTTGGGGAAAAACTAAGCCCAGAATAATCTAAGGAAATTCTCAGAATCTATTTAATTTCCAGGAGAGAATCTGTGTCTACCTTATTTACTACTGCATCCATGGTAATGAGCATAGAACCTGGCATACAGTTAACACTGAAATATATGAGTAAATTTAAAAAATATGAATAACTTTAAAGCACTCATATTTCCTTCATCCAGAAATTCCAAAATTCTTATTATCTGTCCCAAGAAAATAATCAACACACAAACCACAATCTAAATACAAAACATCTGGTTTACTTTTACTTATAAGTAATTTTTTCTTTTTTTAAATGTTTCAACTTTTTTAATGTTTACTTATTTTTCAGGGAGAGAGAGAGACAGAGCACAAGTTGGGGAGGGGTAGAGAAAAAGGGAGACACAGAATCAGAAGCAGGCTCCAGGCTCTGAGCTGTCAGCATAAAGCGTGATGCAGGGCTCGAACCCATGAACCATGAGATCATGACCTGAGCTGAAGTTGGATGCTTAACCAACTGAGCCACCCAGGTGCCCCTATAAGTAATGTTTTAAACAAAAAAGCATAAACAACCTAAATGAATAGAGAAAAGGTTAAATAATGGATTACACACCCATTAAAATTAAACTTTTGAGGTTATAAAATACAAATCATCATTATATAATGGTAAGTGAAAAGCAGGATATAAAAATTATATAATAGAATCCCAATTATGTAAAAATAGAGGAAGCACAGATACATTTTTTCTCAAAGAAACTACAAGCTTTAGGGGAATGAAATGTTCTCTATCTTGGAATGGTGGCTATACCTTTGTCAAATTTTTCAAAACTTACGGTAAATGGTCTCCTTTTTAAAATAAATGTACATATAAAAAACTGTAGCTCCATAAAGTTTACATAAAAAAGAGACTAAAAGATACACTTAAAATATATGAGGGTAATTTTTCAATATTTTCCAAATTTTCTATAACAAACAAAAAATGGGGACACAGAGACCTTGAAGTTATTTCAAAATCCATCTTTTTGCGTGGAGCCAAATGCGGGGCTTGAACTCATGACTCTGAGACAATATCTGAGTTGAGATCAAGAGTCGGATGCTTAACCAACTGAACCACCCAGGTGCCCTGCAAAATCCATCCTTTTAAATTACAGTGAATTTGGTGGATGTCATACGTATTAGATAAATAGCACCCAGAGCACCTATAGACAATTGCTATACAGGTACCTTAAATACTCCAGACATGCCTGCTATGCAACTCTGTATTCCACACAAATGGTGTTCTCTAGAGTTCTGTTACATATGGACCTATATACTTATATTAGTTAATCCACATGATACTTCTGTGAAGGTATGATCCAATTTTAGACGTAAGAAAACTGACACTGAGAATAAGGTTAATAAACTTGCCCAAGATCACAAAGCTATTAAGGTAGAGCTGGGATTCAAATCCAGGTCTGATTCCAAGGCCAATGTTCTGCCCTTCATTGCTACACTTCATAACTTTCCACAAAGGCTAATAACTCTCCAAGCCCCTTGTTATCTAAAAATTTGATTAGCACACTTCTTCCTTACTCTGTGGCCCTGAACTAAACCTTTCCAGCTATTGTATACTATATATTAGCTTTACTTCACAAAAACAAGAGCCCTCTTAGGCACAGTTATTCAGTAGGTAACAAATCTATAACATTACCATCCAGCCACATTTTTCTGTTTAAAGTCTATCTCTCCCCACTCAATTATAGGGCTCATCTTCTATTAATGTTAATTAAAGTTAAGTCTGGAAAATCACTATTAGTTTCCATAGGTACATTTTTAAAATTAAGTATTAACATTGTTGATTACACATTTGAACAAACTTCTGGGGATAAAATTTCATAATCCTATTAAAAGATTACCTTTTGAACCAACAATTCCACTTCTTGTGATTTACCCTTTAAAAAACATATTTATAAAACTGCACAAAGATACACCAAGACATTTATTGTAGCATCATTTATAATAACAGAAAGTAGTGCAAACAAGATCAATGTCTGTGATTAGGAGAGTGGTCAAAAAATGATGGTACGTTGATACAACGGACTACTAAGCAATTTAAAAAATGAGGAAGATTTATAGGTACCAACATGAAAAGGATAACAACAAACTGTTAACAGTAATACTCTGGTGAAGGGTGTATTATATTTCAGTATTGCTTTTTTTTTTTTTTTTTACAAGAACATATGCTACTTTTATAAGCAGAATAACCAAAGAAATTAAGAATAAAATACACTGATACGTGTAATGACCCTTGGAATCCCTTAGGGGTTGCAGCCCTATTGCCCTCTCGTCTCTCCACATATACTACTAATATGTGCCTTCAAATTCTCCAGTGCCTTCTCTGAGCAAGGAACTTAGCTAGGTGCTGGATTATAAAGTAGGCGTCCCTACCCTCATGCAATACCCTGGGTAATAAAGTCGGGAGTCCCTATCCTCATGCGATATCCTTTTGAAAAAGCCAGGATAGAAACAAGAAGCACTAGCTTATCCAGTACCTGGCTCAAGAATCTAAGATTTAAATCCTATGCCATGTCTCAGCATGAAGGAGTTGACGGAAAAAGACCTGAAGCATTTTACAAGTTACTTTCACTAACTTCTGTACAGTATGACCATCAAACAGAATCTACCACAGTTTATGACCCAACAGAAGCAACCAAATCCTTGATCATCATTCTCAAACAAGTGACAGAAGAGACACAGAATACCAAAAAGAGAAACAGCCACAGTCTGGCCTAAAATGCCACATGTTCATAAAAGAGAAGACGGAGAAGACCAAAGAAGTTACCAAAAACATTCAACAGAATAATTTTCGGAGCCTTTGCTACAGCTTCTTTCATTTCCTCACAATGCCTCCCCTATTTATTTCCAGGCCCTGCTCCCTAGAAACACTTGTGGTGCATATGCCTAAAAACCAGTTCTGTTCACTAAGAAAATTCTGAAATAAGACAGAAATCAAATACTTGAAAGTATTATCTTGGAAAAAGAAGAGTGGACTTCTATGTTTTAAGCACCCCTGAGTCATCGATTACTAATCCTCAGGATGTAAAAGAAATGGTACAAGACTCATAACTTTTACTCAGTGTTTTCATTTCATTCCTCAACTACCGGCTATCTTACTGTGCACTAACGAGAGCACAAATGTTAGTACGCTCTTCTGCCACCTACCAGCTGAAATCCCCAAAAGCTACTCTTCAAAGTGTCTTCCTACCTCCTCTGTAAATAACAATTCCTAAAGGTGATTTATGTCCTATTCAGTGGAAGTTTCTCTGTGGTCAATAGCCTAAACTGTTGTACTGTAGTGCACACCTAGGTTGTGGTCTTGGTTTATGGCTATGCAGCTCTGGTAAGTTTCAGTTTTGGTTTCTTTGTGTACAAAAGATTAGGCTCTAAAATTCTATGTCACTCTTAGCTCTGATACTCAATTAGGCATAGTCTACACACACACCAAGTGGTAAGCATAGTGTGTAAAGAGTAAACACACCTGGGTTCAAATTCCCTCTGACACCTATGAGGTGTCTGGCATTGGACAAATTATTTCCCCATAGAGACCTCTTATTTGCTACCTTTAATGACCAACAAAAGATTATAAATAACATATGAAAAGTGTGTAGCACATATGCCTTTGCTTAGTGATTAGTTCCCACTTACCAGCAAGTTTGCACTCTTGACAGTTCCTCTATTCTAATAATTTTTTTATTGTTTCTAAACAATCCTGACAAATTTAGTTTTTAACAAATTAAGAGGTGATTTCATTCAAACACATTCATAACTACTTTATAAGTATATGCAGGATGACAATTTGGAACTGGCAGAAAATGTATCCAGTGGCATACACAGCATAGCCTTATGAATGTGTATATACACATATACATACATTTCCTGTAGAATACAAAACTGAGAGAGAACTTCATCAAAAGTGAAGAACATGATCTTTCCACACCGTTCTTGATCAAACAGAACATTAGCTACAAAAGAGCCCCTATCATTTTGTTAGGGGATACTGATCTTGAATCAAATGCTTCACTCCTTTACCATCTTTGCAGGTCAGAGTTCCAATTACTACTAACAAAATAAATAGTGGACAATATAATTAATTGGGAGTGGAGTTCACTCCAAAGAATGTGAGATGTGCCTTTTTTCCCCAATGAAACTCCAAGACACCTTCAGTTGAGGAAAGAAAGTAGAACACTCAAATTTACAATATGCTGAATGATCACAAAGCAAAATCTTTGTATAAATCATGAAAACCAGCCCAAACATGTAGATGCTCCAAGAAAAGTGGTCACAGGCTCATTAACTGTAGCATTCACACACTGCTTCAAATTTAACAATTGCATGCTTCGGATCCCTCAATTCTGGCACTTGCTGGGAATGAGTGGTAATCTTCTAACTGAAAATTACAAACATCACACATCTAAAGATTGTGCAGGAAGCAGCATTATTCATTTCTGGTATTAGAAAAGCAGTGAACTTATTTTAGCTTGCTTAAATTTAAAATCCTCTTTTAGTCTTACCACACAAGAACTTAAATAAACTTTTTAAAAAATATATGGTTATCTAACCGTGTAGATATATAAATTGGTCTCTTCTGCACACGAAAATAAACTTTGGTTATATTCTATCTTCCCCCACCTAGGAGCTAGTGCCTCAAAGGCCCTCCTGAATATCCTGTTCCAGCTTCCACTGTGTCACTTAAGTGAAAAGATTCTTTCCTTAAATATGGAAAGAAAAACTGTAATGACTCAAAGAGGCTATATTAATTGTAAAGCCAAATCACTGCCCTGCAAAGTCCATTATGAACTGTTCTCTTAGCTGAGTTTTTTCATAGCTAACAGCATGAAGGCACAATCCGGAGCTGCGACGTTTCCCGTGTCACACTGCTGGCTGGACCGATGGAAAAGCTGGAAAAAGTGATCGACATACCTGGAGGAAGCTGCAAATTAGCAGGCAACTGGATTGTTGTGGTGTTGGGGGCTTTCACAGCGACTATCTGAGGAGCAGGCAGCGGAGGGCCGCTGCTGAGTTTAGGAAGAGCACTGACAGGAGCCACTTTGGTCACCAGGGTCCCCACGGGGGACCGCACGGGCTGGGACACCGTGGACTCCACGCAGACACTGACAGGAGCCTTAGTCACGGCGCCCAAGGCCATCGGAGTGCTCTCCACCCGGACAGGGAGAGTCCCAGCTGGGGCCATGGTCACGGTCCCGGAGGCGCTCACAGCGGCTGGAGGAGGAGCCGCGCCGGCCGGTTCCGTGAGGCCCGCGGGCATCCCCCAGGTGGATCAGCGGCAGCTAAGACGCTGCCGTTCAGGGAGCAGAGGCGAAGGGAGGCTTGACAAGCGGGAGCCGACTCCAGAGCAGTTCCGGCTCCACAGCATCGCTAGGGAGAGGCGCAGGGGCCGCGACACAAGTCAGTGACGGGCGCCGGCTGGACGCCGACCCGCGCGTCCCAGACCTCCCTCCCGTTGGTGCGGCCCGGGCTGCAGCGACACCTGCCCGGCCGCTCTCCGCTTCCTCCGGGGCGCTCACACGTGCGCCGGCTCAGCCCAGCGCCTCAGCCTTGGGTCCCGCTACAGCGGAGCCCGGCTGCGCAGTCCCCGGAAAGGCGTCACTTCGGCTCCCACCACCCAGCAAAACTCTGCGCCCCAGTTCCCCCGCCAGAAATTTCAAAACTACAAACCCGAAGCGCCCCCAAACCCCCTACACACACTCAGCGTGGCCCCACCGCGCGGCCACGCCAGCCATGTTTATATAGCCACGCGGAAACCTCGCGCACGCGCACAAGCCGCCGCCGCCGCTCCGGGCTTCCCCCGGAATCCGGTTCTGTGATTGGCCACAGACTGGAATCGCGCTTGTGACGTCACTAGGGACGCCTCCAGAGGGCGTTAGAATCTTCCCCCAGAATCAGGAGGAAGGAGGGTCTAGTTGCCAAAAATCTACCATGTGGGAGGGGCGGGCCGCACTTGGAGAACTGCGACATTCGCGTTCCTCTTCTTGGTATTCCTAGGTGTATGTTGGTTTAAAAGCCAGGAGTGCTATTTCTACAGGATTCTTCTTTTTTAAGGAAAAATGTGGCGGACTGGTTTCGGAGAACGGTAACTCAGTAAGACTTAATCACGCTTCTGTTTTTCTGCGGGCTTTGCCCTACAGCGTCGCAAAATGAGAGTTACAGTTGACATTGTGAAAAAAATTGTCCATTTCTTTATTTTAAATGTTTAAGAATGGCGTCTAATTTTATAGTCTGTAAAATATGCCTATTGTCATATGACGTTAGAGCTGAACTGCCCCAAGGGAAAATCTTTTTCTTCCTTTGTGCGGGTATAGATATCTGTCACCTCTAAACGTATTTAAATTGTTTACATGTGTATCTCCTTGAAAACTGGGACAATGTCTTTTGATTACCACATCCTCAGATTCGAGCAATTAGATCTCAACTGCAATCTTAGATATTATTTGAAAAAGTGAAGAGTGTTTGTGAAATGAATCAATAAGCCCAACATAGAGAGAAACTTTCTTTTTAGAGATCTAATCAGAGACGATCCCTTTATTTCAGGCTTTTATCGTAATACTGTGTTTGTAGGACCCAACACTATACTGAAGGAGATTTTGCAAGAAGGCAGGCAACCTGACCTTTAACAGCCTCTGGTTTTCTCTTTCCCCCTAAACTCCAATGGACAGGATCTACTCACAGCCCTCTCACTTCACTACATTTTCTGTTTCTCCCATCTGAACCAGTCCAAATCAAGAACCCATCTTATGATTCAAATCATTACGACCTTCCCCATTCCATGAAGACTTGCCTGATAATATAGCTTCCAGAAAATTCATAGTGGAGTTGGGAAGAGGAAAGCTAAGTTCATCAAGGGCCTCTTGTGTGCTGGTCACTAAAAGATACATTTTCTTGTTTCTTGTTTCTTTTTTTTCTTTTTTTGAAACAACCACTTCATTGTACTGACTTGAAAACTGCAGTTAAAAGACTAATTTTTCAAGAACGTGAGTTTCAAAACAGTCTGTATGAAACCAAAGTACATCTCTTTCTGTATCTCCACACATATCTGGTTCATCATATATTGCACTCCACCCTTGCAAAACGCCTTGCACATAAAAGGTGTTTGATAAGTATTAAATAGATCCATGAAACATTTTCAGTGAAGCAATATGGTCTAGTGGATTTGAATCTTAGATCTGATTTTTACTAGGTGGGCAAATTGTTTAGCCTTGGTTTTTCTCCCTATATAGTCAGTAAATACTTGCAGAAGGCTCAAAGTTTGCTCTAATGACTGACTCTCCCTTTCCAAACTTTAATTAGACCCCACCACCAACTCACATACTTTGTTTAGATATGTAAATAACTTCAATCAAGTTACAAAGAGGCTTGGCTGAGGAAGCCTACTTTCTCTGTAAGTGACCTTGAACGTTTTGTTATACTTGTTTATATTTGTTTTATTATTTATCTCATTGATGGGAACTTTAATATTCTAGTTGCAAAGAATATGCTTCTTACCCAGCACAGGTAACTACTGTCCTGAATCTGGAGTTTAGTAAGAATTATATTTACTACATTTCCTTTCTATAGGAACTTCTATTCACACAGTATACGTAGGGAAGCAAAATGCATTTTATCTATGTGAGACAAGAAAAAAATGCAGGGGAGGATTATACCTTGATTTTATTATGATTATCTGTTAAAATATTTGTAAAATTAAGGATATTGAAAATACGTATTCATTTGCCTTCTGTCTTAGTGCATTCGGGCTGCTGTAACAAAGTACCACAGACTGGGTGGCTTTTTTTTTAAGTTGAATTATAGTTGATACACAATATTATCTTAGTTTCGGGTATATGATATAGCAATTCAGTCTTTTTATACATTATGAAATGATCACCTAGATAGGTCTAGTTACTGTCACTATACAAAGTTATTGTAGTATTATTGACTATTCCCTATGCTGTATATTACATCCCCATGACTTATGATTTATTTATTTTATAACTGGATGTTATACCTTTTGATTTATTTATTTTGAGAGAGAGAGAGAGAGAGGGAGAGAATCCCAAGCAGGCTCCATGCTGTCAGTGCAGAGCTCCACAAGGGGTTCAAACTCACAAACTGTGAGGTCACGACCTGAGCTGAGAGTCCTACACTTAACCAGCACCTTGGATGTTTGTGCCTCTTAATCTCCTTCACATAGGGGGATTAGATGATGGGTGGCTTACAAACAGCAGAAACTTATTGCTCATAGTCTTGGAAGCTGGAAATCTCATATCAGGGTGCCAGGATGGTCGGGTGAGGGCTCTCTTCCAGATCACAGTTTCTCCCTGCATCCTCACATCATGGAAGCAAAAAAGAATCTCTCTGGAGCCTCTTTCATAAGGTACAAATCCCATTCATGAGGGTCCCACCCTCATGATTTAAGCACCTCCCAAGGGCCCCACCTAGTAATACCATCACATTTGGGAATTAGGCTTTCAACACACCAATTTGGGGGAGACAGAAACATTCAGACCACCTTGTAAATGAGGGACTAAGCCAATTGTCCAGATATTCTCATCAATTCAGATAATGAAACAAAATTGTGAACAAATACAGAATTCATGTTTCCATTATTTTACATACACACAAACACACATGCACTTAAATTTGGGCAAAACCAAAGGCTACGATTATTGGGTGGACAATGCAAATTACTCTTATTATCCTTCTGATTTTCCATATGCCTATATCTTCCAGAAATGCAACTCTTGGGGCACTTGGGTGGCTCAGTTGGTTAGGTGTCCAACTCTTGATTTTGGCTCAGGTCATGATCTTACGGTTTGTGAGTTCAAGCCCCACATTGGCTCTTTGCTGGCAGTATGGAGCTTGCTTGGGATCCATTCTCTCTCCCTCTTTCGCTACTCCTTTCCTGCTCTTTCTCTCTCAAAAAATAAATAGATTTATAGAAAATGAAAAAAAAATAAAATGCAACTTTTGATCTTAGGGTTGTGAGTTTGAGCCCCATGTTGGATGTAGAGATTACTTAAAAACAAAATCTTTAAAAAAAAGTTTACTACTCTAGATTGTAAACAGGAAGCCTTTATGTGTAAAATGAAATCAGCTGAAAAATCTGCCTGAGAAAACTTTAACTATTTGGCTAAGATGGTGATGGCCTCAACTTCAAATTGAGTCAGAAACAAATGGCCTCAAGTTCTGTACCTTGAACCAGGTCCAGTAACTGTGCTTTTACCTCAAAAATATTTAAATACTTCCCTGCAGTAGAACACATTTCTATCACACCTTTCTGTCATTTCTTTCCCCTTAAAGGAATGCACCTTAAGCTCCTAAGTTTGACTTCATTAACTTCAACTTTTTATACCTTCACTAAAGATTTAATGAAGTCTCAGATACTTTTAATGCTCCTACAAAAAGTGGATACGACTGAAAGATTCTATCATAAGAGATGCCTCACACTATGGAATACTAATCAGCCACTCAGTTTATACTTGTAGAGGTATATTTATGGAAAAATGATCATGGTATATTGTTAAATGAAAAAACGAGGTTATATAATAGTATATAAAGTATGATTCTATTTTTTGTAAGTTAAAAAAATCTGGGGAGTGGGCACCTGTGTGGTTCAGTTGGTTAAAGATACAACTCTTGATTTCAGCTCAGGTCATGATCTCACGGTTTGTGGGATGGAGCCCCACATGGGACTCTCCCTCTCTCTCTCTATGCCCTTCCTCTACTCACTCACTCTCTCTCTCTCTCTCTCTGTTTCTGTCTCTCTCAAAATAAATACATAAACTTTAAAAAAACTTAAACCAATAAGCAGGTAGATATATGCTCAGAGGAAAATCTAGATTATACATCAAACTGTTAACAGAGGACATCTGTTTGGAGACATTCTAAGTGATCATTTTCTCTTTATATTTGTGCATTTTCTAATTTATTTGCATAATCAAAAATTAATACAAGCTTTTTCTTAAAATATATATTCTTAGTGACAACTGAAATCCTTTAAGTACAGCTAAGTCTTCCCTGGTCTCCTGCCGTCATAGCGCTCAGGAAACCCCTGAATGTCTTGACACTGGGCAACTATATTAGCCTACTTAAGCTATGTGGGCAGAAGCTTATTACAAACACTGTCTTAACCTGGGATGATGGGCATTTTCTTTTTTTTTTAAGTTTTTTTTTAAGTTATTTATTTACTTATTAGTTAGTTGGAGAGTTAAGTTTATTTAGTTGGTTAGCTGTGTACACAAGCGAGGGAGGGGCAGAGAGAAACAGAGACAGAATCCCAAGCAGGTTCAGCACGATTAGCACAGAGCCCAATGTGGGGCTCGAACTCACAAACTCTGAGATCATGACCTGAGCCAAGATCAAGAGTCAGTCACTTAACTGACTGAGCCACTCAGGTGCCCCAGATGGGCATTTTCTAAAAGTGTGAGTACTCCCTTCCTTTCATTTCATATTAAATATAGAAAAAGTAATGACTGTCTAAGAAGCCATAATCTCATAAATGATCTTTTATTTTCTAGACGATTCTGCAATCACAGGACTTTTTACTTGTATTGTCTATTTTAGTACTCATTTTCTTGAATTATACCTTCTTAGAAGATCCTCCTCCCCACTCCCTTCAGTCATTCATTCACATAACCAGTATTCATTGTGTGCTTACCCTGTGCTTGGCAGTAAAGAGTATATCAATGAAAAAAAGAAAAGACAGAAATCCCTGTCCCCATGAAGCATACATTTCAGTGGAAAGAGACTATATGAAAAAAAGTAAATTATAAAAATGTAAATAAAAAACAAAAAGGTAAATTACATAGTATATTAGATAGTGATGCATGTCCTGCAAAAGGAAATCAAACAAGAGCATAGGAAGTACTGCTGGTGCATGGAAGAGAAAGAAAAGGAAGGCAGAAAATTCATATTGGGCTGTGTAAACCTGAGAAGGATTTTGCCTTTTACCCTAAGAGGTGTAAAGGCATGGGGAGATTTTGAGTAGTAAAGTAACATTATCTAACTTATATTTTTAAAAACCTTACTCTGGCTGCTCTATGAATAGTCCAAGAGGGATAACTGGATAGTATAATTATAGGATAATATACCAGGATAATAATACAAGAATAATTATAGAGAGACTACTTAAGGAAGCTACTAGAAAATCCAGGTGAGTGATGATGGTGGCTTAGACAGAGGTGATATTGGTGTAAGTGGTAAAAAGTGGTCAAATTCTGGGAATATTTTGATGATAGATCCAACAGGTTTTTCCTGATGGATTGAGTGTGAGGTATTTGAGAGGAGTTAAGGTCTGGCCAAGGTAGTTGGGAAATCAGGTGCCAACCTGATATTTTAATTTGGGATATTTTAATTTGAAATGCTTATTATCTATCCAAATAGAGTTTGGGTTAGGCAGCTGGATATGTAAACCCAGAATTCAAGGAAGAGGTCCAAGCTGGATAAAAATATATTCACCAGCATGTGGATGGTATTTTTAACATCATTGGACTCAGTCAAGGTGGAAGAGAGTATAAAGGAGAAGAAAAGAAGCCAGAGTCCTGGGTACTCTAACGTTAAAGGTCAGGTTGATGAAGAGGACCCAGCATTAAGAGATGGAGAATGACTCTCCATTTATAACAGGAAAATCAGGAGAGTATGGAGTCCTGAAAGCCAAGAAGCGGCCAGGTTTCAAGTGAAGAGAAGGATCAACTGTGTCAAACGCAGCTGATAGGTCAAGTAAAAGGAAGACGGGTGATTGGCCAGTAGATACAGCAACACAACATGAGGTCATTGGTAGCCTTGCTAAGAGACAAGCTATGGCATGTGGAAGTAGAAGCTTGTTTGGAGTATATTCAAGAAAGAATGGAGGGGTGCCTGGGTGGCTCAGTTGGTTAAGCATCTGACTTTGGCTCGGGTCAAAGCTCACAGTTTGTGAGTTTGAACCCATTGTCAGGATCTCTGCTGTCAGTGTAGAGCCTGCTTCAGATCCCACTCTCTTTGCTCCTCCCTCCCTCTCTCAAAAATGAATAAATGTTAAAAAAAAAAAAAAGAGAGAGACAGAGAAAGAATGGAAAGACAGGTTTTGAAAACTATGTAAAGATCTGATGCAACGAGGAGAATAAAAATGGAGTAGTAGTTGGAGGGGATGAGGTCAAGGAAGAGGTTTTCTTCATGATTACATTATACTGTATGCTGATAGCAGTGATCCAGTAGGGAGGGAAATTGTTGATAGAGGAGTAAAGAGGGGAGCCTTGATGGAGCCATGTCCTTGAAGGCAAAAAGGGTTGGAATCTAGTGTACAAGTGGAGGGGTTTAGCTTTTATAAGAGCAATAGACCAATTCATATATGGCCACAGAAGGTAAGGTGGAGTTCTTGGCCACAAATGCTGGTAGGTAGATATATGTGATGGTGGGAAATTCTCTTCTAATCTTTCTCCCTTCCTCCAACCCAATCCATGTCTCTCATCACTTCTAGAACAGTCTTCCTAAAATGCCAATCTACTTATGTAACTCCCACTTATAACTTTTTCACATCTTCCCATTGCTCACAGGATAAAATCTCAAAGAGCTAGCATAGCATACAAAGTTCATTAGGACCTGACACCTGCTAAACTGCCCAAGCAATCTAATTCTGTCATATTCCCATGGCCACCTACCACTGGCACCCTAGATAACTACAGAAATTCCCCAAAATGTCCAAACTCTGTCAGCTTCATGCCTCTTCATACATTGCTTCATCTCCCTCGAAAGTCTTACTTGATAGACTTTCCCCATTTGAAACTCATGTTCTACCTTGCAAAGTCCTATTTGGCCTTCAAGAGGCAATAACCTACCTGGATGAATTCAGTGCCTCTCCTTCTTCTTCCATGATACTTATTGTATTATGGTATTTCAGTTGTTTCTCTTGCCTAGCCTCTGACACTATATTGTGAATTTTCCTTATTGTTGAGGTCATGTTCACCTCAGAATCAGAAGAGAGAATCTAATACCTAGGTAGATACTGGACACATACATACATCCCTGACTCTTATCCCACTCCCAACCTCTACACTGGCACACAGGGGCAGGAGTTTTGTCTTGTGTGTGTATCTCTGGTACACATTTTCTTGTATGTTAATATAATTCTCCATACAGTAATAGGAAGTCCATATTTCAGCTTTCTGTTCTTAGTCTGTGCTTTCCTTAGGTGAAAACATTTAATTTGATGACTTAATTTCCATCTATCTATATGTTCATGACTTTCAGACCTATCATCTATCTTTGGGACAGATTTCTCTGCTGGCCTCCAGTCTTACATAGACAGCTGCCTACTTCTGCCTGGATGTTTCACAGGTTCAAACTAAATTTATTATCCCACCTTCAAACCTGCTTCTTCTCCTGTGATCCCTATCTCAGGGAAATGATCAATGTCTTTCCAGTTGTCTAGGATGTAAAATTAGGAATTGACCTTGACTCTTCCCTCTTTTTCACTCATTTCAATGAGTCATTAAATCCTGTCAATCCTGGTATCGTATCTGTAATATCTCTGGAATCCATCAACTTCTCTCATTCCCACTGTTACTTAGTTCAAGCCCAAGTACACTCACTTAAATTATGCTAACTGGGCGCTCTCAATAACTCCTGCATTGCTCCTCCTTTGTTTTATTCTCTAGTCTGCAATCAGATTTTTATTCAGTATGTTCCTTTAAGCATTAACAGTGCAATTATTTTCATTATTCTTCGATTTAGGATTATTGTTCTTTATTACTGAAAAGAACCTAAAAAGAAAACAATTACTATTTTTAACTATTTATAATTCCATCATTCTGCATGAATTCTTATTTTTGCATATTATTTTCTAATCCTTGTCCATTATATGCTTACTACTATGTGAAGGATACATATGGTTTTCTATATCATTCAGAATCAGCTGTACCTAAGTAATTTTCCATATCTAAACTAAACATTTAAAACAGGTCATGTGCATAATTTCATACTTCCAAGATATCTTTATAATTATCATTTATGCATAATATTTTTTAAACAAGAACACATAACTGTTTGCATATATAATTACAAATTATGATAAATGTTACAAAGGAAAAGAAGAAGGTACTTTGAAAGAGGATAATGGACAGGATCTAATTTAGCTAGGGAGTTAGGGAAGTGTTCCAGCAATTAAAAGAATGCCAGAGAGACTGGTACAGAACAAACTAGAGGAAGAGTTGCCTAAATGAGATTGAAGAGGCAAGAGAGGTCATGTGATGTGCAAATGAAAGCATTCACTCTCTTTCTGTGTGTGTGTGTGTGTATGTGACTCGAGTGTGTGGATATGTGTGTGTATATATATATATACACACACACACACATACTCAATCCTCATTACTTACAAACTCCACATTTGCAAATTCACCTACTTCCTAAAACTTAAATAAATGGTGCTCTCCAAATCAACACTTATGGTACTCTCGAGGTCTTTTGCAGACATGTGCAGAGCATCCAAAAATTTGAGTTGCCAAATGCACATGTTCCCAGGTGAGGTCAAACAAGATGAAACTCTACCTTCTTGTTTCAGTTCTCACACTGTAACCAGTTGTCCTTTTTGCTGCCTATTTAGTGTCATGTTTTCCATATTTTTGTGCTTTTTGTTGTGATGTCCCTGCTTAAAATAGCCCCCAGGCATAGTGCTGCAGTGTTGCCTTGTGTTTCTAAGTGTGGGAAGGCTGTGACATGCTTTACAGAGAAAATATATACATTAGTTAAACATCATTCAAGCATGAGTTACAGTGCTATTGGTTGTGAGTTCAGTGTTACTGAATCAACAACATATGTTAAATAAGGTGTCTTTATTTTTTATTTATTTTTTCCAAAAAATTTTTTTTACGTTTATTTATTTTTGAGAGACAGAAAGAGACAGAGCACAAGTCAGAGAGGGGCAGAGAGAGAGGGAGACACCAAATCTGAAGCAGGCTCCAGGCTCCGAGCTGTTAGCACAGAGCCTGATGCAGGGCTCTAACCCACAAACCGTGAGATCATGACCTGAGCCGAAGTCGGACACCTAATTGACTGAGCCACCCAGGCACCCCAAATAAGGTGTCTTTAAACAGAAACACACAAATGGGCACTTGGGTGGCTCATTTGGTTGAGTGTCTGACTCTATTTTGGCTCAGGTCATGACCCTGGGTTGTGGGATTGAGCCCCATGTTGAGCTCCATGCTGAGTGTGGAGCCTGCCTCTCCCTCCACCCCTCTCCCTCACTTGTGTGTGATCTCACTCTCTCAAATTAAAAAAAAAAAGTAAATATTTTAAAAAAGGAAACATGCATCAAACAAGGTTGTGTTCTGATGAGTAGAAGAAAATGTTACAAATAAAGGCTTACAGGAACCCAACTCCATGCTTCCCCTTGGAGTGATGGTTGAGTATTAGCTAATTTAGGGTTCTGTAACTTAATAGAACATAACTACTATAGATCATGAGAATCAACTCGAAACACACTTTTTCCCCTGAACTACCTAAAAGTAGGTTGCAGACTTGCCCCCTTCTTCCAAATACTTCATTGTCTATTTCTTAAAAGCAAGGACATGCACTTGTGTTACCAAAACACAATGAACAACATTAGAAAATTTAGCATTGATACAATCATTTAGTCAACAGATCTTAAATCAACAGATCTTTTTCAGTTTTGCCAAGTGTCTCAATAATGTCTGTGACCACATTTTTTTTCTAGTTCAGAGTCCAATCCAGAATCATTCATTGCACATAGTTTTGTATCTCTTTAGTCTCCTTTAATCTAGAGCAGTTCCTCTGCCTTTCTTTGTTTTTCACAATATTGCCATTTTTGAAGAGAACAGGCCATTCATTTTGTAGAGTGTCCTCAACTTGGACTTGTCTATTGTTTACTCGTGATTGTATTCAGGTTAGCATTTTGACAGAAATAGCTCATGAGTGATGCTATATTCTCTATATCACATTAAGAGACATGTGATGATGTAAGCTGGGGTTATTATTATTTACCTTAAATTTGGTCACTTGTTTATGTTGGTATTTTTAAGGTTTTTCACTATAAAGTTACTATTTTTTCTCTTTGTAATTAATAAGTTATTCATCAAACTTTGACCTGTTAATTTTAGCATCATTTATTGGCTCTTGACTAAATCAGTTCTTACTATGATGGCTGCAAAATGCTGATGTTTTAAAACTCATTTCTTCTACATTATCATTTGACATTCTACTGGCAGAAGTAGTTATTCCATTTCTCTTATATATATATATATCATTGTGGATTTATGCAATCCTTTTTAGTCAGTGGGCTATGGCCAGTTACTATCATGATTATCTTGATTCTCAAATTATCTGAGATTTGGACAGTAGGATCTCCTTTATGTTATCCTATCCTTTTGATGGATCCCCATCAATTTCCTTTTTTTTTTAATGTTTAATTTTGAGAGAGAGAGAGACTGACAGAGGACCAGCGGGGGACGGGCAGAGAGAGAGAGGGAGACACAGAACCTGAAGCAGGCTCCAGGCTCTGAGCTGTCAGTACAGAGCCTGATGTGGAGCTCGAACCCATGATCCATGAGATCATGACCTGAGCCGAAGTTGGACGGTCAGCTGACTGAGCCACCCAGGTGCCCCCCTCATCAATTTCTGAGTAACTTACATTCTTCAAAGATCATTCTAGTTATTATATGGAGAATGGACTTAGGGAGGGCACAAGAACAAACAAACTAGTTAGATGGCTCTTGTAGCGGGCCACATGAGAGACGAGGGTGGGTTGAAATAGGGTGACAGTAGTAGATATAGAAATAGGGTGTTAGCAGTGAAGGTAAAAATTTGATGGTAAAAATCTATGGATTTTTATGGTAAATGGAATAAAATAGCCAAGGGACTGAGAAATGTTAAGGACTTCCACATTTCTAGCTTGAGAAACTGGGTGGATGGTGATTTCATTCACAATGATGGAGAAGATTGGATATGGAGCAGCTCTGATGGAAAAAATTGAGAGTTCATGTTCAAAAAGGATCAAATGGAACTTGAAAGTGAAACACTGCTAGGTGTTATATTACCTTTCTGCCTGAACTTCCTGACACAGTATAGATTATACTTGAAGTAATGGGACTGGATGTTATCACTGAGGGAGAGAAGGTACAGTAAGGAGAGAAGAATCTACTTCAAACCTTAGCATTTAGTGGGAGCCTAGAAAAAGAAGCCAATAAAGGGAAGGGGAGAAGAGGAAAGACCAGAGGGGTAGGGAAAACAACCCAAAATGGTTAAGTCAGGAAGCCAAGATAAAAGTTTTCACTAGATGAAATCCTGAGAGGTCAGTAAGACTTCAGTCTGTCTCTTTTGGAACAATGCTTTAGGAAAAGAGGGATCTTTTATTGTTGTTGACTGCTATATCCCTATAGCCTGGAACAGTGGCTGACCCAAAGTAGGTATTTCATAAATACTGCCTGACTGAATGAATTTGTAGATCATATATTTTTGTGGTACTATTGCATTGATTAGATATAATCTCCAGAAAAACACCAAATAATTAAAATGATATGCTTCCTAGTCTTCTTGGTATAATATTTCTTCAGGTGGTTTAGTTGTCTTAATGTTTGCCTCTCTAAAGCAAAAATTTGAGGCCCTTCCATACTTAAAACTTTCCATGGGCCCACCTCACTGTCACCACCCTCTTCTCCCTCAGTGCCTCAAGAATAAAACCCAAATGTAGAATAGAAGTCCTATCATGGTGTGACTCCTGGCTGGCATTCCTTCTAGCGACCTCCCTTTTCCCAAACCTGTCTTCTTATGATGCTGTGTTCTTCTGGCCGGACCTCCCTTTTCCCAAACCTGTCTTCTTATGATGCTGTGTTCTTCTGGCCAGGCAAAGAGGTGGGGGACAAGCTTTACCCAAGGAAGTCTTCTTCAGCTCTCCACAGCATATACCCTCCAATGTGTTTCTCTTCCTCTTGGTAGATCCTCTTGGTATATCCCTTATTTTCCTAACTCCCAGTAGACTCTAGGTTCCTTTCAGAAGGGCCTGTGGGAGCTCCCGGCTGGCTCAGTTGGTGGACCGTGTGACTCTTGATCTTGGAATTATGGGTTTGAGCCCCACTTTGGGTGTAGAGATAAGTTAAAAATGAACTCTTTAAAAAAAAAGAAGGACCTGTGTTATTTTGCTGTTTAAACTGCAGTTTGTGGGGCACCTGGTGGCTCAGTCAGTTAAGAGTCCAACTTCGGCTCAGGTCATGATCTCACAGCTCGTGAGTCTGAGCCCCACATCATGCTCTGTGCTCACAGCTCAGAGCCTGGAGCCTGCTTCACATTCTGTGTCTCCCTCTCTCTCTGCCTCTCCCCCACTCACTCTGCCTCTCTCAAAAATACAAAAAAACATTTAAAAAATTTGTTTAAACTGCAGTTTGGGGCACAATACCATGAAGTTTAATGGTAGGAAGGTAGGTCAAAGTCCCAGGCAAAACTGGGTTGAAACCTCTCACCTACCATCACCTTTCTGTTTCCAGATATTCCTTCCAGAGACTCTTCTCTTCTTCTTTTTTTAATGTTTGTTTATATTTGAGAGTGCAAGCGGGGGAAGGGCAGAGAGATAGACGGGGGCAGAAGATACGAAGTAGGCTCTGTGCGGACAGCAGTGAGCCCAGTGTGGGGCCCGAACTCACAAACTCCAAAATCGTGACCTGAGCTGGAGTTAGTTGCTCAACTGACCGAGCCACCCAGGTGTCCCAGCTCTTCTCTGTCTTCTAAATTCCAGTAAATTTGCCTTTTATCTTCCTTGCACTGTCAAGTAATCCCAGTTCATGCATTTCATTTTGGTTACATTGTTTGCGGATAAGGTGTGATCTCCTATTCTTTTGTTTTATTTTTAAAGGAACTTCTGCGTGAGAAAAAAAGATTTTAAGTTTTTTTTTTTTCAAAAGCTTTATAAGACCTAAAATTTGTGGGCCTTACAGTCTCCTACAGCTTTTGTATATGTTAATCTGGGTTTAAATTCAGATTTGCAATGTGCATTAGTATACCAAAAGCTCTGAGAAGACTTGCAATAAAGCAGCTATTTTCAAACTTTTATGTTTTGGCAACTTTTACACTGTGAAAACTTATTGGGGACCCCCAATATCTTTTGTTTATATGGATTATATCTATCAATGTTTCCTATGTTAGAAATTAAAACTGAGAAAATTAAATTATTGATTTTTGAGTCCATTTAAAAAATAGCAATAAAGGCCTCGTTATATGTTATATTAGCCAGGGTCCAGGCAAGGCACAGATACCACACCAGCTATTTGAAGAGGGAACATGTAATAGAATTATTAGCTAGTAGAAGAACTGCCAAAGTGGGTAGAAGAGGACTCTAAGGCATCCAGAAGTAGCAGGTGCAAAAAAATGCATTTAGTCCCTTCAGCTAGAGGGAGAGTAAACATTAAAAGAACCAGGATTAGGAGAGGCCGAGACTCAAAGAGACCATGGAGCACACAGTCCAACAGTGAAGCAGAAACTTGCCGCAGGGAATTGGGCCATTGCTGATCAATGAAGCCACCGAAGGTGGGGAAAGCATGGCCTGAGGGTAAAGCTGGAATTCATCTGCACTGAATAATAATAATAAAAGAGTACCAGAATCCAGAAGTCAAACGCTTACCTGCAGTTATGGCTCAGCAGTATCACTTCAGTGCCCTCTATTGACGAAGTGTAGCATGGCACCAGCTGGCAAAGGAGAAATGCCTTCAGGGTCCAGCTATGTTATCACAAGAGGGCAAAGAAAGGCAGATTTGTAGCTGAGAGATAAGAAACTAGCACACATATTACCATAAACATTTTTACCGTAAATATTTTAAATGAAAATCACTATTTTTAAAAACAGTGAAAGTATATGTTTTATATTTTTGCAAATATCTTTAATGTGTAGCTTAACAGAAAACAGCTGGATTTTATATCTACTTGCATTCAGTTTGCTGCCACTGAATGGTTATTTTGGTTCAAGTCTATGAAGAAAGTCTGGCCTCATGCAGATATGGAGTTGGAAAAGGGAAGAGTATTTTAATAGCCTTTTAAGATTGTTGTGGATATTCTTTGCTGTTGCATCAAACTTAATAAGTAGGAGTTTTTTAGTTGCAAAGTGGAAGTTGAAATCATATCAATTAACTTTTCATACTTTATAAAATTGAATTCCTTTGGTTGCTTTGGATGTCTTTTTCTTTTAAAATTTTTTAAATTTATTTTTGAGAGAGAGAGAGAGAGAGAGAGAGACGCGTGAATAGAGGAGGGTCAGAGAGAGAGGGAGACACAGAATCTGAAGTAGGCTCCAGGCTCTGAGCTGTCAGCACAGAGTCTAACGTGGGGCTGGAACCCACGAACCACGAAGTCATGACCTGAGCTGAAGTCAGACGCTTAACCAACTGAGCCACCCAGACGCCCCAACACTGGATGTCTTTTAATGGATCTTTTAGCTGTGTATGATTTTGTTGTATTGAACATGTCTTTAGAGAATATGGGTTCGCTGAGTTACTCAGATCTTCTAAATGTTGACATATTGCATTATACAATATCAAAAAGTCATATTTCTCAATAATACCACCAATCTCATCAGCTTTATGTATTGGGAAGCTGTCAATCTCATAACAGTATATACAGGTCTTCCCAAATTCTAATTTTTGCTTGAAGTTGAACTTTGTCATTGGCAATAAATGCTGTCAGTTATTTTTGTTGAAGTGACAGGTTTACTATTCTCATTTTTGAGAAAATGGTTGCTTAAATACCCAATCTGAAAAAAAATAGTTTGTCAGTATGTTTCAGAGGAAACATTGTAAAACATAGTTTCCTCCTTGAGAGAAATGATGGTCCATGAAAAAAAAAAGCGGTTAGTTCAGCTGGCAATTCAGACAATCACATAAGTGCTTTTTCTCAAGTCAATCATCTTACTTTGGTAAATAGCAGAAGTACTTTATGTGTAATTCTTTATTACGTAGGGTTCGAGCCCTACGTCGGGCTCTGTGCTGACAGCTAGCTCAGAGCCTGGAGCCTGTCTTTGGATTCTGTGTCTCCCTCTCTCTCTGGCCCTCCCCTGTTTGCCGTGTTTCTCTCTCTCTCTCAAAAATAAATAAAAAACATAAAAAATTTTTTTTAAAAACTGAGGCCCCAAACTTTAAGGTTACAGTTCTTAGCCAGAGATGCTTATACTCTAGTAGGAGATATAAGCAGGAAACGATTACTAGATAGTATGAGACAGGTTGCAGTAAAAAGCTATGGAGACACAGAAATCAGGTCTCTAATCAAGCCTTAGGAAAGTCTTCTTGGATAAGACTGTCTGTGGTGAGTCATAAGAAATTTCCAGAGTTAGCTCAATCAGTGAAAAGGAGGAGGACAAAGTCTTTCAGTGAGCAGAAGCATGTGCATGCTACCCAAGCCAGTCTTAAAGTTTACGGTGGTGAGTTGGTCCAATCCAAACACATTTACTCTTTGCAGAATTGAAATTGGGAACCTTGGAAGGAGAAGGGAAGTTAACTGTGGAAGCTAATATTACGTGATCACAATTGAAACAGAAGCTAGAGAGGCTGTAATTCAGATGTATAAGCTAGATGCTTATGTAAGGGAAAAGGAACCATGAGTTAACATAAGCAATGAGTTAAAGAACTAAAATGAGTCTGAGAGACAGTGGAGGGAGAAGAACAGAACAGATGTGTGGAGAGGAACTGATCCACTTACTGCTTTAACAGAGTTAAAATCCAAAAGTTCTTGATGTGGACAACTTTAACGCTGCCATTCCTAGTAGGCAAAGTGATGCTATTGTTCTGAGTTTGGTACTTCCCCACGAAAGCCCTTGTTTCCTTGTATCCTTCTGGAGTGAATCTTTGCTTCTTTTAACCAAAATATCTCAACTGAAATGGGCATAGAGAAAACATGACACAATCAGCAAAATCCAAATACAGGTAACATGTTTGAATAAGGTGCCCTTGAATTGTCCCTGAATTTCAATGTAACTGGGCCAGCCAAAAATGCATTATACTCACATGTTACGTGCATTTCAAAGACAGAATTATAATTCACAAATAAACACATCATTTGGAGAACTTTTCAATATCTCTTTTCCTGTTGTTTTATCCATTATCAATGAATATAACATTATGCTAGAGTAAGATAATTAAAAAGTATATCATCTTAGCTAGTAGTTTCATATATCTTTTAAGTAAGAAATGTTGAAACAACTAGTATTTGATTTGGGATTTAAAAGTTTTAATCTAAATGAATGGCTCTTGACTATTTATTAAGTGTTTATTAAGTACCTACTATATGCCCAGCACTGTTTTAGGTCCTGGCCATTTACCCATGAATAAAACAGACATGGAACTTACAATTCTAATGGGGAGGAGCATTCAGTAAACACATACAAACACATGGGGATGCCTGGGTGGCTCAGTTGGTTGAGTGTCCAACTTCGACTCAGGTCATGATCTCACAATTTATGAATTCAAGCCTCACATTGGGGTAGCTGCTATCAGTGCAAAGCCTACTTTGGATCCTCTGTCCACCCCCCCGCCCCTCCCCCACTCATGCTCTTTCTCAAAGATGAATAAGCTTTAAGAAAAACACATAGAAACACTTATTTCATGTGTTGGGTGTTGGGGGTTGGGTGTCCTATTTTATATATGTTGGTCAGAGAAAGCCTTTCTGATAAGGTGTCATTTGTGCAACAAGTGAAAGGAAGTACAGAAGCATGCCCATAATGGGTAAGGTAGAGTGTTCCAGGAAGGAGACCCAATTAGTGGCAAGGCCTGAGTCAGGAGCCTGCTTAGAATGTATGAGGAACAGTAGGGAGGCCACTATGGCTGTAGCTGTAGGAGGGAGGGCAGCGACGGCCTGAATGGCAAGAGATGAAGCAGAGAGGTGTGTGTGTGTGATGGGGGACAGGTGGTGCAGAGAGAGATCACACAGACTACATGGGCTACATGTAGATTTTTCCGAAGTACTTAGCTGATGAGATCTAACAAGTTCCTGGGTGATGCCAATGCATCCTAGACATCTCCTGGGAGCTTGGCAGAAAAGATTCTTGGGCTTCCCCCCAAACCTGATGAATCAGAGCCTATGTGTGTATGTACACACACACACACACACACACACACACACACACACGTTAAAGTATAAAAGAAGGAACACTGATTCAGATTATGTAAATTTATTTTCCTTCATAAAAAAATAGAAGAAATAAGAAATAAGAAACCACAATGAGCACTTTTTCTTTAATTTTCAGATTAGGATAAATTCTTCTGTTTCTGTAAAAAACATCATTGGGATTTTGATACAGGTTGCACTGAATCTGTAGATAGTGTTGTGTGGTATTGGTATTTTAGCAGTAGTAAGTCTTCCAATCTATGAATGAAGATGACTTTCCATTTGTGTCTTCTTTGATTTTTTTCAGCAATGTTTTGTAGTTCTCAGTGTGTAAGCCTTTTGCTGTCTTGGTTAAATTTATTCCTAAGTATTCTTTTTTGTGCTTTTGTAAATGGAATTTCTTAATTTCCTTACTGGATTGTTTTAGTATATAAAACTCAACTAAATTTGTGTGTTGATTTTTTTATTCTGTAACTTTCTTTTGTACTCTAAGTATTATATAAGAAAAAACCAAAACTGTTAGAATAAACAAATACCCGCAAACAGATAGTTTTACTTTTTTAATTTTTTCCTATTTGGATGTCTTTTGTATCATTTTTTTTGACCAATTGCTTTGGCTAAGACTGCCAATCCTCAATACCATGTTGAATACAAATGGGGACAGTGAGCATCCTTGTCTTTGTCCTGGTCTTAAGGTGAAAGCTTTCACCATTGTGTATGATGTTAGTTTTGGGTTCTTCTAAAATGCCCTTCATCATGTTAAGGAAGTTCCCTTTTATTTCTAGTTTACTGAGTGAGTGGTTTTTTTTTTTTTTAATCACAATTGATACTCCAAACTACCCATTTGGTAGCTTCATGCAGATGGACACAGAAGTCTTGGGAATGTTTGAAAATATCATGTTGGGCACCTGGCTGACTCAGTGGGAAGAGCATATGACTGTTGACCTTGGGATTGTGAGTTCAAGCTCCATGTTGGGTGTGGAAATTACTGAAATAAAGCTTAAAAAACAAAAGAAAAAGAAAGTAAATGGCATGTTGAAGATGGCAGAACCAGAAAACGGAGGAGGGAGGAGTCTTGTTTCCTAGATTTTTGTTAAGAGTGTTGCTATCAGCAATGGAATTTGTGATTGAGAATTAAACTTTTCCTGTGTGGATTCATCTATTACAATAGCCAGCATTGCCCTAGCACATATGCAAAAGGATAATTTCTCAAATATGTAGAAAGTGGTTACAAAGCAATGAGGAAAAAACCCCACAAAATCCATTGGAAAAATTAGGTAACAGGTATGAACAGTCAATGGAAGGAAAATTCAAAAGGTCTTTATTTATTTTTATTTTTTAAAAAGATTTTATTATTATTTTTTAAATGTTTGAGTGGGGTGCCTGGGTAGCTCAATCAGTTAAGTGTCGAATCCTTGATTTTGGCCCAGGTCATGATCTCAGGGTGGTGAGATTGAGCCCTATGTTGGTCTCTGCATGGAGCCTTCTTAAGATTCTCTCCTCTCTCTACCCATCCCCAACTTTCTCTTTTTTTCTCTCTCTCTAAAAAAATTTTTTAAATGTTTATTTTGAGAGAGAGAGAGTGAGAGCACATGTGGGTGGGGGCAGGGGCAGAGAGAGAGGTGAGAGAGAATCCCAAACAGGCTCCACACTTAGCCCAGAGCCCAATGTGGGGCTCGATCTTACGACCGTGAGATCATGACCAGAGCTGAAATTAAGAGTTGCTCAACCAACTGAGCCACCCAGGTGCCCCTATAGATTTTATATTTTAAGTAATCTCTATACCCAATGTGAGGCACAAACTCACAACCTTGAGATCAGGAATTGTGTGCTCTACTGACTAAGCCAGCCAAGTGTTCCCAAAAGACATTTAAACAAACATAAAGATGTTCAGCATCATCCATAATAAAAATGCAAATTGAATATTGGGAAATTTTTTTAAAAGTAAAAATGCAAAAAATATTGTAATCTTGCCTATTTATTGGCAAAAAAAATGTTTGAAGCACTATTGTATCAGTCTGGGTTCAGTTAAAAGAAATGAAACCACTATGATGCAGAATTGGCAATTTTCTATATAAATTATATCCCTCCCAATTGTGGGAGTTGGTGGAGAAGTCTCTTCAAGGCTGTTGCCTCTGTCACTCTGATCCGCTCAGTCTGGTCCTCAGGAAGGAAAGTGGGATGGGAAGTGGGGAGGGTGAGAATAAACTGTAACCCATGAGGACAAATTGTAACCACCTGAAATCTGGGGATGCTTGTGACCTAAAATAACAGTTGGTGTCCTTTATCATGAAGCTGCTCACATGCCTGGCCCAGTTCACAAAGAGTCTGAAGGAAAAGATCTAGCAGAATGTGGAGGAACTGGAGTAGCTATGGTCCTGGATGTCTTCTCACACTAACCAAGTGGCAGTAAGCCAGCATTTTTTGCCAGCTGCTACAATGCCTCATGCCTTCTTACACTGAGCTGCTTCCCTTCTACCTTTCAACTCTTATGCGAATTTCTCTTGTGTCCAACTCAAACTCAGAACTGTACAGGAAAGAGAATTCTGGGAAATGGTTTCAGGTTAGCTGAGTTGACAGCATACAAAGCCAGCACAACTACCATGGGAAGGTGTAGAAAAGGAGAGATTCACACTTCATTGTTAAGAAAAACATAAAATTGTGTCACATACCTTTGACCCTGCAGTTCTACTTCTAGTGATTTACCCTATAAATATACTTCCACATTTGTGAAATGACAAAAGGTTATTCACCACAGCATCTGCAATAGCAACAGTATCAACAGTTCAATACCATGAACATGTTCATCAATAGAAGACTGATAATTTAATGTTACATCTACATTGGAAAGAATGATCCTTGCATGAGAAGATTCTCAAATATATATTAAGTGAAAAAAGCAAGATACAGAACAGTATACAGCATGGTACCATTTGCACTAAAAGCTATATTTACATGTGTTTGTTTCTATATGTATAATACATCAATAGGAGATATTGTCAACATCAGTGGAAATATCCTGATAATATGATTGCCTCCAAGAAGAGGAACTGAAGTCACTGGGGGACAAAAATAAGATGGAATATTTTGATGATACAATTTAAAAAATTAGGGTCACCTGGGCGGCTCAGTGGGTTATGCATCTCACTCTTGATTTCAGCTCTGGTCATGATCTCATGGTTCGTGGGTTCAAGCCCTGTGTGGGGCTTCGCAACAGTGTGAAGCCTGCTTGGGATTTTGCCCTTTCCCCTCATGCATGCACTTTCTCTCTCTCTCTCTCAAAAAAAAAAAAAAAAAAAAAAAACTTAAAAAAAGTTATGTTCTATTTGAATGTATTATTTATTAAAAGAGTAATACTATAAAAATCCTTTCAATAGGATTATTACATGCATTTCTTCATGTTGTTTCTGATATATGTGTCTTGCAATCGAGATCTTAAATGCACCTTTATAACCCACTATTAAAAACACCGTGAAAAGCCTTGTAGCTTTTAATCAGATTAGGCATCTTCAGAACCGCTCAATAACCACTGAACATGTATGTGGAGTTATGAGAAAGTAATTGCTGGCTCCAGCTCCTGTGCCTTGTTCTCCCTGGCGGAACAGACAGTACAGAAGTACCGTCCTACTGTCCTGAACTTTGCAATGACTGTTCCCTTGCTTTCTTTCAGTTTTGCCTCAAATACTGTATCTTCTAAACACTTGGTTTTGAAGCTTTCTATAAACATCACGTTGTGTGTACTTTCTCACAATTGGCTTTAGTTTTTGGTCAATATGACGTGTGTGTGTTTTTTTAAGTGGGCTCCATGCTCTGAGATCGAGAGTCGCATGCTCTACAGACTGAGTCAGCCGGGTGCCCCACTCACTATGATGTTTTTGAGATATATCTATATTGATGCATGTAGCTGTAGTGACTTCTTTTCCCCGGCTATATGGTATGCTACTGTATGAGTACATCATTATGTATTCAGTCAATTCAGTCAGTTCATATATATATACGTTGCTATGACAAACAACGTGTGATTATTTTTGCGCACGTATGTTAGAGTTTCTGTAGACTATATGCCTTGGAGTGGCATTGCTGGCAAAAGGGCACATACCTTTTTGAATTTACTAGATCTAACTTGCTGCCCAAAGCAGCCGGCCTAGTCTACAGCCCTAATAACAGTAGATAAGAGTTCTTGTGGCTCCAGATACCCACCAACATTTTATACAGTCATTTTTAATTTTTGCCAATCTGATGACTGGAAAATAGGATCTCGCCATCCTTATAATATACGTTTTCTGGATTAGTCTGGTAGAACATCATTTAGTAAGTTCTTCATAAAGAGAGAAAATCATCCAGCTTTCCTCTTCTGTGAACTGCCTGTTTAAATGTCCCACCCATTTTTCTGTTGCATTGTATTTTTTATTTCTTTGAATCAACAGTTCTTTATTATAAATTTCAGATGCGTGCCTTTCATCAGTTGAATGTGTTACAAATGTCTCATTTGTGGCCTGTCTTTTCATTCTTTATATTTCCATGTAGAGTAGCTTATATTTCCAGGTAGCTCCAGAATTATCAGTCTTTTCCTTAAGTGTTAGCACTTTTTGTATCTTGTTTAGAAAACTATCCTTACCTTCCAGGTCTTAAAGATATTTTCCTACATTGTCTTCTAAAAGTTTTGTCTAGTATGTCTAGATGTTTAATTCATCTGGAATTGATTTTAATAGAATGAAGTAGAGGTCCAATTTTCTTTTCAAATGGATAACCAGTTGTCCTGTCGCCATTTACTAAAGAACTTAATCCTTTGTCCACTGATATGAAATACTAGCTGTCATAAACCAAGTGCCCCAGTAAGGGTGGAGATGTTTCTAGGTGCTCTCTGTTGCCTGATTCTTAGTTTGCTTTTATTCCTTCTGCCAATACAAACAGTGCAGCACCCGCATCTGATCAAAATGCTTTCTCAGATTTTCAAATCCTTTTGTTTTGGCCCCTAGGGATTTTCCTTGTTGTCAGCTAAGCTATGCATTTAAAAGGATGTTTGTTAGAAAGTGTTTCTTATGCCTGTAGTGAGGGATTTTCAGACTGTCTAGTTAACCCTAACCCAGTGATGTAAAGTGCAGTTGCTTAGCTGATTCCTAAAATCAAATGTTTGTGATTATCTCACCTTGAGGATATGATGCAGAAAAAACACAAAGTGCTTCCATATTGAGGATTTTCTCTCAGTAAAATAAGTAAAAATGACATTTTAAATAACAAGGGTGTTAGATTATGTTTTGGTTAAAACCTCATATTAAACAAAAAATTGCTTTGTGCTTATCAGTGAAACTTGGTCAAAATAACAGATTTCCAAAGTAAAACAAACAAAGCAAATGAGCCAAAAATAATCAGACCCTCATGCCTGTTACAGGAAGAATAAAGCCCGTGAAATAGATAAACAAGTCCTGTCATGAAACAGCTTTGTGGGGGAGGGATGTGGGGAAAATGTGTCCATTTTGATGGACAGCTGTGGTGGCAAAGCACAGGTCAGCACTATGGACATCAATTACACGTGTCTCATGAGAGTTGTGAAGATACTTAAATGAGTTAATGTTTGTAAGAACTCAAAAGTGTCTGGTATGTAATAAGTACTGTATGAGTACTTGTTAAATAAAAGCAAGGGGTGGGGGGCCTGGGTCGCTTAGTTGGTTAAGCAGCCGACTCTTGGTTTCAGCTTGGGTCATGATCTCAGGATTCCTGAGTT
This sequence comes from Cryptoprocta ferox, assembly GCA_028646485.1. Classification (NCBI taxonomy): domain Eukaryota; kingdom Metazoa; phylum Chordata; class Mammalia; order Carnivora; family Eupleridae; genus Cryptoprocta; species Cryptoprocta ferox. Next base: position 43,868,010 of record CM053566.1, on the reverse strand, counting down.
AAAGCCCCACATCAGGCTCTGCGCTGACCAGGTGGAGCCTGCTTGGGATTCTTCCCCCACCCCTTCCCTGCTCTTGTGTGTTCGCTCTTCTGTCTCCGTCTCAAAATAGATAAATAAAACTTAAAAATGAAAACAAGGGGTGGAATTACAACCATACCGTTTGGATAATGTCTCCCTATTATTCCCAGATAAGAAGTGTGGAAGCCATACAGCTGAGCAGTGGTTCAGAGAAGAGTCATTAACATTATATCTGTTTATAGTCAAATCCACCTAGAGGTATAGACTGTCCTAATCTCAGATTGGAAGTTGAAATTGGGAGGTATTACCACCTTCTTTATTTTAACACACAGAATATGTCTCATTTCCCTTTTAAAAGATCTGGTGTTGTGTGCTACATTTACTACCAAAGATTTAAATAAATTACTCCAGAACCATCAGCAACATGCTTTATATTAAATTCACAGATTATAAGAGAAATACGCATTTCATTATTCATACAACTTGTCAGAATGGGCTCAACTCTTTGGCACTATGACCTCTTCCACACAAGGACCGGATCTCGTTCATCTCTGGTACCCAGCACAAAGGGAATGTGCAATCAGGCATGAGTCGTTGGGGAATGTAACTTCAAGTTACTGCACCTTTAGAAGGCTTTCCAGGGCCATAACAATATATTCCTCTCTTCCTCAAGTCCTCTCATTTTTATTTCACCAGGCTCGGAATCCACTTTCAGCGGTCCTGCCTGCAATACATTCATTGACCATGTGATGTCTTCCCATTACTGTAATGTTCAACAAGGGCCAAAAGAAATTAGGAAATTGACTTCTACACTAAGTGAGAGATTAGATGATTCCTGTCCCCACTCTCATTTTCTGATATTTGCAACAATCTGTACAAGTCATCTCAGCTCAAGAAGCCTGTATTAAGTCTTAACGATAGGCAAGCTGTGGAAACAAAGATGGAAGAGAGGTAAATCCCAGCCCTGCCTCCTGTAGGACTTCTAGTTTAGAAGGGAAAACGGACACAGAGCTTCACAGTGTTAATCCCAATTTAGGTTTAATACCCATCTTTTCACTACACAGTAATGAGGACAAATTGGAAGTCTACTCCTTACCACTATATCCCTAGCATCTAATAGTGTCTGCCACTGCAAACACTCAATATTTGTCAAATATTTGTTATCAAATATTGTATCAAGAGTATTAAGGATTCACAATGGGCTCACTGCAGTACATTAGTGTAATGTGAACATCCTGCCCTTTATGTTGTATGTCGGGTGTGCATGTGTGTTGAGATACCTTCAGAGGGAGCTGATCACTGATTTTCAAAGTTGTGGGGTTCTTATTCCAAAATGCTAAATTTTTATTCAGCAGGCTTTCCACTTGGGAAGCATCTTTGCTTCTGGGAAGCTAAAAGAGGCCAGAAGTGACCTGGAACATGTACTTATCTTTGACTCTAAGTTTTAAAGAAGAAACGTATAGTATGGCTCAAAGCAAAGAATCATAGTACCCCAAAACAAAACAACAAAGTGGAAGGACAGAGGGAGCCACAGAAGTCCATGGTTCCAATGAAACCGGAAAGGCAGTCAGATTGACGTAAGTCAGAATGGCCTGAGGCAGAGTGGAATACAGATTGTACCGCCTGCCCTAGAAAATGCCCTGCAGTGATTCTGTCTGAAGAAGTGAAATGCATCAGCAGCAGGTCACAGGAATTTGGCCCAAGATGAATACCAGGGAATGAATACCAGTGAGGTGGCCTTGTTAAGGTCTTTATCTCTCACATTCTTTTTTTTTTTTTAAATCTGTTTTTATTTATCTATTATTTATTTATTTGAAAAGGAGAGAGCATGTGAGCAGGGCAGAAGGAGAGAGAGAAAGAGAGAGAGAAAAGAGAGAGAGAGAGAGAGAGAGAGAGAGAGAAAGAGACAGAATCCCAAGCAGGCTCCATGTTCAGCACAGAGCATGACATGGGGCTCGATTCTACAACCCTAGGATTATGACCTGAGCCAAAATCAAGAGTTGGATGCTTAGCCAACTGAGCCACTGAGATACCCCAAAGTCTTTATATCGCTTACATTTTTAAGTAGGCTCCATGCCCACAGGGCTCGAACTCAAGATCAAGACCTAAGCTGAGATCAAGAGTCAGATGCCTAACCAACTGAGCCACCCAAGTACCCCTGTATCTCTGAAAATACTGACTCTGCTCTTTCCTTTCCCCTTGTTACAGATCACTACAACCATCAATGGCATAGATTGTCTTATGGTAGCTATTTACCCAAATGGATTCTTTCCTGTTAACATCTGCTCTGAGGTTTTCATTCCTCTGCAAAAACTCAACCTCTCTTCTATTTTCAAAAAGAACATGAAAAAGAAAAAAGGGGCACCTGGGTGGCTCGGTCGGTTGAGTGTCTGATACCTGATTTCCGCTCAGGTCATGATCTCAGAATATGATCTGAGCCCTGCTGCACTGAGGGCTCTGCACTGAGCATGGAGACTGCTTAAGATTCTCTCTCTCCCTGCTCCTGCCCTCTCCCCTGCTGGTGTGCTCTCTAAAATTAAAGAGAGAGAGAGAGAGAGAGAGAGAGAGAGAGAGCGGGAGGGAGAGAGAGAGAGAGAAGAGAAAGCTCTAAATAGTAAGATATAGAGGCTTTTATTTTTATGCCGTTTAATTTTCTTTGTCTTCAAAAATATAACCTCGTTACAGGAATTAAGCACATTCTTTTTGTAGGCCCTTTGTGGACAGGGATCACTTTTTATATTTTTTTATTACTCCTAATAAGCCTAGCTCAATGCCAAGCACATAGTAAGTACTCAGACGGCTGATGGAACACATAACAAACCTAACATACTGGACACTAAGATAAAATTAAAATGGAAACTAAGAATTATATGTATTCATTTCTCTCCTTGTTTTCCTACATATAGTACCCCATTCAGATGCCCTTAGAAGTTCTTACCCCACTTTATTTTAGCCACCTATTTAGATTAGCCTATAATATTTGTTCCATGAAAAAATCATGTACTGCAACTTATAAAATAACAAAGGTAAAATAAATATGATAAAATGTTTAAAAATAAAGAAGGCTCTGACAAAATTTTGGCAATTTACCAACAACAAGGATGTTTTTATCATTCATGCAGAAGAAGCATGATTCAGTATTCAGTTTATTTTGGAATAGCTATATCTTTACCTGATGTCAATACTCAAACATCAACCAATTATTAATTTTTAAACATTAAACTTTTTCCTTAAGTTTGCATAAATGAAGAAGAGTAACACACTGAACAAGTTATTAAGTGTAATCTCAGGCTTATGTGGAATTATGACTGCTTTAACAAGTACTGACACTTCTTTTCAAAGCATACCTTCATACTAAGATAAGTCTGTCTATGTAACAAACTGAAGATAGCCCAAATTGTGGCATTCTCAAAAACGCACATAACTATTAAATGTAATGCCGCAAACCAATTTATTTCCTTTAAAACTTCACTAAGTAATTCCAAGGAGTACAACAAAACATTAAAGGCTCCTAATGTTCATCCTAAGAATTAGGTCGTCTTCTTGGATTTTTTCTTCTCCGCCTCTTCCTTTTCCTTTTCTATTTCAGTTACTTGTAATTCAATTTCTTCGGCACTGAACATCTGAAAAGAAAAAATTTTAAAAAGCAAATTTCAATTATACCAGTAATTTCTAAATATTTCCAACATAAATTATATTTTATTTATTTATATTTTCTTTTTTTTAATGTTTATTTATTTATTTTTGAGAGAGAGAAAGAGAGTGAGGGAGGGGCAGAGAGAGAAAGAGAATCTTAAGCAGGCTCCAAACTGTCAGGCAGAGCCCAATGTGGGGCTCAAATTCACAAATCATGAGATCATGACCTGAGCCAAAATCAAGAGTTGGATGCATAACCACCTGAGCCACTCAGGTGCCCCCATACATTTATATTTTCTTTCTTTTCTCTTTTTTTTTCTTTCCTTTCCTTTCCTTTCCTCTTTTTGAGAGAGAGAGAGAGAGAATGTGCAAGTGAGTGAGGTACAGAGAGAGAGATGCAAGGGAGAGAGAGAGGGAGAGAGGGAGGAGAGGGAGAGAGAGGTGGGGGTCACCTGAAGTGGAGCCTGTGTTTTGTTTATTTATTATTATTATTTTTTTTAACCGAAACAGGGCTCATGGTCATCTGAAGCAGGGCTCTAGCTCACCCAAAACGGGGCTCTCACTCACCTGAAGTGCAGCTCAAGCTCAGCAGAAGTGGGGCTGTGCTCACCCAAAATGGGGATTTATATTTTCTATTTAAACTTTAACTTTATATCTTCAAATATGTAATGAAATATGTATATAAGCAGCATATTTATTACAAATATGGACAAAACTTGAACTCTATGACATTTCTACTATCATTGTGTTAAAAAAGAAAGCAGGGCAGGGGCACCTGGGTGGCTCAGTCGAGTAAGTGTCCGACTTTGGCTCAGGTCATGATCTCACAGTTAGTGGGTTTGAGCCCTCCTTTGGGCTCTGTGCTGACAACTAGGAGCCTGGAGCCTTTGGATTCAGTGTCTCCTTCTCTCTCTGCCCCTCCCCCGCTCATGCTCTGTCTTACTCTGTCCCAAAAATAAATAAATGTAATTTAAACAAATTAAAAAAAGAAAGAAGGGCAAAATGTTATATTGCATTACATATCCTATATATGAATGTAACTCTGAAGACATTCTAATGCAGCCTCATTCTATTTATTAGCAAGTAACTCATTACTGAATTCCCTCTTCCTCTCCACTGTCTGATTCTCTGGTAGGGTTTGCCTATTTTATCAGCCATTAGAATTGCCAAAGCAGCGGGGAAAAGGCGACTTACACTGCTTTGTTTACAACTCCTTCACTACAGTGTAAAGCAAAAACAGCTTTTATTTTATATCAATCAATTTTATTGTATTTAAAATTAAAGATGGGAGCAACTTGCTCAAGGTCATACTATTAAATATATCAATTTGCTGGAACTTAGGTCTATGTAACTCTAAACTTAAACCCAGGTCTATCCAATTCCAAAGCACATGCCCTATTTGTTACACAGCATATCAGGAAACGCATGTGGCAGGGCAGTGTAACTCTGCTGCCAGCACACATACTATCCTACCCACTCCTAAGTAAAAAAGATATGCCTGCTGGGTGTGTCTATCCATGTTATGTGATGGAGCGGGAGAGGCGAGTTTGGCCTCAGTGCTTTTGTGCCCTTGTGGTTTTGGTACGTCTGTCCTGAGACCCTTGACAGCAGGGGTGACAACATGACCCAGTTCTCATCTCTACACTCCATGCTCAGCACCATGGTTATTTTTGTGGGGCCGTGCAGAGGCAGAACCTCCCCACCTTCCCATTTCTCTTAGTCATTGAAGCTTTGCTGCTGCCTTATCCGCACATCCCCATCTACTGGTTGACTAGTAAAAGGTGTGATTGTTGTGTTAGAACAATGACAACAACACAACTCAAAAAACAAAAACCCCCGCTGCTCCACCCAACACTGACTTTAATACTATGTCCCCTTGAAATACTTCCTTCAAAACAAAAAGTAAATGTAAAATAATCCTTTTTAGTATATTTTTCATATAGTTCCCCATGCTTTAAGTGCTTTTTACACTCTCAGCTAGAGAGCTGGCCAACTGTACTCTCTACGGTTCTACCTAAGGAACAATAGTGAACCAAATTTCAAATGTTCTTTAGCCAGTGAGTCCTCTATCACAATACTCTGGATAATTTATTTTGTGCTTCAGCAGTTTTAACCCATAGTGGTTAACAAAAGTATACAAATAACAATGCTAGACTTGCCACAAAGAAATATGGAAAGGTTGTCACACTAGGTATTAAAACTTATGTTTTACAGAGGCTCAAGGCACTTCTAAGTGAAAAGTAGAGAAAATAGATAAAAATCAGTAGATAATCAAGAGGAATGGAGGGTTTTTGACATAGTGAAGGATAATATTATGTTAGAAGCCTGGAGGGCCAATAATTATACTAATAGTAGCTGAATGACATTGGCTGGAAGCATATCTTGATTTTCAGAAGATCTAAAAGGACAGGAAGAATAACTGCTTTCTACAGAATACCTTGTTTTATTGTGCATTGCAAATACTGCATTTTTAATAATTGTTAGGATTTTAGTTTCTTTTTTTTTAAGTGAGCTCTACACCCAACATAGGGCTTGAATTCACAACCCTGAGATCAAGAGTCACATGCTCTACCAACTGAGCCAGCCAGGCGCCCCTGCATTTTTTACAAAATGAAGGTATGTGGCAGCCCCCCATCAAGCAAGTTTATTGGCACCATTTTCCCAACAGCATTTGCTCACTTTGTGTCTGTGTCACATTTTGGTAATTCTCATGTTTCAAAATTTTTGAAATTATTACATTTGTTATGGTGATCTGTGATCAGAAATTATGACTCACTGACAGCTCAAGCCCAATGTGGGGCTTGAACTCACAAACTGTGAGATCATGACCTCACCGAAGTCCGATGCTCAACCACCTGAGCACTTAGGCACCACAGCATTGTGTTTTTAAAATAGGTACATTGCTTTGTTTTAGAAAAAATGCATACTTAAGAGACTACGGTATAGTGTAAGCATAACTTTTACATGCATTGGGAAACCAAAAAATTCATTTGACTTGTTTTGTTGCAATATTTGACTTTTTTTTTTTTTTTTTTAGAAAGAGTGCTCAGGTGCAAGAGTGGGGGAGGGTTGAGGGAGAGAATCTTTGAAGCAGACTCCACGCCCATTAAGCCTGAGCTGAAATCAACAGTCAGACAGTCAACCAACTGAGCCAACCAGGTGCCCCTGCAATATTGGCCTTATAGCAGTGTTTGGAACTGAATCCTTAGCATCTCCAAGGTAGGCTTGTTTATGGTGCTGGGAATAAATATCCATAGGCAATATTCTATAGTAACCCCATGTATAACTGGCTCAGTAGGGGTTCCTACTTAGAAGAATATATACTAAATGGGGTAAGCCTACATACAGATCTCAGCACCTCTACGTCCTCACAAAGGACCAGGGACAGGCAAGTGCTCACAACAAGCACATATAAATTGGTGAACATTAGCCTACAGAAACAAAACAGAAGTCATCATAGTGTCAGTGGATGCTAATGGATGTTTCAGGCTTTTAATGAAGATTCACAGGCATCAACATTTTGACAAGATTCAACTGTTGTCAAATTACTTTATACTACCTGTGTGTTTTCCTCTTTGGTTAATGACTTACCTTCAAAGGCTGGTTTCTTCTTATTATAGCAAGTTCAATGTTTTTTCCGCCAGACTGGACAACCTAATGCAGAACAAGCACAATATTAGAATTACTTCAGTAAATTTTTATTTTTTGAAGTGAACAGATAAGAAAAAAACATGTTTTCCTGAATATGCTTTATTAGATCACTTACTTCTAGCAAAGCTCTTATGGCTAATTTGATAGCTTCATTGTCATTTGCTATAGCATCTTCTGTGTAATTCTTTTCTAGAAATTCTTGGACAGTTTTAGCACTTCGGCCTATTGCTTTTGCCTTGAAAAATAAGACAATTATCAATATTATTGCAGTAAGAATGAATTTATGGTTACTCAGTGAAGTTTAGAGTTTACTATCATATTTCTTAGTGTAATTACTAAATGAAAATTGTAGTTTTGAAAAATTAGCTAACATTTCAGCAGCTCATTTTGTTACAACATGAATAATCTGTAATGGTGGCATGACTTATCTTCAAACATGCCAACGTCTTGTCCTGGTGAATGCTTTCTATTCCTTTAATGGCTCCCAGCTCCTTGGTAACCAGAAAAAACTGAAGGAGTTGAAATTCCAAGAGAGGCAGAGAAGAAAGGAGGTATAACTTTGTACAAAAGGAAGAAAGAAAAAAAGGGAAAAAAAGAGATTGGCATGAAGAAGAAACTGTTTACATGAATAGGACTGTGCGTACCATTTTCTTATAACTTAGAGTGGTCACCTAATTACTGATTCATTATCTTTGAGTCTATAAATGAGAAAAGAGTCTTCTGTTCCATTCCCCATTTTTCTTTGTTCTTTAGAAATTTACATCAGATGAAGGAAACAGGCAAACGATTGCCCTGGCTACATGGCCACTGGTAGTATATGGTATGTTCTTTTAATTCAGTCTCAATATCTAGGCGAGTATTAGTGATGATAATGAGGATGGTAATAGTAATTTGTATTAACAGAGCATTTATGTGCCAGGTACTGTGCTAAGTATTTTACATGGATTATCTCATTCAACCATCACACAAACAATTAAATAGTTACTATTACTGACCCCAATTCATGAATGAAGAAATGGGGGGTTGGAAAGGTTAAAACGAGCTTTCTCAACCTCAGCACTATTAACATTTTGAGCTGGATAATTCTTTGCTGTGGAGCGCTGCCCTGTGCATTGTAGGATGTGTAGCAGTCTATCCACTAGATGCCAGTCGTATCCCCCACCCCAGTTGTCACAACCAAACATGTCTCTAGATATTGCCAAATGTCTCTGAGTGGGTACAAAATCCCCCTAATTTGCGAACCAGTGGCTTAAGTAATCTTGCCCAAGATCATGGAAGGCGGGTTAAGTAGAAGAGCTGAACTTTGAAACCAAGGAGTTTGAATTGACACTCCAAGCTCTGAACTTTATACACCATGCTGCCACATGACCCTTTGCTTTGATGACTTTAGAGAGTGAGAAGCAGCAGCAGAAAAGCCCTTCCTTTCACTGAAGGATCCTGGCAGTGAATGAGGGAAAGTCTTAGTTCTAAGTGGTTGTGGTTAGTTTTGATTAGAAGAAAGAGATCTCAAAAGAGATTTTAGGAAGTGAGTGAAAGCATACCTTTTGTACTGCCTGACAGTATATTGTTCTGGTTAGCAGAATTTTTTCACAGGAACTTTTTCTATGCCTTTATATTTCAGAGGATTAAAATAAATAGCTGTGAACTTTTAAATTGAATCTTGTGGCCTTGAAATTTCACTAAGTTCAAAGGTAAAGACTCCAGAGTATTAGTAGCTACTATTTTTTGTGGGGTTAACTAGGTGTTGCCCTGAGAGGAAGAACATAAGGTAGTAGTTTATCCAAAAATTTCACCGAACCCTTAAAGGTCACCTTATAAATTCTTGGTGACTTTCCTGTCCAATTCTTCTAATTGCTGATATGAAAATTCTTTAATTCTTATTTACTTGACTTGGTTTCCTAAAATCTTCTTACCACCCTCAAGTCCCCACCCTTCCTCCAAACCCATCACCCACCCCTCCAGCCCACTTCAGAAGACTCTGATAGTCTTGCAGTGTTTTTTTTCTGCCTTCCTATAATGATTAATGATAATTTTCTAGAGCAAAAATTATCAGCAGCCAATCCCAATATCCATTCTTCCTTTGTGACAGAACTCTAGGCAATGTGCCTCCTGAAAAGTATGAGTTCCTAGCCCCAGCTACCAGTGGGAATATATAAGTGGAAATAAATGGGTGGAATTTCTAGAAACCTTTGGTGCCTGGAATGCAGACAGGTTGGCTGGAGATCTAGCAACCACTTTGAGAGCATGGGCAAAGACAAAGATAATAAAAGAGACAAACACCAGTGACCATCTATCCTGAAACTTCTAATTATATTAGAAAAATAAATCCTTATATGTTAAGAATCGTCACATCACTGTTGTTAAAAGCCAAAACAATACCTTGCGGATATATCTTTGTATACTTTAAAGATATACAGAATAAAAATTGATAAACAAGGTCATTTTAGAATACTTTATTTACTATTAGAATTTCTTAGCTGATGAATAATAGAATGGTGTTATCCTCTGTGGTGGTCTCATACGGAAAGTATGAAAGCTTGATGATTGTTGAACTTTCTTTCATCTCTTTTAAATCCACTCTGATCAGTCTCTCATCACCATGACACGTTCCTGTCAAGGTCACCAATGACCTGTCCATTGCCAAATCCAATCATTTCACTTTTTATATGACTCATCAGTGGCACTGGCTCAGCTGATCAACATTTCTCAGAATAGTGTTTTCACTTGTGATCCAGGATGCCACTCTCTGGGTTCTCTTCCTTCACAGACTATGCTGGATCCTTCCCTATTTTCCACTGGTCCAGTGCCCCTGATCTAGATTATTATTGAACACAGCCTTCAATACCTTACCATATAATCTATTCTCAATACAGCAGCCACACAGATAGATCATGTTACTCTATTATGCAAAAAAATCAAACAGCTCTCTACACCACTCTATTTAATACGCAAGTCCTATCATGGCCTTTAGACCCTGTAAGATCTAGTTCCCTCCTGCTTCTTACTTCATCCCTCAACACTATCTTTCTAGATTCACCACAGCACAGTCACATGCTCTGCACAGAGCTTGATATCTCACAGATATGGAACATACTGCTGCCTTATTGGTTCCTGTTTGGAATACCACAGAAAGAACTACCTGGCTTGCTCCTTTACTTTCTTCAGGTCACTTTTTCAAAGGTGCTTTCCCTGACTACCTTACCTACCAATCACATTCTATCCTCCCAACCTGTTCTCTTTTTTCCCCAAAGGGTTTATATTACATATACACCATCCGTACATATTTTTGTCACCTCTGTATCCCCAGAACCTAGAACAATATTTGATATGTAATTCAAATAGTTACAGATGGAATTTTTTTAAGTTTTTTTTTTTTTTTTTCAGAGAGAGAGTATGTGAGAGTGCACATGTGAGTGATGGAAGGTCAGAGAGACAGAGGGAATGAGAGAGTCCTAAGCAGGTTCTGCACTATCAACGTAGAGCCCAAAGCGGGGCTTGATTTCACAAACCGTGAGATCATAACCTGAGCCCAAATCAGGAGTCAGACACTAAACTGACTGAGCCCCCCAGGCACCCCTAGATGGAATATTTGTTAAATAAATGATGGACTGTTTATATATTTTACTTTGTAACTTCCGATAGTGAATTGTCTTTGGGAATCCTACACTATATTATCCCTGGCACAGAGATATCATCAACTCACAGGCTTACTGCTCTGGTACTCAATTTCTTCTTTATTTCTGGCCCCTTTAGGATTTTGTCTTTTTTGTAAGTTCAGCTATGCATTAAAAACATGTTAATGATCATCCTAGGATTCTATGTGGTTATAGCAGGAGGATTTTTGATTAATATAATTTAATGTAATGTGCCAAACCCCAGAACCCATTACTCCAAGTGAAAAAAAAACTTTTTCTGCAATATGAAAATATAAAGAAGAAAAATATTTCAAAAAGGGTGTCTCCACTGATCTGGATACTGCCAGAACAACATGGATACGTGAATTCTTAAGACTCTTCTGTCACGGAAGGGGCAGCTATATGCCTTTCCTGGAAGTGAAACTTACTCTGGAAAGTTTTCTTTCTCTGTACCAAATGCCTCACCTTCTGTGAACTTGCTGAATGTTTTCTTCACCGTGATGGTATCCTACAAAACACTGCTAGTGACCAAGGAGGAACTGAGAGAATATCCTTGTGCCCATGGGATTCACTGGTCTTATGTTCTCTAATCCTAAAGAAGCCAGCTTAATAAAAAAAAAAAAATAGGGAATAGCCAACTGAAGACTCAGTTATAGCACTGGGAGGGGCGGGGACAGCATTTTATGGAGCCAGGTTCCTGTTCGACAAGATCCTGTGTGCCTGGAAACAGGAACCAGTAACTAATTTCTCTCACAGCCACAAATCTAGGAGTCAAGGGGCAGATGTCTCATTAAAACCCTGATGGCCTGCTAATAAAATTTCTGCTTCTTAGGTTGTATTAGTTTAAAGGTCCTAGTTCCCAAGTTGGCAGCATGGTACAGGACGGAGAAGAGGCAGTGTTCTACTAGGGGATATAACAATAACTTCGCTGAACTAGAAGCTGAGACTGCTGCTTGGCAATTTTGGACTCCTCATGCCTTTGACCCAGTAGGCAAATAATGGGTTACTGTGAGGATGGTATGATTTATTCTGGTTATCAAGGAAAATAAAGTTACTATTATACAGTGGGACCAGGGAGATGTCTAGTACTCGAGGGATTTTCTGGAGATCTTTCTTATTATTCCCATATAAAGTGAAGAAAGTTAATGGAAGGCTCCATAATCCATTAAGGCAGGGTCACTAATGGCCGATAATCTTAAAAAAAAAGTTTGTGTTAACGTGCCAGATAAAGAACCTCAACAAACCAACCAGAGTGCTGGTATCAGCTATTTCTGTTCTCATTTCTGTTAACAGGTCAAGTGGCCACAGTTTATATTTTTAATTTCCTATTTCTACGATCCATGTCACATGTCCTCTCTCTGCACCTTGTACAAAAACTACTTCCTAGCACTGTGACAGTGTTGTCCCTACATGGTACCACAGCTGTGTCCTCAACAGCCCCTTGTATCACCTTATCAGGATCCTTGGTATAGTAGGTTGGAGTAAAAAACAAACCACACAAATGAAAAAAAAAACAAAACAAAAAAACACCTGATCTCATGGCTAAAGTGCTATATGTAGTTTCCCCCAAACAGAAATAAAACCAGAAGATTTTATTCGACCTTTCAAGACTAGGTATCAGAATGTATGTAACACTCACATAAAGAATGATTTGGCTTAAGCATGATGTGGTGGAAGGAACATGGTATTAATAAGGCAAAAGACCACGTGTTCTAATGACAGTTTTGTTATTAACTAGTAGTGTGAACTTAAAAAAAAATCACTTAACCCCTGAGTCTCACTTACCAAATATATAAAATAAAAATAAAAAAGTTTTGAAACATTTTTTGTTATCATTTTTTAAAGTTGCATTTGATTTTAGCCAAAATCTTACAAGAAGTATGTGAGATGAGTAAAGTGGTAACGGGGTACATGTATGCAGGTGTACGCACACACTGTTCACACCCTCCACCTCTACTACATTGCCGTCAGACACCACAGCAAAGAAGAGTTTCAGACCTAAATGATAAATGAAATCCCCCAAATTAAAAAAATGCCATAATTTTCCTAACTAGTTGACTTTGAAATACAAATGCTTCTCTGTATGACCCTGGGGAGCAAACAAATTAAAATGGAAATTATGTAAACTTGGAAATTATTATGTTATGATATTGAAATGAAATGTAATGATGTAATAATTAATACAAACAGAAGATGGCAGACTTCCAAATATTTCGAGAAAGGTTGAGCGTAAGAACTTGTTGAAAGTATAGATTTGGGAAGCCTAAGAAATCTAGTACATGTAAAAGATTTCTTAATTGGCAGAAAAAAGTCTGGTATTTGAGGCAGGTAAATTCACAATTTCTGATTACCAATTAGTTTGTCCAGGTAACTTAAAAGAAGGTGTGTAGCTAACACAAGTATTCAGATCTTTATGGCAAGAATATAATTCACTGTTTCACTGGCTTGGTTAATCAGTTTATAAAACAGTATGAGTGTGGTCAGCCCAAGTCAACTCCTTTAGTTAATACAGACCTAAAGCCCAAGGTAATATTTCCTCATTAATTTATTTGGTTTTTATTTTTTAATTTAATTTTAATTTTATTTTTTGAGAGAGAGAGAGAGAGAGCACAAGTGAGTGAGGGGCAAAGAAAGAGAGAGAATCCCAGAAGGGGCAGAGAGAGAGGGAGGGAGAGGGAGAGACAGAGAGAGAGACAGAGAGAAGCAGGGCTCACCCAAAACGGGGCTTGTGTTTACCCGAAGCGGGCTTGAGCTCGAGCTCACCCAAAGCAGGGCTCGAGCTCACCCGATGTGGGACTTGAACTCATGAACTGTGAGATCATGACCTGAGCGGAAGTCAGATGCTTAATGACTGAGCCACCCAGGTGCGCTATTTGGCTTTTAATAACAGTAAAATAAATTCTTCATGACATTTAAAATTTTTTTTTCATTTATTTTGAGAGAGAGCGAATGTGTGTGAGCAGGGGAGGGGCAGAGAGGGAGAAAAAGAATCCCAAGCTGGCTCCACGCTGTCAGTGCAGAGCCTGACGTGGGAATCAATCTCAGGAACCGTGAGATGATGACCTGAGCCAAAGGAAGAGTCAGATGTTTAGCTGACTGAACCACCCAGGCACACTCATGAAATTATTTAAAGCTTGGGTGTTTAAACTTTAATAATGTAAAAAATTTAGATTTTATGGGGTACTTCTATATTTATATATGAGAATATACAAAAACTTATTTCTGCAAACTGTCACTAGTTTCCCTAGGCCCTAGACTTTTGTATTACATTTGAATGTACTATTAAGCAAAGTTAGTATTTAGGTACTGACACAAGAATGACAGCTTATCCAGAAAACAAACTACATTCCAAGAATTATGTGGAGACAATTGTAATGTACTGCCATATACCTGTAGATTCATAGTTTGGGGTACTCCAACTCTCCTAGAATAGAGGACGTGTTATATACTTCACTGTGGGATTTAAATGCTCATTCAAGTCTGTATTAAAAGCAGAAAGAATATTTCTTTTTTTTGTTAAATTTTTTATGTCTTTATTTTATTTTGAGAGAGAGAGAGAGACAGAGAGTGAGCGGGGGAGGGGCAGCGAGAGAGGGAGACACAGGATCCGAAGCAGGCTCCAGGCTCTGAGCCATCAGCACACAGCCCGACACGGGGCTCGAACCCACGGACCATGAGATCATGACATGAGCTGAAGTCAGACGCTTAACCTACTGAGCCAACCAGGCACCCCCAGAAAGAATATTTCTACTCAAAGCAAGCATCTGTATGATGCAGTACTTATTTGGAAGAATGAATGATGAATAGGAACTGGATATATCTCTTATTTGGCCATTTATATACACTTAGGTTTGTCACATCTTTTCAAAAGTAAAAGACCTTGTGATTAATAAACCGAAGTGTTTCCCCATCCATTAAAAACCATCAATATTTTAATGCAACATAATTTTTGTCATGTCCTTGAAAATGATAAAACATTTACTGTGAATACATTTACTTAACTTCCAAAATATATTAACAAATTCATGATTTACCTTCCAAGCATGGTAAGTACCAGAGGGATCAGTCTGATACAATCTCGGGGTACCATCGTAATCAAAACCTACAATTAAGGCAGAAATGCCAAAAGGTCTTCGTCCATTGCTTTGTGTATATTTCTGAAAAATAAAATGTTTTTACAACTACTTTTTGTATGAGGCCATATAAAGAACAGCACTATTACTTACCAACTAAAAAATTCTAATAGTATATAAAGTATTCTTGCCAAAATTATAATCTTTGTTTATTCTTATTCTGTATTTCTTTAAGATCCTCTTTCTGACTTTTTCTGGACTAACTTCAATCCATGATGAAATTTTAATGAAATTAATGCATATATTGTGTAAAATTAAATAATAAGAGTGCTTACATATGGCCTTAAAACTTTTCTCATTGTTTTACATGCTTTTTGGTAACATAACTAGACTATAATCTTGTTAATATAGCAGAGAACTGTATATGCCACACTATTTTGGTTCCCACCTAGCAAAGCCGATTTTAGAGAGCTGTGCTTTGGAAGGAAGTCCTTGGGGCTTACTCTGAGAGATACTACAATTGTCACTATTATAGTCAATATTTTTACTTGATACTATTATCAGGTATATTCTGTTCATTCTATACTAAGTTATCGCTACATAAAACACAACTAAGAGATTTCTTTCAGTTCACAAACAAGGAAACCTTTGTCGCTCTGGATGAAAAAGCATGTTTTTTCCTCCCAGACAACAGGGCACTGGAAACCAATTGTATTTCTTTTTACTTTAGTGCCAGGAACTTCCTGGGAGTGGAATTCCCAACTAATTCTGAGACTGGTGCTCCTAGAAGTTGTGCACAGGGCAGCCCTGAAAGAAAGTTCAAGCCCATACCTTTTTTTTATTTTTACATTTTATTACTATATATTTTTATTAGCCACTTCAAATTTTGAGTGCAAATAGTTATGCTACAAATATAAATAAACTCTTAAAGAGCAGGGTTTATGTCTTTATTCTCCTATATTTCTTAATATTCCTAGTTCACACAAAGGTATGAAGTAGAGAGACCCTTTTACTTGCTTAATCAGTCATGCTTTTTTCCCTTTAATGAATAAGTAGTACTTGCACAGAATTAAAATAATTTAGAAGTCCAAAAGGAGTACATAAAAGGTCTCTTTTGTCTCAGAGCCCCAGGCCCCTTCCCAGTAACAACCCCACTATTACAGGTTTACAATGTATATTAAATGTTCTATGTGTAGCCTTTATATTTCTAGAAGAAAAACTAAAACCACAATTGGGAACCTTGTATGTACAATGCTTTACATCTTGTTTTTTGGTGGATACCTTTTTAACTACTGAGAAAACCAAAGCAAATAAAGTAGAAAAGTATAAAAATGTTGGATTTCCTTAAAACATGAATTAAATTAAAAAAACAAAATAGGGTAATTTTTTATAAGTATATAGTCTGAAAGTTTAGTATTAAGAATATATAGTCTATAAAAAATCTCTACATGGACAATGGCAAAATCCATGTCAGAAAGTATTCTACATGCTTTAAATGTATTAAATCATTTAATCCATAATGGAGCTCAGTGAAGTAGGTATTATTGTAATGTTTATTCCATAAATAAGAAAATTAAGAAAAAACAGGCTAAATAGTGTGCTCACGGCATTAACTAGGAAGTAGAAAAGCCAGGATTCAAACCCCCAATGTGCTCCTGGAGGCACATTCTTAACCACCAAGAGTGCCTGTCAAAAGGAAAGATAGTTTACACTAGAAGAAATGAAAATAATAAATGAACATGTGGGAAAAAAAATCAACCTCACTACTAATTATAAAATACAAATTAAAACAACTATCACAGTACTATGTTATACTTATTTGCGAAATAAAAGAAAAATGCAAACCCAAGGCTGATGATCCTTCAGGGATACATTTATGCATTGCTGGTTGCACAATAAAAATTGGTTCAATCTTTTTAGCAAGCAATTTAGCTACATATAACAAGAGTCTTAAAACCAATTACAATCTCTAATCTAGTAATTTCATACTGAAAATTAATTTAATATAATTCAAAAAAGAAAAGAAAGCTGTGACAAAGATAGAGTAATGCCGTTAAAGTACCAAATTGAGAAAGAGAATGAGAAAGTGAAAGAAACTGGAAACAATCTAATTTCCAGTGAGCAACTAGAAACAGTATTACATAGTTAGTAAGAATGGAAAGTATGCATAAGGACTATAGTGGCATACATAAAGGGCACATAAAATGATAGTAAGAGACCAAATACTTATATACATCATGATTATATGTAATGTCAACCTGTGTATCTGTGTATGGATTCAGAAGTCAAATCCAAACATGATCAGTTTTGTTTAGGTTTGCAGGTGAGTCATGGGTATTTCTTTAGTACACTTAAAAGAAAAAAAAAGTTTTCATTACTGTATCTCCAAAAGTACAGAAATCCCCTTAAAATACGAGATTTATTGCTCTTTTAAATTTTAATAGAATTCCCAGAATTGATAGTGATTGAGATTTCTAATGATCAAATCAATCCAGTCCACTGGAATAGAATGTCAATATGAAGTAAATGTGAGAAGGAATAAGGAGTTTAGTGGATTTAATAGATTAAATGACTGAAGTGATTGTAGTATTCCCATGACAGGAACCATAATGATGCAAAAGAAGAAAGCCTGAAGAAATCTGTTGGAATACTGGCTTACCTGCTTCAAGGTTGCTATGAAGCGAGTTATATATTCTACAGTGACTGGATCCTCGACTGTAAGCTTATAACTCTGGCACTCCACACGGGCTCTGTTTATTACTACTCTAGCATCAGCAGTCAGTCCTATAAAAGTAGGTAATGCGTTATAAAAAAGAATGGCTTTTTTTTTTAAAGCAACTGTGAAATCTTTCTTGTAATGTCCATTGTTTTTTTAATCAGTATATGTCCACTATAAATAATTTGTAATTCTTGTAAAATAAGAGTATCATTTGTCTGACATTCAACACTTAAACTGACGCATTCTTATTTACTTTCAAAAAATTATTTATTTATTTTGGTTCAGCGTGGGCCCAATGTGAGGCTTCATCCCATGACCAGGAGATCATGACCTGAGCCGAAATCAAGAGTCGGATGCTTAACTGAATGAGTCATCCAGGCACCTGTTATTTATTTTTTAAAGAAAATGGTTTATTTTTCATTTTTTAAAATTTATTTATTTATTTTGAGAGAGAATGAGAGAGTGAGCAGGGGAGGGGCAGAGAGAGAGGGATACACAGAATCTGAAGCAGGCTCCAGGCTCTGAGCTGTCAGCACAGAGCCCTACATGGGGCTTGAACCCAAGAACCGTGAGATCATGACCTGAGCCGAAGTCAGACACTTAACTGAGCCAACCAGATGTCCCTCTCCTCTAGGATTTTGATGGCTTCCTCTCTTATTGTTTAGGTCTTTCATCCATTTTGAATTTATTTTTGTGTATGGTGTAAGAAAGTGATCCAGGTTCATTCTTCTGCATGTCGCTGTCCAGTTTTCCTAATACCATTTGCTGAAGAAACTCTTTTTTCCATTGGATATTCTTTCCTGCTTTGTCAAAGATTAGTTGGCAATACGTTTGTGGGTCCATTTTTGGGTTCTGTATTCTGTCCCATTGATCTATGTGTCTGTTATTGTGCCAGCACCATACTGTCTTGATGATGAGAGCTTTCTTGTTTTCTTTTTCAGGATTCCTTTGGCTATTCAGGGTCTTTTCTGGTTCCACACAAATTTTAAGATTGTATGTTCTAGCTCTGTGAAGAATGATGGTGTTATTTTTATAAGGATTGCATTGAATACGTAGATTGTTTTGGGTAGTATTGGCATTTTAATAATATTTGTTCTTCCAATCCATGAGCATGGAATGTTTTTCCATTTTTTTGTGTGTGTGTCTTCTTCAATTTCTTTCATAAGCTTTCTATAGTTTTCAGCATATAGATTTTTCACCTGTTTGGTTAGGTTTATTCCTAGATATTTTACAGTTTTTGGTGCAACTGTAAATGGGATCGATTCCTTGATTTCTTTTTTTTAAATGTTTTATTTATTTTTGAGACAGAGAGAGAGAGAGAGAGCATGAGAGGGGGAAGGACAGAGAGGCAGGGAGACATGGAATCTGAAGACAGGCTCCAGGCTCTGTGCTTGTCAGCACAGAGCCCGATGCAGGGCTCGAATGCATGAACGTGAGATCATGACCTGAGTCGAAGTCGGAGACTTACCCGACTGAGCCACCCAGGTGCCCCGATTCCTTGATTTCTGTTTCTGCTGCTTCATTATTGGTATAGAGAAATGCAACCGATTTCTGTGACTTTGCTGAATTCATGTATCAGTTCTAGAAGTTTTTTTTTGGTGGAGTCTTTTGGGTTTTCCACATAGAATATCATGTTGTCTGCCAAGAGTAAAAGTTCGACTTCCTTCTTGCTGATTTGGATGCCTTTTATTTCTTTGTGTTGTCTGACTGCTGAGGCTAGGACTTCCAACACTATGTTAAATAACAGTGGTGAGAGTGGATATCCTTGTTGTGCTCCTGACCTTAGGGGGAAAGCTCTCAGATTTTCCCCATTGAGGATGATGTTAGCAGTGGATCTTTCGTACATGGCCTTTATGATCTTGAGGCATGATCCTTCTATCCCTACTTTCTTGAGGATTTTTATCAAGAAAGGATGTTGTATTTTGTCAAATCCTTTTTCAAAGCATCTATTGAGAGGATCATGTGGTTCTTATCCTTTCTTTTATTAATATGATGTATCACATTGATTGATTTGTGGATACTGAACCAGCCCTGCATCCCAGGAATAAATCCCACTCAAGTGTGGTGAATAATTCCTTTAATGTATTATTGGATCTGGTTTGCCAGTATCTTGTTAAGAATTTTTGCTTCCATGTTCATCAGGTAAATTGGTCTACAGTTCTCCTTTTTAGTGGGGTCTCTGCCTAGTTTTGGAATCAAGGTAATGCTGGCCTCAGAGAATGAGTCTGGAAGTTTTCCTTCTATTTCTATTTTTTTTGGAACAGCTTCAAAAGAATAGGTGTTAACACTTGTTTATTTTTTTTAAAAATTTTTAATGTTTTATTTGTTTTTGAGAGAGAGAGAGACAGTGTGAGCAGGGGAGGGTCGGAGAGAGAGGGAGACACAGAATCTGAAGCAGCCGCCTGTGCTAGCTGTCAGCACAGAGCCGGAGGCGGGACTCGAACCCACAAACCACGAGATCATGACTTGAGCTGAAGTCGGATGCTTAACTGACTGAGCCACCCAGGCACCCCAACACTTGTTTAAATGTTTGGTAGAATTCCCCTGGAAACCCATCTGACCCTGTACTCATTTGTTGGGAGATTTTTGATTACTGATTCAATTTCTTTACTGGTTATGGGTCTGTTTAAATTTTCTATTTCTTCCTATTTCAGTTTTGGTAGTTTATATGTTTCTAGGAATTTGTCCATTTCTTCCAAATTGCCCAATATGTGGGCCTATAATTGCTCATAATATTCTCTTATTAGTGTTTGCATTTCTGCAGCATTGGTTGTAATCTCTCCTCTTTTATTTGTGATTTTATTTATTTGGGTCCTTTTTCATTTAGCTATGGGTTTATCAATTTTGTTAATTCTTTTAAATAACTAGCCCCTGGTTTCATCGATCTGTTTTACTGTTGTTGTTTTTTTTATATCATTGATTTCTGCTCTAATATTTACTACTTCCCTTCTTCTGCTGGGTTTGGGCTTTACTTGCTATTCTTTTACCAGCTCTTTTAGGTAGAAGGTTAGGTTGTGTATTTGAGACCTTTCTTCTTTCTTTAGGAAGGCCTGGGTTGCTATGTATTTCCATCTTATGACTGTCTTTGCTGCATCCCAGAGGTTTTGGGCTGTCATGTTTTCATTTTCATTGGCTTCCATGTACTTTTTAATTTCCTCCTTAATTTCTTGGTTAACCTATTCATTCTTTAGTAGGATGTTCTTTAATCTCCAGGTATTCATGGTCTTTCTAAATGTTTTCTTGTGGTTGATTTTGAGTTTCATAGCACTGTGTTTGAAAGAATGCAAGGTATGATCTCAATCATTTTGTACTTGTTCAGGGCTGATTTGTGACCCAGTATGTGATCTATTCTGGAGAATGTTCCATGTGCACTCGAGAATAATGTGTATTCTACTGCTTTAGGATGAAATGTTCTGAACCTATGTTAAGTCCACCCAATCCAGTGTGTCATTCAAAGCCATTGTTTCCTTGTTTATTTTCTGCTTAGATGATCTGTCCGTTGCTGTAAGTGGAGTGTGGAAGTCCCCTACTATTATGGTACTGTTATCAATGAGTTTCTTTATGTTTGTGACTAATTGATTTATATATTTGGTGCTTTCATGTTTGGAGCATAAATGTTTACAACTGTTAGATCTTGGTGGACAGACCCCTTAATTACGGTATAATGTCCTTCTTCATCTCTTGTTACAGTCTTTATTTAAAATCTAGTTTTTCTGATATAAGTATGGCTACTCCAGCTTTCTTTTGATAACCATTAGTATGATAGATGGTTTTCCATCCCTTTACTTTCAATCTACCAGTGTCTTTGGGTCTAAAATGAGTATCTTATAAGAATATAGATGGGTCTGGTTTTCTTATCCATTCTGATACCCTATGTCTTTTGATTGAAGACATAGGTCCATTGAACCTTAGAGTTTTTTTGGTCCATTGAGATTTAGAGTGAGTACTGAAAGATATGAATTTAATGCCATTGTGTTGCCTGTAGTGCTGGGAGTTTCTGGTGATGTTCTCTGGTCCTTTCTAGTCTTTGTTGCTTTTGGTCTTTTTTGTTTTATTTTGTCTTTTCTCCAAAGACTCCCATCCCCCTTAAAATTTCTTGCAGGGCTGGTTTAGCGGTCATGAACTCCTTTAGTTTTGGTTTGTAGGAAACTCTTTATCTCTTCTTCTGTTTTGAATGACAGCCTTGGTGGATGAAGAGTTCTTGGCTACATAGTTTTCTGATTCAGCACATTGAATATATCCTGCCACTCCTTTCTGGCCTGCCAAGTTTCGGTGGATAGGTCTGCTGTGAACATGATCTGTCTTCCCTTATAGGCTAAGGATTTTTTTCCCTTGCTGCTTTCATAATTCTTTCCTTCTCAGTGTATTTTTTAATTTGACTATGATATGCCTTAGCGATGGTTGGTTTTGGTTGAATCTAATGGGAGTTCTCTGTACTTCATGGATTTTGATGTCAATGTCCTTCCCAGATCAGGAAAGTTTTCTGCTATAATTTGCTCACATAAGCCAGATTCTGCCCCTTTTTCTCTCTCTTCATCTTCTGGGACACCTATGATTCATATGTTATTCCTTTTTAATAAGTCACTGAGTTCTCTAAGTCTTGTATCTTGATCTTTTACCTTTGTTTCCCTTTTTTCCTGCTTTATTATTCTCCATAATTTGATCTAAAACGCTGATTCATTGCCATGCTTTGTCCCTCCTTGCCATCGTTGCATCCATTTGAGATTGCATCTCGGTTATAGCATTTTTAATTTCATCCTGACTAGATTTTATTTCTTTTATCTCCAAAGAAAGGGAATCTATGCTTTTTTCAACCCCAGCTAGTATTCTTATTATTGTGGCTCTAAATTCTAGTTCAGACACCTTGCTTATATCTGTGTTGATTAAGCCCCTGGCTGTCATTTCTTCCTATTCTTTCTTTTGGGGTGAATTGCTCCATTTTGCCATTTTGGAGGAAGAAAAAAATTAATAAAAAATTAAAATTAAAAAAATTTAAAACAGAACAAAACATCAAATAAAGGAACTAGATCCTAGGTGTGCTTTGGGCTGCTTATTGAAAGAAGCTTGATAGAATAGAGATAAAAGGAAAAGAAACATTTAAAAATTAAATAACATATGATAAAATGTTTCTCTTTCTGTATCCAAGAATGAAGAAGAAAAGAAAAAAGAAAACTAATATTTAAACAAAAACAGAAGCGAAGAAAATGAACAGATAATTGAACCAGCAAACAGAATGAAACCTGAATGAAGTTACATCCAGTTTCCCCTAGGACTGAAACTATGAAGCCTCTATAGTCTGTATACTAAGCAGGTGGAGTGACTTGTACCAGTCTTCTAGGGGATTTGCTTGGAGGGCGCAGTTGGGCAGGACTTGGTGTAAAGGCTCCATGCTCCACTAGGTGGTGCTGCATAGCTTACTGGGGTGGATCAGTGTTGTGAGCATTTGCTGTGTGCATGCCTGTGCGTAGGAGAGGTGGAAATGGCTTCATCCAGCTCTCTAGTCTCTGGCACAGGAACTGCAGTCTCTCACCAATCCACAATCAAGCACCCCTCCTTTGTTTCAGGCCTCTATCCATTCCCTGCCTCTACCCTGTCCATGTCCAAGCTGTCTGCCTGTCAGGTGGCACCTCCCTCCAGAGTTTTATCTCAGATGGGGCTGGGTTTCAAAATGCCACACTTCAGAGACTCCTGCAGCCTGGAGCTGCACTGACTCTCTGGAGAAGGGTCTCACTGAGCACTGGCCAGGTGCTGGCTTACTTCAGAAAACATTTGTACAATCATGCAGCAACAGAGATTCAGAGTTTATGGCAAATCACATCACACAGCTGGTGCCAGGCTTACCGCACTCTGGCATCTTTGTCCCAATATCAGCAAACGTGGTTGCTCTCTGGGGTCTGCTGGGGCCTTTGCCTGTGGGGAGGCCCTATGGCCCCTACCAAATGCACTCCAAGCAGGGGAACTGCTTCTCCCCGTGTGGCAACATGGATGCTTCAGTCCACACTTCTTGTTCCTGGGGATTCACCCTGCTTCCTCACCAGAGCACCACAAGGCACTGACCTCAGAAACTTAAGACTCTGTGCTCCACTGTTTAATAGAATCCTCATGGTATTGAAACCCTCTCCTTTCCTCCTGTAAATGGTTGTGGGGAACAAATTTCTTGTTCAGTCCCCTGAGAGTGTTTTCACTCTCTCTCTCTCTCTCCAGCTACTTTCGGGAGAGTGCTTTTCTTGCATGATCCCAATGTGCTGCACTTTCCCCTTTTCTCTTTCTCTGTCCTCTCTCCACAAAAACAGCTCCCCACCCTCCGAGGCTTTTCTCTCCCCCAGTTCACCTCTCTGCACCGCATATCTGCTGAGTTCTGTGGCTAAAGTTATGCAGATTGTTGTGTTAATCCTGAGAACAATTTCCTAGGTATTCAAAATGGTTTGGTATTGATCTAGCTGTGTTTCAGGGATGAGACAAGCTCAGGGTCTCAATGCTTCTCCACCATCTTAACCACCTTCCCTGCAAACATTTCTATTAAAGACGTTTGGCATTTGACCTTTACATGGCTGGTTTCTTTCCTCACTCTCTTAATACCATACAGCCCAGAAAATACATTCACAAAATCTCTGAAACCATCATTTCTCACATAACCATCAGTCTTTTGCAGTCACAAACTCATGTTCTACTTCCCTGTCATTTCAAATTCTGTTTCTACAAACCTGGATGAATTGGCAGCCCCTGAAGATAGATAATAGTAGTCAACAATGAATAACCTGTCACAATATGCCACTAAGAATCACCCTAACCCTCATGGGTAGGGTACAAGTTTTAATCAGATAGTTAAAGGAGAAACCAATTCCCTTTGTAAATGTTATATGGGAGAGGTGGCTGGCTGGCTCAGTAGGTAGAGCATGTGACTCTTGATCTTGGAGTGGTGAGTTCAAGAACCACATTGGGCATAGAGCTTATTTTTAAAATGTTAAAAATCTGTAAAGCGATTTCTCTATTGGGTTTTCACATATATGTCATGGAATGGTCTCTATACAAAAAAAAAAAAAAAAAAAAAAAAAAAAAAAGATGAGGGGCACCCGGCTGGCTCAGTCAGTAGAGCATGCAACTCTTGATCATGGGGTCATGAGTTCAAGCCCCATATTGGGGGCAGAGTTCACTTAAAAAGTTAAAACAAATTTATAAACTATGTTATATAAGAGAAAGAAATGGAAAGAGATTGACTTTGCCTATTCTATGGATTAAAAGCTTTGTTCAAAGGAGAAACCCAACAGAGGACCGTGGGGAGGGGAAGGAGGAAAAAGAGTTAGGGAGAGGGAGGGAGACAAAACACGAGAGACTCTTGAATCCTGAAAACAAACTGAGGCGGGAAGGGGAAGGGGAAAAGGTAAAGCGGGGTGATGGTTATGGTGGAGGTCACTTGTGGGGAAGAGCACTGGGTGTTATATGGAAACCAACTTGACAATAAACTATAAAGTTAAAAAAAATTAAAAAAAAAGCTTTGTTCAATTATAAAATGTGATGAGAGAGATTTCTAAGTTACTTCCCCATTACAATGTAAATATGATCTCAAACCACAGAAACATAGAAGTATATTTAGGAAGCAGTGACATAATTGACACAAGAAAAAAATTAGTAATAAATATGCCAAACCATATGAGTAATAGTTATTTCTTTTAACATAAGAAATAGCAGTTACACTAATTAATACTAAATGGCTAGGAAAAAGAGAACACATTTTATTTAAAGATACAATTAAAAATTGCAATTTCACATTCTATGGGTTACCATTTAGTTTGCTGATCGGTTCTTTCACTGTGCAGAAGCTTTTTATTTTGATAAAGTCTCAATAGTTTTTGTTTCCCTTGCCTCAGGAGACTTATCTAAAAAGAAGTTGCTAAGGCTGATGTCAAAGAAATTACTATGTTCTCTTCTAGGAGAGTTATGGTTTCATGTCTCACAGTTAGGTCTTTAATCCCTTTTGAATTTATTTTTGTGTATGGCATAAGAAAGTGGTCCAGTTTGAGTCTCTTGCATGTTGTTATCCAGTTTTCCCAACATCATTTGTTGAAGAGACTGTCTTTTCCATTGGATATTCCCTCCTGCTTTGTCAAAGATTGAACATATAGTTGTGGGTTCATTTCTGGGTTTTCTATTCTGTTCTATTGACCTATGTGTCTATTTTTGTGCCAGTACCATACTGTTCTGATCGCTACAGCTTTGTAATATAACGTGAAGTTCAGAATTGTGATGCCGCTGGCATTGCTTTTCTTTTTCAAAGCTGCTTTGGCTATTTGGGGTCTTTTGTGGCTCCATACAAATTTTAGAATTGTTTGTTCTAGCTTCTGTGAAAAATGCTGTTGGTATTTTGATAGGGATTGCATTACATAGGTAGATTGTAGAATCGACATTGTAACATTATTTATTCTCCCTATGGAGTGGGAGAAGATATGACGTATCTGATGAAGGGTTAGTATCTAAAATATGTACAGAACTTCTAAAACAACACCTAAGAAACAAACAATTCAATTTAAAAATGGGCAGAAGACACAAACAGACATTTTTTCAAAGAAGACATACACATGACCAACAGACACATGAAAAGATGCTCAACATCACTCATCATCAGGGAAATACAAATCAAAAATATAATGAGATATCACCTCACACCTGTCAGAATGGCTAAAATCACAACAGAAGAAACAATAGGTGTTGGCAAGGATGCAGAGAAAAAGGAACCCTCTTGTACTGTTAGTGGGAATGCAAACTAGTGCAGCCACTCTGGAAAACAGCATGGCAGTTCCTCAAAAAGTTAAAAATACCCTATTCTACAATCCAGGAATCACACTATTTACCCAAAGAATGCAAAAATACTAATTCAAAAGTATACATGCACCCCAATGTTTATAGCAGCATTATCTACAATAGCATATTATGGAAACAGCCCAAGTGTCCACTGATTGAAGAATGTATAAAGAAGATGTGTGTGGGGGTGGGCACCTGGGTGGCCCAGTCACTTAAGCACCTGACTTTGGCTCAGGTCATGATCTCATGGTTCATGAGTTTGAGCCCTGTGTCAGGCTCTGTGCTGACAGCTTAGAGCCTCGAGACTGCTTTGGATTCTGGCTCTCTCTCTCTCCCCCTCTCCCACTTACACACTCTCTCTCTAAAAAAAAAAAAAAAACATTAAAAATTTTTTTAAAAGATGTGGCGTGTATATACACAATAGAATATAAGTCAGCCATAAAATGAACACAATCTTGCCATCTGCAACAACATCTATAGAGCTAGAAATTATGCTAAGTGAAATAAATCAGTCAGAGAAAGACAAATACCATATAATTTCACTTATATGTGGAATTTAAGAATGAAACAAATGAACAAAGGGAGAAAAAAAAGAGCAAACCAAGAACCAGACTCTTAATTATAGGGATAAAAGTGATGGTTACCAGAGGGGAGATGGGTGGAATATAGGTTAAATAGGTGATGGGGATTAAGGAGTGCACTTGTGATGAGCACTAGGTGTTGTTAGGAAGTGTTGAATCACTGTACTATACACCTGAAATTAATATTACACTGTATGTTAACTAGAAGTTTTTATTTTTATCTCTTATTTTAGAGAGAGTGTGTATGAGTGGGGGAGAGGGGCAGAGGGAGTGAATCTTAAGCATTCCCCATGCTCAGCGAGGAGCCCAAGCCAGGCTAAATCCCATGACCCTGAGGTCATGCCCTGAGCCGAAATCAAGAGTCGGACACTCGGACACTCAACCGACTGAGCTACCCAGGTGCCCATACTAATTGGAATTTAAATAAACACTTAAAAAAAAAGAAAACTGCAATTTTACTGTCTCTATAAATAAGCAATCTATAGAAGAAATAAGTCCTCTGTCTAGTGCTTTTATTTTTTTTTTGGATTCAACCACTTTATAAGACAAGACAATTTGGGACATGTAAGAGATGCTGTGAAAAGGTAAATATCTAAAAAAAATTTAAGAATTCAAAAGTATGCTATATACACAAAGAAACATGAAACAATCTTTAAAAAATCATATTACCAAATCAAATAAAAAAGTAAATGGAATATAGTATTCAGACAAATGTGACATGCAAGCCTTTATAATTCATATGTCTCTGTTTTGTATAAAATTGCATATTGGACATTATATCTATATATGTGAATTTATATGTGATTTTACATATAGGAAACATGTGCCTCAATTATACAGATGTGAATACAGGAAATATAAACTTCTATAAATAGATATGTCAAGACCAAATATCAACAGTACTAATTTCTATTTGGTAATTCTATGAAAGATTTATGTTTTCTTCTTTATTTTTTTTTCTGTATTTTCTTTTTTTTTCTTTGATAGCTTATTTTATTTATTTTTATTTATTTATTTTTTAAACTTTATAGTTTATTGTCAGGTTGGTTTCCATATAACACCCAGTGCTCTTCCCCACAAGTGACCTCCACCAAGACCATCACCCCCCATTACCTTTCCCCCTTCCCCTTCCTGTCTAGTGCTTTTAAATTCACACCACAATTTTATCTTGAAGATACTATCACACTGTAAAATTTCTCCTTTTAAATGGAATTCTACATGGTACATGAGTTATTTTTTCAAAGTCTTTGATTTTTTTCCTAAGGGCTGTTTTGTAAACCTTAAAAGTATAATATAACAACAACATTAACAGAAGAATGTGTTTTTTTTTCAAGATAGAACTATTTTTTTCCTGATATATACTCAACGCAATATATTCCAACAGCAGGAATAAAAGCTACCATACAAATTATATGTATTATTCAGAAACCCACTATCTCTAATATATATTGTGGATACTTTCCCATGTCAATATGTATAGATCCTATGGCCTCCTTTTTTAACTGCTACTAAATAATAAGAATGATAACATGGTAGTAGTAATAATTGTAGTGTAATAGTAAGACTATCTGCCAGACTTTGGTCTAAATGTTTTTTATGTATTCATTTAATTCTTATTACAAATCAATAAGGTACACACTATCCTTAACCTGTTAAAGAAGACTAAACTGAGGCAAGAAGCAATAGTTACGTACCTTGTCCACAGTTATATGGTTCCAGAGTCTGTACTTTTAAGCAACTGCTTGGATATGCCATGGCTAATTATACTACTTCCCAATAACAGACTTTGGTATTTTCCAACTACAAAGATCAATTAACATGTGGGGCATAATATTACTAAATGCTATTTCACTCTGCAAAAAGTCAAATTCTTATTAAAATTATTTTTATATTACAGTCAGAAAGTTATACATACCAGAAATTAAAGCATTCCATATCTTCTATACTAAGATGATTTCTTTTTAAAAAATGTTTTTTTACTATAGTAAAATATATATCATAAAATTTATCATTTTAACTATTTCTAAGTTTACAGTTCAGTGGAAAAAGAATATTTACAGTGTTGGGAAATCATCACCACCCATCTCTAGGAATTTTTATATTCTCAAACTGAAACTCTAGGCCCATGAAATAACCTCCCATTTCCCCTCCCCCACAGACTCTGGCAACCACCATTCTACTCTCTATGAATTTGCCTAGTCTAGCAATCTCATATAAGTGGAACCACACAGTAATTGTCCCATTATGACTGCTTATTTCACTTACCATGTGGTCTTCAAGATTCTTCCATGTTGTAGTATATTTCAGAATTTCCTTCTTTTTTACAGTGAATCATATTTCACTGTATGTATACAGCACATTATGTTTATTCAACCATGGATGGACAGCTGGGTTGTTTCCATCTTTTAGCTACTGTGGTTAATACTGCTATAAATGTGGGTATACAAATATCTGTTTGAGTCCCTGCTTTGAGTCTCAGTTCTTTGAGATTCCATCCAGAAGTGGAATGGCTGGATCACATGGTAATTCAATGTTTACTTTTCTATGAAACCGCCATATTGTTTTCAATAGTGACTACACCATTTTACATTCTCACCAACAGTGCACACGGGAATTCTCCACATTCTTGTTAATCCTTGCTATTATTATTATTATTTTTTATAATAGCCATCCTAATGGATGTGAATCGGTGATTCATTGTGCTTTTGATTTGCATTTTCTCTAATAATTAGTTATGCTGAGCATTTTTTCATGTGTTTATTGGCCATTCGTATGTCTTCTTTGGAGAATTCTTTTAAGCCCTTTGCTTATTTTTGAATTGGGGTGTCTGCTTCTTTGCTGTGCTCTAAGCATTCTTTATATATTCTGATTATCAATCCTTTATCAGATATACAATTTTGCAAATATTTTCTCCCCTTTCTCCTCTAGGCTGCCTTTTCACTGTTGCCTTTGTCCTTTGATGCATTACAAGTTTCATTTTTGAGGTAGTCCAATTTACATTTCTTAATCCAAAAAAAATCACTGTCAAATCCAATCTCACAAAACTTTTCTATGTATTCTTCTTAGTTCTAAAGCTTTAGGTTTTATGCTTAGTTAATTCATTTTGAGTTAATTTTTGTATATAATGTTAGGTAAGGTTCTACTTCATTCTTTTACATGTAGATATTCAGTTTTCCTGGCACCATTTGTTGAAAAGACTGTCTTTTCCCCATTAAATGGTCTTGGCAATTCTGTCAAACAAAAATCATTTAGCCATGTGTATGAGGATTATTTCTGGGTTCCCCATTATATTCTATTGGTCTATATGTCCATTTTTTAAGGTTTATTTATTTATTTTTGAGGGAGGGAGAGAGGGGGAGACAGAGAGAGAGAGAGAGAGAGAGAGATCACTCTCAGGGCTTGAACCTTGCGATTATGACCTGAGCTGAAATCAAGGGTCAGATGCTTAAAGCACTGAGTCATCCAGGAGCCCCTATATGTCCAACTTGATGTTAGTACTGCAGTGTTTTGATTACTATAGCTTGTAGCAAGTTTTGAAATCAGGAAGCATGAGTTGTCCAGATTTGTAATTTTTCAAGACTGTTTCAAGATTCCACATAAATTTTAGTTTTTTCTGTTTCTGAAAAAAAAAAATCATTGGAAATTTGATAGGGATATACCAAATCATTGCTTTGGGCAGTACTGATACCTAACAATATTAATCTTCTAATCCATGATCAGGGGATGTCTTTCCATTTATTTGTGTCTTCTTAAATTTCTTTCAGCAATATTTTATAGTTTGCAGTGTACAAGTCTTTTGCTTCCTTGGTTAAATTTATTTCTAAGTATTTTATTATTTTTGATACTATTGTAAATAGAGTTATTTCTCTTAATTTCCTTTTCAGATTGTTCACTGTCAGTATATAGATATGCAACTAATTTTTGTGTGTGTTGACATTGTTTTCTGCAACTTTTTTCAATTTAATTATTACCTCTGACAGTGTTGTATTTTTTTTAATCCTTAGAGTTTTCTATATACAAGATCATGTCATCCATAAACAAAGCTAATTGTATTTCTTCCTTCCCAATTTGGATGCCTTTTTTTTCTTGCCTAATTGCTCACCCTAAAACTTTCATTATTATGTTAAATAGAAGTGGCAAAAGCAGGCATCCTTGACTTATTCCTTATCTTAGAGGAAAAGCTTTCAGTCTTTCATAACTGGGTATGATGTTTGCTGTGAGCTTTTCATAAACGGCCCTTATTATGTTGAGGTCTTTTACTTCTGTTCCTAGTTCGTTGAGTGTTTTCATCATGAATGGGTACTGAATTTTGTGGAATGCTTTTTCTGAATCAGTTGAGATGATCATGTAGTTTTTCCCTTCATTTTGTTACTGTGGTATATTACATTGATTGATTTTCAAGTGTTGAACTATGCTGGCATTCCAGGAATAAATCCCACTTGGTTATGGCATATAAGTCTTTTAATTTGCTGAATATGGTTCGTTAAGTGTTTGGTGAGGATTTTTACATCAATATTTGTAAGACATAATGGTCTGTAGTTTTCTGGTAGTCTTTGTCTGGTTTTGATACCATGGTAATACTTGCCTCATAGAATGAGTTTGGAAGTGTTCTTTCTTCTTCAATTTTTTGGAGGAGTTTGAGAGTGACTGGTATTAATTCTTTTTTAATGTTTGATAGAGTTCACTAGGGAAATGACCTGGTCATTTTTTTTTTTTTAATTGGGAGGTTTTTGATAATTGACTCTTATACATCTTTTGAGATTTTCTATTTCATCTTGAGTAACTTCAGGTAATTTATTTCAGGAATGTGTCAATTTCTTCTAGATTATCTCATTTGTTGGTATATGATTGTTCATAGTACTCTCTGGTAATCCTTTTTATTTTTGTAAAACTATTAGTAATGTTCCCTTTTTTATTTCTATTTTTAGTTAAGTCTTCTTTTATTCTTAGTCTACCTAGCTAATGGTTTGTCAATAGTGTTGATCTTTTCAAAGAACCAAGTATTGGGTTTATTGATTTTTCTCTCTTGTTTTCCTAGTCTCTGTTTTATATATCTTTTTTTCTCACAATCTTTTATTTTCCTTATATTCTTTTATTATTTCCTTACTGGTAGTAGCCTTAGGTTTAGTTCTTCTTTTTCTAGTTCTTAAGGTGTAAGAATAGGCTATTGAATTGAAATTTTGTTTGTTTGTTTGTTTAAAGCAAGCAGTTACAGCCACACATTTTCCTGTTAACATTTACTTTCATTTTCATTTGTCTCAAGGTATTTTCTAATTTCTCTTGTGATTTCTTCTTTGGCCAATGGGTGTTTTAGGAGTACAGTTGACTCTTGAACAATGTGAGCACTGGGGTACCAACTGCCCCCTCAAATGAAATCTGCACATAACTTTTGACTCCTCAAAAAACTTAACTACTAACAGCTTACTGTTGCCAGAAAACTTTATTAACAATATAGTCAATTAACATACAATTTTGTAGGCTATATGTATTATACACTGTATTCTTATAACACAGTAAGCTAGAGAAAAGGAAAAGTTAAGAAAATCATTAAGAAAAAAAAGAAAATCATAAGGAAAATACATTTACAATACTCTATGTATTGTATTACAAACAATAATCTCTGTAAAAAACCCACATATAAGTGGACTTGTATCATTTAAGCGTCAACTGTATTGTATAATTCTCATATGTGTGGATTTTTTCAGCTTTCCTTCTGCTGTTGATTTCTTGTTTTATTTTGATTAGAAATGATGCTTTGATTAGAGATGATACGATTTCAATCTTTTAAAAATTTATCAAAACTTGTTTTGTGGCAAGATGACTGTCTTTAAAGGCGTTTGTCATTCTTTTTTAAATTTTTATTTATTTATTTTGAGAGAGAGAGAGAGAGAGAGTGATCATGCACGTGAGGGAGGGGTAGAAAGACAGAGGGAGGGAGAGAATCCCAAGTGGGTTCTGTCACATGAAGCTGGATCTCATGAACTTCAAGATCATGACCTGAGCCTAAATCAAGAGCTAGACGCTTAACTGACTGAGCCACCTAGGTGCCGCAAGATGATTACTTTTTTAAGACAGAAAGATAAAGGCTTTTTTTTTTTTTTTTGCTCAATAAAGTTTTTAAACTTCAATATAAAATCCTGGTTTGAAAAAGCATCATTAGAAAATGGGTGTGTGTGGCCGTCTGCACGTGCCCGAGTGCTAGACATCTGTTGCCTGCCCAGGTGCTACCTGCCCATGCAACACTCGGGGCATGGGGGAGGCCCTGGTGGCCCTAGAGGACAAATGTCCAGCTGTTTGCAGATGGCCAGGCCCCAGAAG
Organism: Cryptoprocta ferox; assembly: GCA_028646485.1. Lineage (NCBI taxonomy): Eukaryota > Metazoa > Chordata > Mammalia > Carnivora > Eupleridae > Cryptoprocta > Cryptoprocta ferox. The sequence continues at coordinate 43,834,580 of CM053566.1, read as the reverse complement.
ACACCACTAGCCCTTCCTCAGAAAGAAGGGATCCAGATAGCTGCTCTGATGTCCATTCTGTTTCCCCAACCTGAAGGGCGGCTGCTTCAACCCCCTCTGTCCCTCTGTACTAGAGACTCCTCTACCTTACCCGGCATTGCTGCAGTCCCACCTCAGCTCCAACTCCCAAACTGCCAAAGCCCAAGGTGCAAGCAGCTGGGGTATGTTCCCCAATGACTGAAACCCACTGCCTGTCGAGTTCCTGAACCTGAGGGTACTTCAGGCTAGCTGGGGGTGCCCTAGCCCAAAGGTGCATGGCCATGGCAAGGCCTCAGGGCTTGAGGACATGGGCCCACCAACTGCCTGAGGAGTTAGAGCAAGACCCCAGGACTCAGACCTTCAGGGAAGCCTGGCCTCACTGGAGGAGCTGTTCTCAAACATGGCAGTCCCAAGCCTAAACACTCTAGCTCCAATGGTGGATGCCCACACCTTGCTCTAGTTCACCCCTAGGGCCTGACGGACCTACGTGAGCTACGTCAATAGCTTAGATTACTTAGGGCAGGAGCAGGAGGAACAGGCCCTGGAGCAGGGTTAAGAGGAGCGGCTTCTGCACAACTGTCCTGACCTTGACTCCCTGGATCTGGATGAAGATGAAGTGCCTGCCACACCTGAGCACAGGATGCTGGTGGAGAGGTTCTTCTTGTCACTGCAGGTCATCCCACCAGTACGTCCCAGGCAGACTGTGTTTCTACCCAAGTGTCACCCCCTGTGTTGCATCCTGGATCGTTTACACCTGAAGCCACGTAGTCACCTGGAAGGGCTGTTCCTCAGCTGCCCGCTGGCCCAGCGGCTCTCCTTCCTATGCAGCCTCTACCTGCACACTCCTGACTACCTGGGGCTCCTGCTCCAGTGGCTCTTCCAGCTGCTGATGTAGTCTCCAGAAACTTCTTCAGGAGTCTTTGGCCTCCTTTGGGATCTCAGCATGGATGGACTCTTCCATCAGTCTGATGGAGACAAGCACTGGTGGTGTCCCCTTGCTGCAAGGGGTCATGTGGGCATTTCACATCCTGGGAGCCTGCAGCCCTGCTCTGGGCCTGCAGGGGCCCTGTTGGCATAGTGGGAGAGTGCTTAAAAGTGAAAAGTGGCCATGGGGTACCTGGGTGGCTCAGTCAGTTAAACATCTGACTCTTGATCTTTGCTCAGGTCATGATCTCATCAACTGTGAGATCAAGCCCCACATTGGGCGCTGTGCTAACAGTGTGGACCCTGCTTGGGAGTCTCTCTCTCACTCTCTCCCTCTCTCTGCCCTTTCCCTGCTCTCTCGCTCTCTCTCTTTCTCTCAAAACAAAATAATAAACTTAAAAAAAAATCACTAAAAAGAAAGTGGCAGTAGCCTGAGCTGAAGTGAGCAGCAGGACACTCCCCCAGAGACTGCCTTGGACATTAGGCTGAGCTACATACATAAGTTCCTAACATTGTGTGCCCCAGCCCAGCTGGGGACCTCCCAGGCCTGACAGAGCCGCTGTGCTGAGTCAGCCTGGACGTGGGCTGCCCAAGACCAGACTCCAGCAGTCTCTGCTCCTGCTACTCCAGGACACCCAGGAGCGGCCAGTGAAGCTCCAGCAGGTGTGCGGCACCCTGGGCAAGGTGTCTGATTACTGCCACCACCTGCAGGTGCTTGCACGGTCCTTTCTGACCTCCCAGAGCAGGCAGCTTCAAAGGCTGCTCAGCTTTGTGGTTGTTGCCCAGATGCTGGACCAGCAAGAGACACTCCTTCTCTGGCAAGAGTAGGCCCAGCTGTGTTTGCTCAGCCAGCTCCTGAGCCTCACGAGGCCATCATTCCTCTGGCAGTACCTGGGCTCTGAGACCTTGCCACCGTGCCAGGAGCAACAGCAAAAGGCCAGCACTGAACTAGACCATAAGGTCCGCTCCCTGTGCCCCAGCCTCCTGACACTGGCTGGTGTGGTGGTCAGCTGCTGGGACATTACTCCACACCAATGGGGAGAGCTGCAGCAGCTGTGCATGCAGTTGGACGGTCACATCAGCACCCATATGTGAGAGGGCTCCCAGGCCATGCACCCTACCAGACTCAAGGACCTGGCTGCCCAGACCTACACCCGCTGGAAGGCACTGCTGGCCCACCACTGGCCACAGGCCTGGTACTTCAGCCCCTGGAAAGACTAAAGGAGCAGGGCACGGCTGGCCCCAGGCTCTAGGCTCTGGCAGGAAGCGAACAGCGCTCAGGGAACAGGAAGAAGTGAAAAACAGAGGCCAGAGAAGGATCATTGCGATGAAGCAAGAGCCTGCCTCCACACTTGCCCCTGACCCCCACCAGGCAACGGATGCAGCCTCTCCCTGCCTGGCCCACCCCTCTGCTCTCCCTCCCTTCCAGCCATCTCCTCTGCCCCACAGCTTTTGTCTCTGCACTCCAGTTTCCCTGGGCTTCCTTGGACCTCCTCACCTTCCTTCCTCTCTCTGTCACTAATGTGAACTTTCGTTTTGCACACTAAAGTCTTATTTCAAACAAAAAAAGAAGGAAAGAAAGAAAATGGGTACGTGCACAAGCACACATGACAAGAAACACACCTTGTTTGCTATAGGGAGGCAAATAAGCACAGGAAAATTATGTTCAACATCATTAGCCATCAGTCAAATGCAAATTAAACCCACAATGATATATCACTACACACTTATAAAAATGTCTAAAATTTAAAGAAGTAACAACACCAAAGGCTGCTGAGGATGCAGAGAAAATGAATCATTCATATACTGCTAGTAGGAATGTAAAATAGTTCAGCTACTCTAGAAAACAATTTGTCAGTTTTTTATAAAACTAAGTATGCATTACCATATGACCCGGCAATTGTGCTCTTGAACATTTATTGCAAAAAAGTAAAACCTGGGTTCACACAAAAACCTGGTACACAAATATTCACCAGCTTTCTCTCTAACAGGCAAAAGCTAGAAATAATCCAAATGTCCTTCAACCAGTGAGTTGTTAACAAAGTGTGGTATGTCCATTATCATGGAACACTATTCAGCGATAAAAAACGAGTGACTACTGACATGTGCAGCAACTTGGATGAACTGTATGGGAATTATGCTGAACAAGAAAAGCCAAGATGAAATGATTATATGTCACAGAATTCTATTCATATAACATTCTCAAAATGATAAAATTATAGAGATGGAGAAGAGAGAGGATTCGTGTTGCCAGAGGTTAGAGACGAGGAAGACTAGCATGAGGTGGTCTTGTGTTGGTGAAGAGTTAGGTATCTTGATTGTGGTGATGGTTACATGAACTTACACATGTGCTAAGTCTAATAAAACCACACACACATACACACACAAATGAGTGCAAGAAAACTATATAAACTCTGTGGCTTGTAACAATTTCAATTTATTGGTTTTTGAAGATGTTACTGTTGGGGGAAACTCAGTAAAGGAAATTTCCCTGTTTTTTTTTTTTATGACTTCCTGAGTGTAATTTAAAAATAAAAACTTTAAAAAGGAAACAGTTACCTACAGTCATAATTAAGGTATATAATGTGTATTGTTTAAAATGGGGCATATCTCTGTATGTTGTGTAAATATAGCACAACACCTGTTGGGGGGCATCTATGTTACCCTACCTACAACACTAAGATACTCTATCGTTAATGTAGGTCCATAAGTACCTGCAAAAGCCATGCAAACATGGTCATCAAGGGCGCAAATTTTCCTCATAGTTCTTTCATCTTGAAGCTTGGCAACAGATTTCTTTTCTACTCCAAGCACAACTATATCAGTACCTCGGATTCCAACCTATCAAGTGATTAAAAAAATATAATTATTTGTTAGTTTTAATATTAAAATGAAGTTATTCTACCACATGACTTGTAGGAAAAGTCTTTTTCTTTTTTTAATGTTTATTTTTATTTTTGAGAGAGAGAGAGAGAGAGTACACAAGCAGGGGAGAGGCAGAAAGACAGGGAGACAGACGATCAGAAGAGGGCTCTGCGTTGATAACAGAGATCCTATTGTGGGTCTCGAACCCACAAACCACGAGATCATGACCTGAGCTGAAGATGGACGCTTAACCGACTGAGCCACCCAGGCATCCTGGAAAAGGCTTTCTCTTAACCATTCAATAAAAATGAGAGAAGTTGACTTCTGAGAAAACAGCTGCACAGGTACAGGATTACTGGAAGTCCATTCTCCAAACCCAAAGTAAAGAACACAAACAGGTAGAAATTGGAAGAATATACCACCAATGCTATAACTACATGAGTGTCCTAAACTCATGCAATACACCTGAAGAAGTGCTAAATAGATATAGAACAATTTTAACCAAAATGAAAGAAAATGCTGGGAATCAATGTAGATTCCTTATAGAATAGGCAATACTAGTAGTGGTGGTAGTAGAAGTAATTTAGAAAATTAAGTAGATAAAATTCTGAAAGCTCTCCCATGTATCTCACAATTTGGAGGGATAATACTTGGGGGACATAAGCAGCCAAGAGAAAGACCAAATAAATGCCTTCACTCTAGTTCACTCATCAACAAAACCTCAATTTTAATGTGAATTCAACAAGAAGAATCCCATTGTTCCTCTCTCCACCTCTTCCCTTGAGAGTGAAGTGGGAAAAAGTCTAAAGAATAATGTGTAAATGAGGCTCCCGGGCGGCTCAGTTGGTTAAGTGCCCGACTTTAGCTCAGGTCATGATCTCGCAGTTTGTGGGTTCAAGCCCCACGTCAAGCTTTGTGCTGACAGCTCAGAGCCTGAAGCCTGCTTTGGATTCTGTGTCTCCCCTTCTCTCTACCCCTCTCCTGCTCATGCTCTGTCTCTCTCTGTTTCTCAATAGTAAATAAATGTTTAAAAAATTTAAGAAAAAAAAAAGAATAATGCGTAAGGATAGTAGTTTGCAAACAGGGTCTTCTCTGGAAACATGCCCATATCCTCAGGGGCTCAAGAGTAATCTATGAGAAGTTTAATTTTGTATTACAATGGTAACTTAAATATTTCGATAATAGGTATTTGGGTTATGATTACCTTGCAGTCAAGTGCGATATTAGTACTAACTATGCAAATAGGTGTGCTCTGAATTAGTATCACTGCGGTAGAAATATAGAACAGGTTAAATACAGAACTAGACCTGAGATTTTATCTTTCAATTAAATAAAACTTAAGACAATTTATCAAGGCTTTTGCTCTTATTGTTCCCTCACTTCATTCCAGTCTGTCAATATATCCAATAGGCCTTCCTCTAATCATGCTATCTGAAATCAACAACCCTCCCTCTACATCCCACCCTCGTCTAATAGACTCATGTTGAACTTTATATCTTACAAGGCATGTGCCTTCTTATCAAGCCACGGAACATTATAACAATATAACATATATTATGACTCAAGAAAATCTCAATATTTCCCTCAAATTTTAATAAATTAAATTAATTGATCAGCACATACAATCATTTTTGAATTCTTACCTAAATAATTTTGACTTAAAGCAATTAAAACTTCCAACACAGACTATCTAGAAAACGTTTATAATGAAAATCCTAATATCAAAGTCTTTTGGATGTGGGTAAAATTATTCTCAGAAGAAAATTCCTAATCTCGGGGAGCCTGAGTGGCTCAGTAGGTTGAGCATCCGACTTCAGCTCAGGTCATGATTCACAATTTGTGGGTTCAACCCCCGCATCAGGCTCTGCTGACAGCTCAGAGCCTGGAGCCTGCTTCAGATTCTCTGTCTCCCTCTCTCTCTGCCCCTCTCCCCCTCACACTCTGTCTCTCTCAAAAATAAACACTAAAAAAAAAAATAAAGAAAATTCCTAATCTCATTTTATAAACTCATATAAAAATAATTAAGAACTGGGGTGCCTAGGTGGCTCAGTCGGTTAAGCGTCCGACTTCGGCTCAGGTCATGATCTCACAGTCCGTGGGCTCGAGCCCGGCGTCAGGCTCTGTGCTGATAGCTCAGAGTCTGGAGCCTGCTTCAGATTCTGTGTCTCCCTCTCTCTGCCCCTCCCCTGCTCGTTCTCTGTCTCTGTCTCTCAAAATAAAATAAAGACATAAAAAATAATTAAGAATTTATTCAAGGCGTTAAAAAAGGAATACAAATATTTAAGCTAAGCTTAATAGAAAAAATAAGAAAAAAAGCAGAAATTAATGATTAGGGAGAAAACAATAAAATTGATAAATAATACCAAGAGATAGTCTTTAAAGGAATAATTAAGAGATGTCTCAATTAATCTAGCCAAGAAGAGCAAAGAGTAAAAAATACATACAAGTGTGAAAAAGCAAGAATTTAAAAATTATAACTGTAAGTTAATCAATGTGAAAATCTGAGTGAAAAGCATGACAGACTAGAAAAATTAAAAACTGCCCATACAGACTCAAGAAAATATAGAACACACAGTCTCTAACAAACATGGAATAATTTCAAAAACAAGTGTCATGCCTAAAAGGTTCATGGATGAATTTTTCCTAATCTACTGTTATGGGTAATTCCTGTGTTATTTAAATTATTACATGGCACAGATCAAAATGGAAATGTTCCTGACTCTTTTTTTGGAAAGCCACATAACAATGTTAAAATCTGGCAAATATAACATTTTCTAAATAAAGAAAAGCACCAATGATTTTCACTTAGGAAAGCTAATGTTAAAAATTCTAAACAAGATATTCACAAATAGAATCTACACACAGAAAAATAGTAACATACTATACACAATTATGGTTCACTCCAGGAATTTTAGGAATATCAATGAAAGTGAATCTTTTAATATAAATATTACAGTGGAGAGTGAAGATCTGTTATTTTTGCCCATCTGATAACAAGAGCACTTCAATGCTTCTTGGAAAAATAAGGAGTCTTTAGCTGGAGCTGTAATGCAACCCAGCATAGTCAAAGAGTAAATCCTTCAAGTGTTACTGAAAGTGTTTAGAAGACAGGATAATTCTTTCTTTACCTATAGCTAGAAGCCTGGAGCCTAGGACTATTTAGAAGTTACTCTTAGCGAGGCCATGTCTGAGGGTGACAGTAATATAAAGATCAAGGAAGAGATAGACACAGAGATGGAAGAGAAGAAGAATGGAGGGAAAAAGAAATAGAGACACACCAGTTCTAGGGAAAGACTCTAGTAGCCATGTAATTGAGCCTAAAAGGAAGGTTTACCCCTGCTCCCTCTGGGCACTTGATTTGGTACAGTTGACCCTTGAACAATGCAGAGGTTGGGGGTGCCAACCCTACCACCTTGTGCAGTTGAAAATCTACGTATAACTTTTGACTTCCCCAAAACTTAACTACTAATAGCCAATTGTTGAAAAGCAGCCTTACTGATAATATAAACAGTCGATCAACACATATTTTGCATGTTATTATGTATCATATGCTCTATTCTTACAAGAAAGTAAGCTAGAGAAAAGAAAACATTAAAAAAATCTTAAGGGATGGTGCACTTGAGGTGGCTCAGCTGGTTAAGCATCCGACTTCAGCTCAGGTGATGATCTCACAGTTGGTGAGTTCCAGCCCCACATCAGGCACGCTGCTGTCAGTGCATATCCCGCTTCGGATCCTCTGTCCCCCGCCCCCTCTTTCCCCTGCTGCCCCCCCCCCCACACTCCCTTTCTCTCTCTCAAAACTAAATAAACATTAAAACAATCATAAGGAAGAGATATATTTACAGTACTGTAAAAAGTTTGAGTATAAGTAGGCCCATGCTGTTCAAATCCATCCTAATTTTTTGCTTAAATCAATGAGTTGGGTTTTATATTTTTTAATTTTTTAATGTTTATTCATTTTGAGAGAGAGACAGAGAGAGAGACACACACACAGATTCCGAAGCAGGCTCCTGGCTCTGAGTTGTCAGCACAGAGCCCGAGACAGGGCTGGAACTCACGAACCGTGAGATCATGACCTGAGCCAAAGTCTGACACTCAACAGACTGAGCCACCCAGGTGCCTCGAGTTGGGTTTCTCATGCTTGCAGCTGAAAGAGTCCTAACTAAAACAATTAAATGGTATAAGCAATAGAAACTACAAAACATTTGATAAAAGTCAACATCCACACCTAGTTTAAAAACAACACTAGAAAAGCAGAAGACTCTTTGTGAAGACTAAATGTATCACAATCTGGCAGCCAGAGTCATCTGAGAAAATGAGTCACCATCCATTCCACTGTTCAAGCCAAAATCCCAGTTGTTATCCTTTATAGTTCCTCCTCTCACACTATCCATTTCAAATCAATTATCTTGTTTTTGTCCATTTCACCTACAAAAGCTAACCAGTTCCCCATCACCATTCTAATACAAGCGACCATCATTTCTTGCCTGGACCACACACAACTACATAGCCTAACAGGTTTTCCCCTTTCTACCTTTGCTCCCCACCTTTCCATCTTCCCACCCCAACCCTGCACTCCCATCTAGACTCCACAAAGCTGCCAGGGTGAGCACTGAAAACATCAGCAGGGTCAAGATTACTCTCCAGGTGAATGTCCTTCCACAGTACTCCAATGTACTTAGAAAATCTTTTCAAACTCTTTAGTCTTGCCTATAAAGCTGCGCACAATCTAGCACCTGCCTACTTATCCAACAGTATGTCATTGTTACTCACCAAGCTCCAGCCACATTACCTTTTTTCAAGACTTTTTCAACACAATTTTGTTTCCCTCCTCTGAATCTTCACATGTAATAATCCCTCTTCCTGGAATGCTGCTCTTCCTATTTCAAGTCTCCATTTCAATTTCACCTCAAGGAGTCCTTCTCTATTATTCTTTGTAACAACTTGTTCTGTTCTTTCAGTCAACACATTTACAATTATTTATTTATTCATTATACTTGTGTCTCCAAATAGAAAAATCTCTGAGGGCAAGGAAGCAATCAGACAAATCTAGAAAGTGGGATGCTCTATTGAACAATTAACCCAGTCTCTTCAAGAAGTCAAAGCCAGGAAAAAAAGAGGAGATGCTATTCATAAATAAAACAAATACCTAAGGATAAGCAATGCATGGACTTTAGATTCAGATCTAAACACAATTGCAAAAAGATATTTTGTGAGCAATAAGGAAAATCAGAATGTAGACGATTACAAAATATTAAGGAGTTTTTGTCAATTTCATCAGGAGTGATAATGGTTTTAAGAAACTATTTTTAGAGATGTATACTTAAATATTTATTTATTTATGAAATATCTTTTTATATGAGATTTATTTTAAAATACTCCACTGAAAAATAATTTTCAACCTATACCTCACACTATATTCAAAAATGAACTCAAAATAGATCATAGATTTAAATGTAAAATGTGAAACTATAAACTTTTAGAAAAAAAACACAGGAGAAAAATTTTGGGAACTAGGCAAAAGGTTCTTAGACTTGGCACCAAAACATAAAAACCATAAGAGGAAAAACTGTTAAATTGGGGCTCATCAAAACTATAAACTTTTGTTTTATGAAAGTCCATGGGAAGAGGATGAAAACACAAGCTATAGAGAGGGAGAAAATATTTTCAATGTTTCTTTTAAATTTATTTTTGAGAGAGAGAGTGAGAGAGACAGCGAGCAAGGGAGGTCAGAGAGAGAGGGAGACACAGAGTCCAAAGACAGGCTCCAGGCTCTTAGCTAGTTGTCAGCACAGAGCCTGACGTGGGGCTCGCACCCATGAACCGCGAGATCATGACCTGAGCTGAAGCCGGATGCTCAACCAACTGAGCCACTCAGGCGCCCCAGAGAGGGAGAAAATATTTTCAAACCCTATGTCTGATGAAAGGCTAGATTTAGAATATATAAAGAACTGTTAAAACTCAACAGTAGAAAAGCCAATCGGGGCGACTGGGTGGCTCAGTCAGTTAAGCGGCCGACTTCAGCTCAGGTCACGATCTTGCAGTTTGTGAGTTCGAGCCCCACGTTGGGCTCTGTGCTTATAGCGCGGAGCCTGGAGCCTGCTTCAGATTCTGTGTCTCCTTCTCCCTCTGCCCCTCCCCCGCTCACACTCTGTCTCTCAAAAATAAATAAAAATTTAAAAAAAAATTTAAAAAAATAAAAGAAAAGCCAATCTGGTTAGAAAACAGATAAAATTGAAAAACATTCCATGTTTATGGATTGGAAGAAGTACTGTTAAAATGTCTATACTACCCAAAACAATTTGCACATTTAATGCAATCCCTATCAAAATACCAACAGCATTTTTCACAGAGCTAGAACAAACAATCCTAAAATTTGTATGGAATCACAAAAGACCCTGAACAGCCAAAGAAACCTTGAAAAAGCCAAGCAAAGCTGGAAGCATCACAATTCTCGACTTCAAGTTATATTACAAAGCTATAGTGATCAAGGGGGTATAGCAGTGGCATAAAAACAGAGACACAGATCAATGGAATAGAATAGAAAAACCAGAAATGGACACACAACTATATGGTATCTTCCATAAAGCAGGAAAGAGTATCCAATGGAAAAAAGACAGTCTCTTCAACAAATGGTGCTGGGAAAACTGAACAGCAACATGCAAAAGAATGAAACTGGACCACTTTCTTATGCCATACACAAAAATAAGCTCAAAATGGATTAAAGACCTAAATATGAGACAGGTAACCATCAAAATCCTAGAGGAGAAAATAGGCAGTAACCTCTTTGACATAGGCTGTAGCAACTTCTTACTAGATACATTTTCTGAGGCGTGGGAAACAAAAGCAAAAATAAACTATTGGGACTTCATCAAGATAAAAAGCTTCTGCAGAGCAAAGGAAACAATCAACAAAACTGAAAGGCAACCTCCAGATGAGAGAAGATATTTGCAAATGACATATGTGATAAAGGGTTGGGTATCCAAAATATATAAAGAACTTAAAAAATTTAACACTCCCAAAATAAATAATCCCATCAAAAAATGGGCAGAAGGCATGAATAGACACTTCTCCAAAGAGGACATCCACATGGCCAACAGACACATGAAAAGATGCTCAACATCACTCATCATCAGGGAAACAATAAAATCAAAACTATAATGAGATATCACCTTACACCTGTTAAAATGGCTACAATTAACAACACAAGAAACAACAGATGTTGGCAAGGATGCAAAGAAAGGGGAACTCTTTACACTGTTGGTGGGAATGCAAACTGGTGAAGCCACTCTGGAGAACAGTATGGAGGTTGCTCAGAAAGTTAAAAATACAAGTACCTTATGATCCAGAAGTAGCACTACTAGGTTATTTACCCAAAGAATTAGAAATACGATTTCAAAGGGATACATGTACTCTGACATTATAGCAGCATTATCTGTAAGAGCCCAAATATGGAAACAGCCCACGTGTCCACTGACTGATGAATGGATAAAGAAGATGTGGCATATATATACAATGGAATATTACTCAGCCATAAAAAAAGAATGAAATCTTGCCATTTGCAATGACATGGATAGAGCTAGAGACTACTATGCTAAGCAAAATAAGTCAGAGAAAGACAAATACTGTCTCATTTTGCTCACATGTGTAATGTAAGAAACAAAACGGAAAAACATAGGGATAAAAAAAAGAGAGGGAAACTATAAAACTATATAACTAGAGAGAACAAACTGAGGGTTGTTGGAGGGGAGGTCGGGGGTGTTAAATAGGCAATGGGGATTAAGAAGTGCACTTGTGATGAGCACAGGGTATTGCAGGTAAGTGATAAATCCCACACCTGAAACTAATACTACAACGTATGTTAACTGGATGGAATTTAATAAAAAAGTGAAAGAAGAAAAAGAAAATGGATAAAAGACATGAAAGACATTTCACTGAAGAAAATATACAAATGGCAAATGAGCACATAAAAATCTGTTTGATATCATTAGCCATTTAACTGCTAATTTAAAATTATAATGAGGTATCATTATTCACTTACCAGAATGAAAAAAATGAAAAATAGTAACACCAAATGCTGGCAAGGATGTGTAGAAGCTGGATTACTCATACACTGCTGGTGAGGATGTAAAATGATACAGCTACTCTGGGAAACAATTTGGCAGTTTCTTATAAAATCAAACATGCAATTACCATACAATGTAGTAATTGCACCGTTGGAGATTCATACCAGAGACATAAAAACTTATGTTTACACAAAAAACTTCTATAAATGTTCATAGCATATCTATAAATAACAGCTCCAAACTGTAAACAACCCAAATATTTTCAACAGGTGAATAAACACTGTGGTATATCCATACCATGAAATACTACGGAGCAATAAAATGTTGATATATGCAACAATTTAGTTCAAGGGGAAAGAGGGGAAAAAAGCAAATCCCAAAAGATTTCATATGAAAAAAAATTTAGAAACAGAGAACAGATGACTGCTGCCAGGGATGAGGGCTATGGATAGGAGGGTGTGTAGGCCAGGCAGGGTAAGGAAGTGGGTGTGGTTATATAAAAGCATCATGAGGAATCCTTGTGGAGTTCGAACTATTCAGATTTTTGACTGTGTTGGGGCGGCTGGGTGGCTCAGTCGGTTAAGCATCTAACCCTTGACTTCAGCTCAGGTCATGATCTCATGGTTTGTGGGATCGAGCCCCACATCGGGCTCTGCGCTGACAGCATGGAGCCTGCTTGGGATTCTCTCTCTCTGCCCCTCCCCACTGCCTCTCTCTCAGGAAAAAAAAAAAAAAAGAATCTTGAAAAAAAAAAGAATCTTGACCGTGGATACAAGAAAGTTCACAGGAAATAGAATCTGATAGAACTTAATATACACACAAATGTGTACAAGTGACACTGGAAATCTGAATAAAATAGGTGGCTGGTATCAATGTCAACAACCTGGTTGTGATACTGAGCTATAGTTTTACAAATGCTACCACTGGCAGAAAGTGAGCAAAGTAAGTGAGCAAAGTACACGAGGAATCCCTGTGTATTCTTTCTTTCCCTTTTTTATTTTTTAGGTTTATTTATTTAAGTAATCTCCACACCTAACATGTGGCTCGTACTCCTGACCCCTCATCAAGAGCTGCATGCTCTACCGACTGAGTCAGCCAGGTGCCCCCAGATCCCTGTGCATTATTTCTTACAACTGCATGTGAATCTACAATTATCTCAATAAAAAATTCAAATAAAATCACTCCATTGGAAAGAGGGAAAAGTTGGGGGAAGATAAAACAGGCTGGTAAAAATGTTGATAACTGTTGGAGCTGGGTAATGGGTATACAGAGGTTCATTACGGTATTCCCTTTATATCTTTGTGTGTGCAAAATATTCAATAATAGAAAGTTAAAAATAAATAAAATAAACATAAAAACAAACAAACCTTGAGTTTCTCTACAGATTTTTTTCTCACCAGCAATTTAAACATATGCTAAAATCTCTCTTATCTTAAAATCTTAAAGACCACTTAATTTCATTCCCACTTCTCTCTCAACCCCTTCAATACCAAATAGTGTCATCATCCCTCAGCTGATGGCACGTGGTTTCTACCCTCCCCCCATCCCTCTAGAGTTTAGCCAAGGTAGACTACACACAAGTCATTAAGGTCCCTCATGGTGGTAGATTATCCTCTACATAGTGCATTAGTCTACAGTCTATACTTGATCTTCTCGGGTGAAGAGGAGTACTCAAGAATACTCATTTGCTTGACCTTCAACATACATGTTAAGCAGGGAAGAGAAATGATGTCCTTCAAAATTACTATCTACAGTGCAGCTCAATCTCCTGATGTCCAAACAGGTGTATTTATGTATACTCATGCCTCAGTCTCTGTGGGTCAAGAATCTGGACACAGTTTACCCTTTGACTTAGGGTCTCTCACAAGCCTGCAATCAAGTTGTCCTCCAGGGCTGTACTCATCTCAAGGCTCATAAGGGAGGCTCCATTTCCACGCTCACTCACATGGTTGTTAGCAAGATTCAGTTCCTCAGGGATCGTTGGGCTAAAGATTTCAGTTCCTTACTGTGTTTTGAATAGAAGCTTCTCTCAATTCTTTGCTACATAGGACAACTCAAAATGGTAGCTGCATGCCAGAAGAACAAGCAAGGGAAAATGAAAGAGGATGACAAGACATAAGTCACCATGTCTTTGTAACTTAACCTCTTAAGCGACATCCCATCACTTTTGCCTATCCTGTTTGCCGGAGGAGAGTTACTAGATTCAGCCCACACCCAAGGGAAGAGGATTACACAAGGGCATGAACATCTGGAAGTGGGGATCACTGGAGGTCATTTTAGAGGCTGCCTACTATAGTTCCCATAAGCATTTCAACCTCAGCAAGTCCAAACCTCAATGGTTCAGTCAAACTTCAGCCAAGCCTCATATTCCCTAAGAAAAGGACAGGGCCATTTACTAAGAGGCTAAATCCAGAAACAGAGGCGCCATCTTTGACTCCTCCCTCTTCAGTACCTCCTTTTCTCCTCCTCCTCTCCCTCAATACTATCCAAATAATAATCAAATTGAATCAACTATGCCAGTAAAGTTTCTCTAGAATCTGCCTTATTCCCATTTCTGCTTCAACCCTAATGAAAACTATCATTTTTCATCTGGATTACTTCATAGACTCCTTTGTGGTTTCCCCGCTTCCAGTCTTGATATCATCCAATCCACTGACCATATTAAAGTCTGAGAAATCTGTGAAAAATAAAAACATGAAAAAAAGAAAAGAAAATCTGAATGTGGCATTCCTCTATTTAAAAAACTTGTACTAATAAGGACCATTTCTCACTAAGCAAACTGAGACAGCATAGAACTGGACTTGGAACCAAAAGATCTAGGGACTGTAACCTTAATTTACTCTTTGCATATCGGCCTTTTGCTCTCAATGTATAGGAACTTTCTCTGTTACAGAAGAAAAAAAAAAAAAAAGATGGCCACTGGCAATCTTGGACACACATCCCAAACATTGTCCCAGAGGGGGAAAAAAAAAAGCTACCACTATCCCTAGTTTAAAAAAAGTCCTAAGGATGGACTTACATTGGCTAGATTTGAGTCACATGCTCATCACTGTGTACAGGAGGATAGAAACTATGAATGATTCTACCTGAGTCATGTGAATGCCTCTGTGGTTGGACAAATGCAGTCTGTTATTAGAAGGACAGATCAGTAATAATATAGAGTATGTCAATGGCCATATTAAAACCCTTCAACGCCTCTTACTTTCTTAAAGTCATTCTATGATCTAGTCCTTCTTTCTAGTTTTATCTCTGTCTCTCTTTTTTTATATTGCTTCAGTGATCTGGAATGCCTTCCAATTCATAGAACATAGTTGTCTTTTGCTGCTTGGCCTTCCACATGCTATTTCCTTTGTCTAAAATACTCCTCTTTCTCTCCACCTTTCAACGTGGCTACCATTCATCTTTCAGGTGTCTACTTAAATACTACTTCCTTAGGACAACCTTCCTAAGATCTAAGGTTCCCACACTGCCCCATATTCTCCCCATTATAATACTCATTTAGGCCTAGTTAGGACTATTCACTTAATCATCTCATGTTTCTGCTAGAATGTAAACTCTCTGAGGACAGGTTGAGTCTATTTTACTCATTGTGAAACCCCAGAACCCACCACCATATTTGACATATGTGCCCAACAAAAATGAATGTGCTAGAAGAACTACGGACAAAAGTGAAGGGAAAAGAGAAAACAAAGGGATAGTAAATAATAATAGCTACCACTTATTAAATAGCTGCTGTGAACCAGACACTGTGCAAGATGCTTAACATGTATTATTATTTAACTCATATCAGTTCTATGAAGCAGGTGCTAGTTTGCTGCCTGTTCTACTATTAAAGAAATTGTAGCTTAGAGCAGTTAGTTGCCTTAAATGATGCATACTTGCCCAAATTCATGATAATGATAGGTAATTAATATATAAGTATTTATTGAACAAATTTCATGGTACAATGTAAAGAGCAGAGGCTTTGGAACTAGAAAAAAATTAAGTGGGAATATGGGCTCCGTCACCTTCTAGATGAGTATCTTCAGCAAGCTATCACAGCTTCTGTATCAGTTTCCACACATATAGAAAGGGACTTAAAAACTGTCCTTAATATTACATAATGTGCATAAAACACTTGGTACAAAAGAAATATTACTTAAATGCTTACTTCTTACCTAGCCCCTTCACTGTAGTATATCATGTGGTATATATGCAAATACGGGAGGAATTAGGCTACCTAGATTCTTAAAGATCTTACTATCCAGTTGGTGTGAGAAGACTATTAAATAAATCTGAAATTATAGTGAATATGAGGCCATGGGCCACCTGGGTAGCTCAGTCGGTTAGGTGTCTGACTCTTGATTTTGGCTCAGGTGATGATCTTGTGGTTTGTGAGATCAAGCCCTGCATCAGGCTCTGCCCTGACATCGTGGAACCTGCTTGAGATTCTCTCTCTCCCTCTGCTTTTCTCCTGCTTGTGCTCTCTCTCAAAATAAATAAAAATTTAAAAAATTTAACAATAAAGCAAATATGAGGCCAAATATAGTAGATACAGATTATAAATTCAGAAAAAGAATAAGACCCATGATGGCTGGAGTGGATTAGAGAAGGCTTCATCAAGGAAAAGAAATATGAGGAGATTCTCAAAGGATAAATAAGATGGAGTATGGCAGAAATAAAGGTGTTTTCTCCTCTACCCATCTACAAGGGCACAAAGACATATGGGTACAACAATGAAGCTGCTCCTTTAATTAAAGAGGGATAAAGATTATGGAAGACTTTGATGGCCAGAATGCGAAGCTAAGACTTGAAAAAGTAGGAAACACACAGCTCATAACAGTTTGGGTTCAGGGAAAGGACAGTATAAGGAATGGTAATAAATCTTATCTTTTTCATGGGAATACTGTAAAGGATTCATTATTTTTTTCCCTAAGAAGAAAAGTATTGCCTCTCCAAGATGTTATTCAAACCTATTTTTCATTTATAAAAAAAAAAGGAACTAAATCAAAAAGAAAACAGGCCTCTTGCCTCATTTCATGCTATAAGATAATCAATAAGGAGGAAGTACAGCCCAGGCCTCTAACCGTGGTCCCCACAACTTCTTGTATTACTAAATAATACTGCATCCATATGCTGGTCAAAATTGGTCAGCCTTGGCTTATTTACAAGTCCTCATAGCAACTATTGTTTATACACAGAATATTTTGTGACGTATTTTAATAAATAAGTGCCATCATAAACTTTACCCCCCATAAAAGGTCATAGCATCCTTAAGGAAACACAATGAACAACTCCATGCAAAGATGCAAATTATATTTTCAGAATCCTGAGATGAAACTGTCTCATCCTTTCAATGTATCTTTAAAAATGCCCACTATAGGTATTTTTATATCCTTACCCTTTTATAGCTCATTACAAAGGAACTATCAATCAGTTCTACAGCATTCTTAAAACATCTTAAATGAGCCAATGTGGCTTCTTATTACACCCCAGTCTTCTCCCATTACTTCTTTTATTTTAGGCTCTAAAACTTGGGCATTATTTTCTAACCATATGCTTCATGCCTTGTTGGGGATTACATAACTTTTTGTTTTTATCAAAATGGTACCCTTTTGGTTTTAAGTTACATCGGGCTTTTCTTAAATTTACAATTCTAAAAAAATTACTTATAAAACAGAAGCAAAACTAGAGGGCCCAATTAAATAGAAAAATACTTTCAATATGATACAATTCTTTCTAGTGTTATTTTTTTTTACCACTTTACATTTGATAGATTTGTAATAAAAGTGAATTATTTCCTTCCATAACTAAGTTGGTATGGAAAGTGAGGGAAAATACAGACACTGCTACACTTAGAAATGCACTGTGTATTCTCATAGCTAGTGTCTCAATTTCCAAAATACAAAACAAATATGCTCATGAAATTTGAGAGATTTAAAAAATTGGATCCTTCTGAATTCATACCTTAGGGCTTGTAAGATTTGGGGCAATAGATCTTTGGTCACCAGGACAAGGTTGTCCTTTTTAATTTTTATAAATCCCTAAGATTATTAAATATAATTAAAACTTGGCAGGAATATTACTGCTACCCTGAGTATTTAAAAGTTTTTCAGAAATGTGAATAAATAAATATAATGTAGGGAATAATCTCTCAAAGAATTCCAGCATTATTTGAACAATAACAAAAAAGTGGCAAAAGAACAGTGTTTCATGGGGCTTAGAGCCCCTAAAAGACTGCTAAGTATGCAGGTGAAAAATTTAGGACAATTACTTCTAACAGGCGGAAGTGTAGAATAACTGGCTTGGCGTTTTTAACCAATTCCTCACCAAGAGATTCAATTTTGCGTTGACTGTTCCTATTTCGGGAGCAGGCATGGTCTATTTTTAATGTAATTACTACTAAACAACAGCACCCACCCGAAGGAACTGCTCCTTTTCCATGTGTCTGTGAATTCCTGCGGAAGTGGCTTACGGGCATTCAGGATGGGTGTTACTGGCTGGAAGAAATCTTGTCTTCCCTTATTGCCAGACAAGGCATTAATAGCGCTTCTAAAATCAAGGCTTCAATGCACACCCTAGTTTTGTGTGTAGCCATCCTTCAAAGGCAGCTGCACACCTATGAAATCTACCAATTTTCACTCCGCTGACTCCCGCTCAAATTTCAGAAAGGGCATCTCCGTAAATTAAAAAAACGAAGCAATTTTCACAAGCAGGAGACTCTCCCTTCCTGACCCCCTACACCGGAGCCTCGGCCTGGGGCACCGGGTGGTGGTGAAGTTCATTGCTCACCGCTGTGGATCCTTTCTTCACCGCCTCCTGGGCATATTCCACTTGGAAAAGGTGTCCGTCTGGGGAGAAGACAGTGATTGCCCGGTCATATCGAGACGCCATGGAACAAGCGTCTGCCGATTCCTGTGGGGTGAACGACGACTTTACCACAGTTGAGACACGCGAAAGAGCCGCTACTGCTGCCACGTGCCACCCGGAAGTGCTTGCCGCGGCCTTAAGACGCCCCCGGAAGTGTTCGGGCACGCACCTCTTATCGCTGTCCGGAAGCTCTGGCGTCTGGGAGCCCGCAGTCGCTCGGAAGTCCTCACGCCCGCCTGCCTGTGCACCGCTGTGCTTGCGAGATGGCAGAGTACCTCTGCTACCCTTAGTGTTTGGGGAACACTTCCCAGTTTTCCCAGCACACTGCTGCTCCAGCGGTGGTGTCTGATCACTCCAGTTATAAAGATGACCGCAAAGACGACGGCTTCACGGAGAAAAATTTGAAGATCAGATATTTTTATTTTTACACACCTGTCAGAGCACCAGTGGTAAGTTACATTTCAACCTCTTCATTTTAGCTCCAAATTGTAAATTTCATTTCACTGTCTCTCACATATTTTATATGGGTTTAAATCAAGGGAAGACATGGTAATTTTCAAAATAGTGTTTCTTCTTTACACTAAAGAAGATGCGGTATACATATACAATGGAGTATTACTCGGCAATAAAAAAGAGCGAAATCTTGTCATTTGCAGCAACATGGATGGAACTAGAGGGTATTATGCTAAGTGAAGTAAGTTAGAGAAAGAAATATATGACTTCACTCATGTGGAATTTAAGGTACAAAACAGATGAACATAAGGGAATGGATGCAAAAATAACATAAAAACAGGGAGGGGGACAAAACATAAGAGACTTAAATACAGAGAACAAACTATGGGTTGCTGGAGGGATTATGGGTGGGGGGATGAGCTAAATGGGTAAGGGGCATGAAGGAAGACACTTGTTGGAATGAGCACTGGGTGTTATATGCAGGGGATGAATCCCTGGATTCTACTCCTGAAATCATTAATGCACTATATGCTAACTAACTTGGATGTAAATTAAAAATAAATATAAATAAATAAAAATTTTTATTTTTATTTTTCTATTTTAGAGAGATTGAGCATGTGGGGGATAGGGAGGGGGATGGGCAGAGGAGAGAGAGAGAGAGAGAGAGAGAGAGAGAGAGAGAAACCCAAACATGTTCCATGCTCAGCACTGGATACCACCACCCTGGAATCATGACTTGAGCCACAATCAAGAGTCCCTCGCCAAACCAACTGAGCCACATAGGTGCCTGGAAATAGTGTTTCTTTCATTTTCTGCCTTGTGAACAAAACAGAGCAAATGAGCAGATGGTAAACTGAATAAAGCAAATAGTCCATCAAACTGTTGCTAATGACAGAAATTAAGATAATACTATTTTAATCAAGAAAAATTTAAGAGCCCAAAGTACAGTGCTTAAGAGATTTCTGCAAATATAACTATAGTAGAAAGTCTGTAAAAAGGTGCAGCATTTCTGCCTGTGAAACAGCTCTTGTCTTTTTATTCTCATCTCTAAAATGGGAATATTTAAAAATCAGTAGCAAAGTGTTATTCTCAGGTTTAAATGTGTTTGTAGACATAAATAATTTATAATGGTATCTGGTAGGTAGTAATAGCCAGGTCAGTTTAACTATTATTATTACTTTCCATGCATTGTTTAATATATGTTGTTTTCCACTGTGGAAGATCTTAAGTTTGGTGAAACCAATCTTAACTAAAAGAAGAAAAAAGAGGCGCACCTGGGTGGCTCAGTCAGTTGAGCCTCCGACTTCGATTCAGGTCATGATCTTGTAGTTCTTGAGTTCAAACCCCACATCAGACTCGCTGCTGTCAGCCTGTCAGCACAGAGCCCAATTTGGATCCTCTGCCCCCTCCCCACCCACTTGCCCTCTCTCAAAAATGAAAGAAACATTAAAAAAAAAGGAAAAAAGAGTAATTACCTATAAAAGAGGAAACCTTAATACCCATAATTCCAAATACTTAATTCAGAATTTTAGTTGCCTACTAAAAGCAATTTTTATTTACCCCTCATCTTTTTTCTATTTTTTTTTTACGTTTATTTATTTATTTATTTTGAGAGAGAGCGTGTGAGGGGGGAAGGGTCAGAGACAGAGGGGGAGAGAGAGAGAGAGAGAAAGAGAATCCTAAGCAGGCACAGAGCCCAATGTGGGGCTTGATCCCACAAATCGTGAGACCATGACCTGGGCTGAAAGGAAGAGTCAGACACTTAACCAACTGAGCCACCCACGCGCCCTATCTTTTTTAACATCAGAAACTATTGAAAAGCTGGGTGCTACTGAAAAACAAACGAACAAATAAACCAGTAAATCCTAACCAAAACAACTCTAAGTTTTCAAGAATTTCTGAAATTTTACAATGAATGTTATGTTAAACTAACATTTACAAGAAGCGGTTATATAAGAAGTATTTTAGTGTTTTGTTACATAATCGTAGTTTTTTTCTTTTGAAGTATAGATCACAGGAAATTTTAAAAATGTGCAGAGGGTCCCCTGTACCCTTCCCCCACTTTCCCCCAATGGTAATATCATACATACCTATAGTACTATAACAAAACCAGGAAATGATGTTGGTAAAAATCCTGAGAGCTTATTCAGATATTGCCGGGTTACGTGTACTCATTTGTGTATGTATGTGTAGTTCTATATAATTTATCATGTGTAGATTAGTATAACCACTGCCACAATCAAGATACATAACTGTTCCATGACTATAAAGATTCCTGTGCTGCCCACGTACAGTCATACCCATATTTCCTTGCTCCCAAAGCTTGGAAACCACTAATCTGTTCTTCATCCTTATCATTTTGCTATTTAAAAATTTTTACATGAATGGAATCATACAGTGTGTAAATTTTAAAGTAAATTTTTCTTAATGTTTATTTATTTTTGAGAGAGAGAGAGAGAGAGAGAGAGAGAGAGCATAAGCCGGGGAGGGGGAGAGACAGAGGGAGACAGAATCTGAAGCAGGCTCCAGGCTCTGAGATGTCAGCACAGAGCTGGACACATGGCTCAAACTCACCAGCCCTGAGATCATGACCTCAGCTGAAGTCTGATGCTTAACTGACTGAGCCACCCAGGTGCCCTTTAAGTAACTTAATTTTAAGATAATTATAGATGCACAGGAAGTTATAATCATAGTAATAAGAGTGTCCCTTGTACCTTTCACTTAGTTTACCCCATTTGTTACATCTTACATATGGTACAATGTAAGACCCAGGAAATTGACATCAATAGAAAATATGTGTATAGCTTTCATTGGAAGACATCTTGAAAGTGCTGTGGTGTATTATAGATATATTTCAGAAATGAGATAGTATTGAAATCTTGACAAGGATTGCTTTACACATTTAGGAACACTGCAACTTAACAGTGTAAATTTGGGCAGTTACACTGCCCAAAACCTACCTTTCTGACCTATAAAAGGAGGATAATAATGCGGACTTCACAAGGTTGTGAAGAGCAAATGAAACAATGTATTAGTATATGAAGGTATTACCTAACAGATAAGTACTTGAAAAATGTTAACTGTTGTTATTAATTATTGAGCCAACTAAAAAGTTAAGATTATTCTGTAAGAGGGGAATTAGGAAGAGTAAAAATGTAGCATGGGCCCACATATATATATATATATATATATTTTTTTTTTTTTTTAATGTGTGTAAAAAAATATTTCTACATTGATAGAAGAGTGAAAGGACATATGTCAAGTTCATAAGAGTGATTTTCTTTGCAGGAGTCCAGGGATTAAAACAGTTGAGACGTGGTAAGGAGAGAGAAGTTACTGTTCTAAACTTTGTATTTTAAAATGTTTAAAGCAAGCATAGTCTACCTTTATACTTTATAAAAACAGCATCAAGTAACAGTTGTAATGCTTAGAGACTTCCAGCAATGGCAGTCTTAATGAGTTGATCCAGATCTCCTATTGATAACAACTAGATATACTAGACAATTTTTTTTTTAAATATATGAGCTGACTCCAAATAGCTAACAAGGAACAAAGAATTGTCGTGCCAAGATTTAGAAGAGAAGGAAAACTCACACGTGTAAGCCTAGCATTTTCCCCTTGAGGTATTTGTCTATTCCTAAAGCCTAGGTGATTAGTGAAGCCGACTTTGGTAGACAAAAATTGTAGTTCAAAGCCTGTCAAGGTATAGGGGTCATGGTAAACACCTAGGCTTTTGTTTGGGACCCAAAGGACCACAACTCAGAAGTAAGAATGAACCAAAAAATAGACCTCTTCTTACAAGGACTAACACCAAGTTTTGCATCATTTCAGTTAACGATTAGAATAAGGCGGTTGATGAGGGGAACAAAGGAAAGAGAAATGTAGCTAAATTACAACTTGGAGGCCACTAATAATTACCTGAGACATGAAGAGTGTGACATTCCTCAAGGAACTCATGGCCGCTTTAATGTTGATGTTTTATTACAGACTAAAAGCAACCTTATCTTAACAATAGCTAGCCCTCCAAGGTCCTGAAGACCTTGCTTTCAACATGCACAGATTCCTTAGGGACTTTTGTTACCCCAACCCCCATGAACTAGAAAGAATATAAGCATTCACTAATCCCAGTGCAGCTCTTTCTGCCCATGGGTCCTGTCCCCGAACTGTAATAAAAGCACCTTTTCGTACCAAAAATGCCTCAAGAATTTTTTCTTGATCATTCACGTGGCAGGCCCACATCAGCAGTGTTTCTCAAACTGTGGTCCACAGATCTTTGGAAGTACCCAAAAACCTTTCAAGGGATTTACAATGTCAAAACTATAGTGATCATCTTAGAATAGTGTTTATCCTTTCATTGTATGAATATTTACATTTGCAGTACAAAAGAAATGGGTACAACTGCGGGCACCTTACTATGAATCGAGACAGTAGCACCAGACTGTGCTAGTTTACATTGTATTCTTTACTACTAAGCACTCATTTGAAAAAATACCAATTTCATGTAGGAAATGTCATTGAATAATGGGGCACCTGGGTGGCTCAGTCGGTTAAGCATCCAACTTCAGCTCAGGTCATGATCTCATGGTTCGTGGGCTTGAGCCCCGTGTTGGACTCTGTGCTGACAGCTCAGAGCCTGGAGCCTGCTTCGGATTCCGTGTCTCCCTCTTTTCTGCCCCTCACCCGCTTGTGCTCTGTCTCTCTCTCTCTCAAAAATAAATAAACGTTAAAAAAATTAAAAAAAAGAATGTCATTGAGTAAGCAATAAATTATTAATTTTATCAAATCTTGAGTCATGAGTACTTATATTTTTAACAAACTGAGCCACTCAGGCGCCCCCTCAGTACTTATATTTTTAATATACAGAATGAGAAGTACACATAAGGTACTCCTACTACCTTCAAAGCAAGGTGGTTAGTTTGAGAAAAAGCACTTTTTTAAAATGTTTATTTATTTTTGAGAGAGACAGAGTGTGAGAGGGGCAGGGGCAGAGAGAGAGGGAGACACAGAATCTCAATCAGGCTTCAGGCTCTGAGCTGTCAGCATAGAGCCTGATGTGAGGCTTGAACTTGCGAACTGTGAGATTGTGACCTGAGCCGAAGTCGAACACTTAACCAACTGAGCCACCCAGGGACCCCAAGAAAAAGCACTATTGTAAATCTCTGAGTTCCTAGCTGAACCAGCTCCCTTTCTCATTTATATATGAAAGAGTGACTGACATTCTGGTTATTCAAAGTTAGATATTTGGGCATATATTTCTGAAAATGAACAAAATTTGTCACTTCAAGAAAAAGAACAGACAGTATGTGTTTCCAAAGATAAAAGTCAAGCTTTTAAAGCAAAAATTAGAATTTTTAAAAGTTTATTTATTTATTTTGAGAGAGAGAAAATGTGTGTGAGCAGGGGAGGGGAAGAGGGAGGGAGAGAGAGAATCCCAAGCAGGCTCCGTGCTGTTAGCATAGAGCCCAATGTGGGGCTTGATCTCATGAACCGTGAGATCATGACCTGAACCAAATCAAGTTGGAAGCTCAACCAACTGAGCCACCCAGGTGCCCTGAGAACTATTAATGAAGCACCTATTAGAAACTGTAGAAATGACAACTACATTAATTGAGATTAAGAGCTCAAAAATTAGACTGAAAATCAGACCTAGCTGAAGAGAGAAGTAGGGAATTAGAAGATGGTTTAAAAAAAAAAAAATATATATATATATATAAATCTCCATATCAAAGCAGAGAGAGCTAAAAAGAGAACACTGAAAAAATAATCTAAAACATATTATATTGAAAAAACTGAGTGTATGTATAGTTGGAGTACCAGATAATAGGAGGTAAAAAAAAAAAAAATAGGGCGGAAACAACATATGAAGATATTTTTGTTCAGAAATTTTCAAACTGGCCAAAGAATCAAGCAACAGATTTAAGAAAAACTATTAACAATAACAGAATAAATAAAGAAATTCACACTTAGAAAAACCACAATAAATCTGCTATAAACCAAAGACACTGAGAAAACCTTAAAGCTATCTAAAGGAAAGAACATAGGTATATTACCAAAACGAAGAAAATGAGACTATCAGCTGACTTTTGTACTAACATGGAATGCTGCCTTCAACAGGCTCAAAGAAAATGCATGCAAAACTGGTACAGTAATGTTTCTAGTGAAAATAACCTTTAAGAGTGAAGGCAAAATTAAGGTATTTTTCACACAAAACCAGAAAGGATTAGTCACTAGCCAATACTCACTGAGGGAAATACCAGAGAATGTTCTTTAGACAGCAGAAAATTTTCATAGGTGGAAATTTGGAGATGGAGGAAAAAGTAAAGACCATTAAGGGTAAACATATGCATAAGTTCAAATAAAGATTAACTGAATAAAACAACCCTATGGGCTTATAAATATATATAGTATTAAAATACTGAGAAGATAATATATAATTTGGGTAAGACAAATGAAGTTCAAGTATTCTAACTTCCCTTCATTGTTTCAGAAAGTAGTAGAGTTTCTAATTTATATTAGACTAATGGATCCAAGATGCATATTGTAATCTCTGGGGTTCTCTTAGAGAACCATATAAAAATATGTAAACCTATATATTATAATACATTATTATAAAAAAGTAATAATAACAAAAAAGAATACCAAAAAGAAATAAAAAGGAACATATAATAATATGGGAATAGAAAGCAAATAGTATTTTAGTAGGCTTCACAATAACTATATTAATACTTATATTCTCTGACAGCGTGGAGCCTGCTTGGGATTATTCTCTCTGTCTCGCTCTCTCTGCCCCTCCTCCTGCTTGAGCATGCTCTCTCTTTTAAACTTTTAAACTTTTGAAAAAAGGAAATTGCACCTATTTGTGACATGAGATAAACATTAAGAGGTAAAGAAAATTCGAAAGTAAAAGGGTGATAAAGATACCATGCAAATACTAAACAAAAAGAGTTAGTATATAGTATAACAGTATACTTCAGGTCAAGATGGATAGCAAAAGATATTGAGGGATATTTTGTAATGATAAAAGGCTTAATTTCCTCAAAATACTTAATTCTAAATTTGTACCTAACACCAACCATATTAATTTGAAAATTAAGAAATGTATTTTTACAAGTCTGTTTATTTATTTACTGGGAGAAAGTGCAAGCAAGGGAGGGACTGAGAGAGAAGAGAGAAGAGAACCCCAAGCAGGCTCTACACTGCCAGTGTGGAGCCCAATGCAGGGTTTGAACTCATGAACCAGGATATCATGACCTGAGCCGGAGTTGGATTGGGCTCTGTAGTGGCAGCTCAGAGCCTGGAGCCTACTTCAGATTCTGTCTCCCTGTCTCTCTGCCCCTCCCCTACTTGTGCACTGTCTCTCAATCTCTCTTTCTCTCTCAAATATAAATAAACATTATATATGTATATATATATAAAACAAAAGGCGAAAGACTAAGAATCATTACGTGAACATTCAAGTTAAGAGGTTACATTAAAAAACAGCTTATTAAACCCAAGGAATGTAGAAGGAAGAAAATAATAAAGAACAGAAATCAACGAAATACGAAATAAAATGGGGAATGTAAAGAAAACTGTAAGTTAGACCATTAAAAACGCTAATAGAATTGATAAATGGCTGGCAAGAGTAATCAAGAAAAAAGAGAAGATAATATGAAGAATGAAAAGAGGGCCTTATAGATCTTAATGACATTAAAGTTATGAGTAACTTCATGCCAATAAATTGGAAAATTTAGAGTAAAAGCGCAAATTCATAGAAAAACATAATAAAACTAATGCAAGAAAAAAGAGAAATGTCTCAGTGGTCCCAAATCTGTTAAAGAAATTAAATCCAGAAACAAAACATTACCACAAAGTCACTTGGCCCAGGGGTATCTTTAGTGCATCCTAAGGAATATTTAAGAAGGAAATAACACCAATCTTACATAAAGTCATCACAGAAATAGCAACAAGAGACTGCTTCCAATCATCTTTTATGAAGCAGTATAACCTTTTTTTTTTTTTTAAGTAAGCTGCATGCCTAACAGAGGGCTCATACTCATGACCCTGAGACCAAGAGTCACACCCTCCACTGAGTGAGCCAGCCAGGTGCCCATGAAGCAGCATAATCCTAATAGCAAAACCTGAGGATACTATAAGAAAGGAAAATTACAGGCCATTTTCACTCATGAACATGTGTATAAAAATACTAAGCAAAATACCAATAAACAGAAACAAGCAATATACAAAAAAATATACATCACATGTACATCACAACTAAGTTGAGTTATTCTAGCAACCAAACAATGTAATTCACCACATTAACAGAATAAAACAGGAGTTATCAAACTACTGCCCAGGAATCAAATCTGGCTGGCTGCTGTACCTATTTTTGTAAATAAAGTTTTACCAGAAAACAACTACCATATTCTTTTCTGTATTGTCTATTGTTGCTTTCCTGCTAAAATGACAGAGTTGTGTAATTGCAATAGAGCCCAGGTGGCTTGCAAAACCTGAAATATTTACTATCTTTATAGAAAAACTTTGCTGACTCGTGAAATAGAGGGAGGAAAAAACCTACCTCAATAAATGCAGAAAAACATTTAATGGAACCCACTGTTTCATATAATCTCATTGACTCATAATCTAAAGGTTAAAAGGAATTTCCTTAATCTGCTAAGGGGATCTAAAATAAACCTCCAGGAACATCATTTCTGATGGTTAAAGATTGGAACTTTTGTTTTATTTGAGATCAGCAACATACCTGAGAGTACCTGCTCTTGTCACTTCTATCTAACTTTGTACTGGAGTTCTTTTTAAGCAATATAAGACAAGAAAAAAGGAAAAATTTTGAGTATTGGAAAGGAAGAAATGAAAAGAAAATCATCAATTAGATGACCTAATTGTATAATAATAAAGAGTCCAAAATAAATTATAGACAAATTGCTAATAAATTGTGAATTTAGGAAGTTGATGGACACATGATTGACATAAAACAAATCAACTATATTTCTATAAAGCAAGAACAGATAATTAGGGAAATGAAATAAAAAAGATTTCGAGTGGGGAACCTGGGTTGTTCAGTTGGTTAAGCGTCCAACTCTGGATCTCAGCTCAGGTCCATGATCTAACAATTCATGAGATTGAGCCCCATGTTGGGCTCTGCACTGACAATGTGGAGCCTGCTTGAGATTCTCTCTCTCTCTCCCTCTCTCTCTCTGTCCCTCCCCTGGTCTCTCTCTCTCTCTCTCTCTCTCAATAAATAAATAAATAAACAATGAAAAAAGATATCATGTATATAGTATATTTCCAGGAAATAACATACAGACCTCTAACACAGAAAAACCTAAAATATTATTGGAAGAACCTAATGAAGATCTAAGTAAAGGGAGGTATATATCAGATTCATGAATTGGCAAACTCACATTGATCTACGTATTCAGTACAATATCAACAAGAATTTAAAGATGAATTTTTACCAACGGATACACCTGTGTAATTATGACCACAATAAAAAAATATACAATATTTTCATCATCTCAAAACATTCCCTTGTGCTCCTTTGCAGTCACCATTTACCCCATCCTCATTCCTAGTCAACTACAGACCTACTTTGTGACTACAAGTTGATTTTGCCTTATTTAGATTCTTATATAGATGGAACCAACAGTACTCTTTTGTGTAACTTTTTCTATGCAACCTAATGTTTTTGAGATTCCTCCATTTTGCTGCATATATTAATAGTCCAGCCCTTTTTATTCCTGAGTAGTATTCTATTATATAAATGTATCATAATTTATTTATCCATTCACCTGTGTTGAATATTTGAGTTGTTTCTAACTTTACAGTATTTTTATCAAAGGTGCTATGAATACTCATGTACCAGTCTTGGTGTGGGCAATACATTTTCATTTCTTTTGGGTAAGGAATAAATACCCAAGGGCACAATTGCAGGATCATATAACTGTGTGTTTAACTTTATGATAATTACGAGTTGTTTTTCTGTGTGGTTGTATCATTTCTACTCCCACAGGCAATATATGAATGTTCCTACTTGTTCCACATACTTTCCAAAGTGTGATGATGTCACTCTTTTTAGTTCTGGCAGTTTTCGTGGGTATGTAGTGGTTTCTCAATATGGCTTTAATTTGCATTTCCATGATGATTAATGATGGAGAACAACTTTTCATGTGTTTATTGGCCACTTGTAAATCATTTCCAAGTCTTTTGTCTGTTTTGTTAGTAGGGTTGTTTGTCTTATTGAGTTGTAGGGGTTCTTTATATATACTGGATACAAATTCTTTGTTTAATGTCTCATAAATTATCTTTTCTCCCAGATTATGGCTTGTCTTTTCATTTTCTTATATCTTTGAGAAACAGAGTTTTTAATTTAATTTTTAGTTTTCATTTTGTTTAGTAATCTCTGTACCCAATGGGGGCTCCAACTCATGACCTTGAGATCAATAGTTACACGTTCTACTGACTGACCCAGCCAGGTGTCCCCCAGAGTTTTTAGTTTTAATGAAACTCAATTTTTTATTAAATTTTTTTTTTATGCTTCTTGCCTTTTGTGTCTAAGAAGTGTATGCTTCACTCAAGGTCATGAGAATTCTCTGCTATTTGTTTTTTTGCAAAAGTTTTATAGTTTTACTTTTAAAACAATTCTTTTTTTTAAAGTTTTTTTATGTATTTTGAGAGGGCGGAGTTGGGGGAAAGGGCAGAGAGAGAGGGAGAGAGAGAGAATCCCAAGCAGGCTCTGTACTGTCAGCACAGAGCCTGATGCGGGGCTTGAACTCACTAACCATGAGATCATGACCTGTGCCCAACGCCCAACTAACTGAGCCACCCAGGTGCCCCTATAGTTTTACTTTTAAAACTTAAGACTACAATCTCTTTCAAGTTAACTTTTGTATATATGTGAGGAAAAGGTCAAAGGACATTTTAAAAAACACAGATATCTAGCTATTCCCAAACAATTCTTTCTTCATTAAAGTATCTTGGCATCTGTATTAGTTTGCTACGGCTGCTATAATAAATTACGACAAACCCGGAGGCTTAAAATAACAGAAATTTATTCTTCCACAGTTCTGGAGGCCAGAAAGCTAAAATCATGATGTTTGCAGGACTGTATCATAATATTATGCTATTTTCTTTTTCTTTCTTTCTTTCTTTCTTTTCTTTCTTTCTAACATTTATTTTTGAGAGATGGGGGGGAAGTAGGGCAGAGAGAGAGGGAGACACAGAGTCCAAAGCAATCTCCAGGAGCTGAGCTTTCAGCATAGAGCACGATGTGGGGTTCAAACCCATGAACTGGGAGATCATGACCTGAGCTGAAGTTGGACGCTTGATCGACTGAGCCACTGAGGTGGCCCCAAATATTTTTCTTATAATTATATCTGCCATTAATATTGATGGGCTTTTGGAGTGATGGGAGTTTGGAGCTGATTAAAGCAATTAAAGCATGGGCTCAGGACCTGTGGGCGAAAAGAGCTACCTAGCCCAAACATTTCTTAAGGATAGACTGCATATTAGGTATTTTAGACCATTTCTTGTCTTGAAGTATATATTTTTCTCTATTATAGTACAAATCTTACCCTTGTTTAGTAATTTGCAATATCCTATGTATTTTTACATATTTTACCCATTAAAATTGGGACAATCTTTTAGTCTGAGATAATCACTTAGTGTCAGTGCATAATAATTAAATGCTGATATTTGTTTTTTCTTTTTTATTCATTCTTGAGAATATTTATTCTTGAGAGAGACAGAGCACAAGCGGGAGAGGGGCAGAGAGAGAGGGAGACACAGAATCTGAATCAGGCTCCAGGCTTTGAGCTGTCAGCACAGAGCCTGATGCGGGGTTCAAACCCATGTACTGCAAGATGATAACCTGAGCCGAAGTCTGAAGCTGAACCGAGTGAGCCACCCAAGCACCCCTAAACACTGTTAATTTTAATAGTCTTCTGGTTAGGGTGGCTGTTTTTCAGGAAGGTGAACCAAGTACAAAATGGCCTGTCCAGTGACATGCCTCAGGTAGAAAAACTGGGGACGCCAAACCTGTGCATTTGTCACAGTGAATTAAGATTGAATAGAGCTTCGCATAAAAGCTTGTTTTAATAAAGCAATACTTTGTTATAGCATCAACCTTCCAAATATATTTGATTCAGCTTCTTAATTCATTCAATGTTTGATAATGTAAGAAGAGATGGAAGTGCTCCGGGGAAGTGCTCCAGATAGTCTTTGTTATGGTCTACGTTGAATGAAACCTTCTGGAGTATTGAAAATAGTCTTTAGAGGAGAATTGGGAAAGGTGATTTGTTTTTGCCTAGAATAATGATTATTTATATAGATATATGCTGTTCTTCTTATGGTCTTGAAATGTGTGAAAGCCACAATCCAAAATAATTCATCAAATGCCACGGAGACAGTGAGCAGAAATATTTTGAAAGATACTACCTGAAGGGTTTTGCTCTGAGTCCAATTATGAGCAAACAGGCTTGGTCTCTGCCTCCGCCATCCCCCCCCCCCCCGCCCCGTTCAAGGAATTTATGGCAGCAAAGGAGCTTCAAATATCAGCAAATTTGATACCATGAATATTGTTAATTATAAAGCAATAAGTATTAAAGAAATGCTTATATGAAAGTAATCTCAATACATGTATGATATGTTTTTTGTGAATTAAGATAATTTTTAATGCTGTGATTATAGTTTTACTAAATATTAAGCATACTCTTAGAACACTTATCGGTTTGGTGAAATATATTTGAGGAATACAAATTCATGTAACACAAAAAATTGAAACATTTGAAAAATCAAACATGGACAATTTTCTTACATTTGTTAAATGTGTCTACATTGATTGGCATGAGTAATCAAGAATGAATAGTTCATGTAGAGTATTTTACTTATTCTAAACCACTGTATACATTCTATTAGGATTATTCTTAGACAAAAAAAAACCTTTCACCTCTTTGTTATATGACCTCAATTCCTTCTTCAGATGTTTCAGACCAAGAGGAATCTAAATAATGGAACTGATTTTTCTGGTTGGGAAAATGGTTGCTTGGGCAGCTCAGTCTTAAGTTACTAGAGTCATTTCTCAGACTTGAGTCAACTTCCCATTTTCATTTTCTGTTTTCTCCTTAACTAAGTATTGGGTACTCTTTATTCTCCCTTTTCTCCCAAATCTGTTATCACGCAATCTGTACTTTGGGATTCCTCTCTCCCCCAAACTAATGGTCAAATGAGACAAGATTGTGCCCCAAACTGTCTTTCCCCTAACTAAAGGCTCATAACAGTTATAAAGACTCCAAAATTCTAAGTTCCTCCAAGTTACAGCCTTCCTGCTCGATACCTGAATTTCCTACTTTTCCAGTTCAAGCTGACTGTGTTTACCAAGGAAGCTTGAGAGTAAACATAGGGTCCCTTTAAAGTGTCTTCTCTTACGGAGATCATTTGTATTTCTGGCTGGATCTTTACTCCAGTGGCCCCCTATCGATATTATGTGATGGACATAGAAAATAATGGTATTTTTATGGTGCACATGCCATCATAGAAAAGGCTGTGGTTATTTATGCCCAGTACCCTACAGCCTAACCTGCTACTCTGAATAAACACCTTTGGCTGACCTTTTACCTATTTTCTGTTGATTTTTTTTCCTGATGTTGGGGAGCTGAAATTTAAACAAAGAAGGTGCTTATCTTTGGGTACCTCCTTGGAATATAAGTCTCCTTGGCACTTTTTAAAAAATACTATAATACAGAAATTCAACTATTCCCACAGGTTCATGTTAAGATTTCGGTGCTATCTGCCAGGCAGACATAAATGGAGCAGTAGGATTGTTTCATTTTTCCTACCGAAATATTGCTCTTAACAATTTAAGGTACTTTTATGGAAGCATCAAGACATGATGATGAAGGCCAGGTGTTGGACATACTGTGTTGATGGTGAACAAGACTAGTTTCTGTTCTGAATTCAATAGTTTTTCCAATTTGATGTGATTACAGTAAGTCTAAATATAAGTGTTGGTGTTTTTTTTTGTTTTGTTTTGTTTTGTTTTTAAGGCTTAGGGTAGTGAAAGACAAGAATTCATTGACAACACCTACTATTAGGAGTATAAATTGTCTTCCCTTTATTCTTAGAATGGCTTGAGTCTTTTCATCCTTTAGATGTCAGTTTAAATAGAAGGTTTCCCACCCTAACACATGTGTGTGCTCATCATTCTTTCAGTCCCTTGTTGGCTTCTATTCTTAAAAGTTTACATATTTATATATTTACATATTTGTTTCTTCTCTGTCAGCCCTATCAGAATGTAAACTCCAAGAGGGCAGGTTCCCTGTCCACCTTATTCACAGTTGTACCCTAAGTGTGTAGCATAAAGTCTAGCACAGAGAATACGCCCACATTTGCTTCATCAATGAAACTTAGGACCTTTTATGAAGAGCATATATTTGAAACAAATATTTTTTAAGTATGCATTTTTCTTAATTTTTCCAGCTTACTTAAAAAATTTTTTTTATTAACACTTATTTTTGAGAGCGAGAGCAAAAGCGAGAGCGAGAGAGTGCAAGCAGGGGAGGGGCAGAGATAAAGGGAGACACAAACTGAAGCAGGCTCCAGACTCTGAGCTGTCAGTGCAGAGGCTGAGACCCACGAACGTCAGATCAGGACCTGAGCCAAAGTCAGACACTTAAACTGAACCGCCCAGGTGTCCCTCCATTTTATTTTATATGTAAAGGAAGGGCTTGATTTTTGAGCCTCATTAGTGTTGGGTGACATTTTACATAAATATTTCCTTTGTGTTATTTGGAAGTCCAAATTTACAGAATAATTACCTGCCTCTCGCAACCCCCAGCCCATTACCCACATTTGCCTCTGTTCCTGCCATAATTAGAGACCTTTGGGTTTTCTTCCCCCCTCACACATATTTGAAGTCTGGCAATTTGGGCCTAAAAATACAAGGCATTAAGTATATAATTGTAAAAGAGTGAAGGTGCCCTATTTCAAAACTTAAATCTCAAAGATCCAAGTCAGAAGAAATCAACGCACTTTCTGCTAAGGGTTTGTCCCAGGAGGCTAACTACTCTCTTCTGGCTCGCTAGCCAAGTTGGCCGACTGCCCCTGAGTACTGGACACAGCCTTCGTCTCCCGATTCGGGGTCAGGTTTACTTTCAAACTGTTAGGCACGCTTGTGTGTGCGTGCGAGACCGTGGAGTCCGAGGTGCGCCTTTGGGGCGTAGCCGAGCCGTTTAAACCAGCGAATCCGCGTTCACCTAGACCTTGCCCCTCTGCACCTCTCGGCAGATGCTCCACGGGTTTGCACGTACTTGCGGGTCTTGACCTTCTTCCTTCCCTCTCCACCGTGCCCAGACAACCTGGGACGGCCACTTCTTCGCCGGGGGCGCGGAGTGAAGATGAGTTTGGAAAAACTGAACCAGATCTAGAGCCGATCGCCGAAACGCACTGGGAGGGAGGCTTCCGCGCGCCGGAGAGAGAGGCAAGTTGCACCCGCGCGAAAGGGGCGGGCCGGCTCGGGCCGCTCGCATTTCCTGTGACAGGGTCTGCCCCAGCCTCTCCTGCTCCCGCGGCGGCGGGACCATTTCCTGAATCGCTGAAGCGGAGGGAAGACTGGGGCGCGGCCCTACCACTAGCTCCAATGGGAGGGGGGACAGGTCAGGAAAGGAGGAAGGACAAGAGGTTTACCTAGAGCAGGGCAGTGCTGCCGGGGCAATGGTTCCCCGGTAAGGCGCCGAAAGAGGACTTCTATGGGCCAGAGTAACTTCTGTAGGCCAGGCTGGCCGGCACTTCGTTCGGCGCCGGAGCATCCCCCCTCCCCGCATTCCCGAGGTGGTTCGGCCCGAGAGGCCGGCGTCTCTCCCCCAGTTTGCCGTTCACCCGGAGCGCTCGGGACTTGCCCGTAGTGGTGACGGCGGCAACATGTCTGTTGCGTTCGCAGCCCCGAGGCAGCGAGGCAAAGGGGAGATCACTCCCGCTGCGATTCAGAAGGTGAAGCCTTGTGGGGTCGGAGATGCCAGGCCCATCCTGCCCTTGGGAGCGCCGCCCGGGGCCCGCCCGGGAGTCGGCCGGGCCAGGGGCGGAGACGGGCCTGCTGTGAGGCGGTCGTGTGTGGGAACCCGAGCCGCGGGCTGTGCCTGAGTGGGTGGCGGAAGGCGGCGAACCGGTTCTTCCACGGAGTCCTTCGCGCGTTTGGGCTCTTTCCTACAGGCACAAAAGCCCAAGTAACCGCCGCGGGATTTCTCTAGGGATGGGGCGGCGTTCGGACGGCGGGGCGCGTGCGCCCGGCGGCAGCGGCCGCGCGGGGAACGGCTGTTTGTCGGAGCCGGCGCCCCCCGCGGCCCCGCGCGTCGCTCCGGAGTTACTTTGGCGTCGCCCCGCCCAGCCCGCCGCGGCTGCTTCGCGCACACCCGATCTCGGGTCGCGGGAGGCCGAGGGGAAGTCGGAGCGCGCGGGTCGCCGCCCTCCGTTGCGTTGCGCACTCCGGCCGGCTTGGGGAGCTCGCTGGAGAACTTGGAGGGGGGACGCTGCAAGAGTCCGAGGGGCGGACGAAGGAGGGCCCCCTGGACTTCGGGGTGACCCTCGGAGTTGCCTTCTCCCTCCCGGATTCACCCCCTATCCGTGTACATCAGCAGATACTCATCGAGCGCGTACTCTAGGTGCTGAGGCTACAGTGGTGAACCGTGCTCCCTGCCTTCATGGAACTTGGAGTCCAGTGGTGGACACAATCTGATAATTGTGACCTATTACAGAAGTGGTAAATAGTCGGGGAGGTGCGTCCCTTTTTAGAGGGTAGTGCTGCCCCTGTCGCTGCTGTTACTGCCAGTTAGGGACACAAAGGTTCTTTATTGTCTGCTACCCCGTGTTGCCTATGAGCAAGACAGTATTCTCAATTTAATCAGCCAGACTTTGAAAAGTTACTTGCTAGATCTAGGAGTTTACCGTAAATATTTCGGTTTTGTTGTATACACGGGGATGAGGGCGAAAGTTAAAGAAAAATCAGCTTTTCGTACCACTCAGGGCACCGGTATATGCCCAGTAGATTATGTTAATGGGCTTCTGTTCACTGTCAAGTTCTTTCTGGTGTGGCATTTGACATTTGTCCAACTGTTGCTTTATTTTATGAACAAACCCGCTTGTCAGTGCCTGGAAATGCAGTGCTTTCCTAACAGTGCGTTGGGCTAAGTCTGCAGCCTGGCAAACAGGTCCAAGTACATACACGAAAACAGGTTTCTGGAGGGATTCACTTTCCACTTTTATTTTTGGACTAAAGAAGAGTCCTGAGGTTGGTTGGTTGGTTGGTTTTCCAAAAAGAGTTTTTCTTCCTTACATCTTAAGATATTTATTAGTGATTAATTCAGGAGATGCAGATGAATCAGTTTTCATTCTCAGATGAGAAGAGAAAATGGATTCCAAATTAGTGCCTTATTTTACAGTGTGAGGGATGTTAGAAATGAGACGACATTCTAACGGTGAAGTGTGTTAGGTTGAGGAATGGACTGAGAAGATAATGTTGTGAAATCATTAGACTGGACTTACAGACTTTAAAGACACATTTTTTGGCATCCAGTGATTCTATTTAAGAAAGAAGTACACTTTTTGGAAGAGCATGCCAGCATTTTTTTTTTCCTAGCAAGTGAAGATTATGATTCATATGGAGGAAGAAAGTCACAATGTTAAATGGATTTTTTAAATTAAAAGATCTACGTTAAATTATTGAGATACAGTGATTTTGGTTTTATACTTTATACTTCTTGAGTCTTGGAAATGTGGGGCAACTTCAGGAGGGATATACTCCTGTCCCTTGACCTTAAGATAATCTGAGCCCCTGGAATCATGAGTGCTTTGCAAAGGATTGTGAAGTTGGCATTAAACTCACTGGCCTTTTCATTGCTACATAAGTATTCTTTCCTCAATGCCACCTTGTTTAGTTGAATTATTTAACCCTCAAAGCCAATATTGCTTTGAATTTCTATGAGACCATAGAATGATAAATTGATAATGGGTTTTGTTTTTAAGCTTTTGGGACAACTTAATTAAAAGGTAAGCTTATAAAGTCTGTAATAAATACTACACATGCTTATAAATTATCATATTTGATTATTCCATATTTGGAGAATCATAGAACCGTACTGTTTACTGCAGGGAAACTAGCCAGCTGTCTCCTCAAGCTTCATGGGCGGACATATTCATTGAGGATAAGGACAAAATTTTTCTTCACTACTGCAAAACAAAAGAATGATGCAAAGTCAGCTTAGACCCTTAACTTTTAGTCGTGGCAGGCTAAAGTTTGTGTAACAAGTAGTTGAGGTAATAAAATGTTTGAATATGAAAGAAACCCCTTCTGGGCTTCAGGTAATAATTCGGAGAAAGAATAATTGGAATAGAGTTACTTAAAAATTGTTGATTAAACGTAGCATTCCAGAGGTGTGGAATGAGGTTTAAAAGACCTGAATGGATTCAGTTCCTATGAATAAACATTTCTAGTAATCTGAAGGATTTTTTAAAATTTAACATGATGCACTAGATTTACAGTAAACTTTTTCTAATTTTATTTCAGATGTTGGATGAAAATAACCATCTTATACAGTGTATAATGGACTATCAGAATAAAGGAAAGACCTCAGAGTGTTCTCAGTAAGAATGATATGAAAAAATTTTATGTATTCATTTTTCTGTGTTGGTTAATTTTTTGTGTTTCTTTTTAATAACAGCTTTACTGAGATATAATTCACAAAGCATGTGATTCACCCATTTTAAAGTGTACAACTCAAAGCTTTTAGTATATTCATAGAATTGTATTATCACTTCAGTCGATTTTAGAGCATTTTCATCGTCTCCAAAAGAATCCTATACTTAGCAGTTACTTTCCATTCTTACCTAATCCCTCACCCCCTGACAACCACTAATCTGCTTTCTGTCTGTGTAGATTTACCTATTGTGAACATTTCATTTAATGGATGCGTACAATATGTGGTCTTTTTTGACTGAATTCTTTTACTTAGCATAATATTTTCCGGGATTCATCCATGTTGAAGTATACGTCAATATTTCCTATTATTCATTGTATGGTTATACCATATTTTATTTATCCATCAATAATGGACATTTGGGTTTTCATTTCTTGGCTATTATGAATAATGCTTCTGTGAACGTTAGTGTACACATTTTTATGACTTTTCCTGATTCTTACAAAAGAAGAAATTGTTCTTTGAGATGCAGTGGGTATCTTTTTTTCTTTTTTTAAACTTATCTTGCATTGTAAAATAATGACTTCAAGTTTGTGTGTTGCCTGATCTGTGGAAAAATTAGATCTTCACATATATTATTTAGTTACATTCATATATGTGGTTAAGAAAGCAAAGGAATAGAGAATTGGTTATCATTCATAAGAACCAAACTTGTTATTTTGAAGTGATGTGTTGGAAATAAATGATATCCTTGATAGAATCTGATGTAGTGGAGTGAGTTGAGTATTTTATCAAAAGTCTCTAGAATACCACTGTCCAGTAGAAATGTATTGCAAACCACAAATGCAATTTTATATTTGTTGGTAAGACATATAAAACAAGTAAAAAGAAACAGGAGAAATTAATTTTAATAACGTATTTTACTTAACCTGTTATTTCCAAAATAATATCACTTTCATACATAATCAGTATCATATTCAAAACATAATCAATGTAAATATATTATTATTTTTTTAAAGTTTGTTTATTTTGAGAGAGAGCGAGACAGCGTGAGCAGGGGATGGGTAGAGAGAGAGGGAGAGAGAGAATCCCAAGCAGTGCAGAGCCTGACGTGGGGCTTGAGCTCACAAACTGAGATCATGACCTGAGCCGAAATCAAGAATTGTACACTTAACCCATTGAGCCACCCAGAGGCCCCAGTATATATTGAGATAGTTTACATTCTTTTGTTTCATATCTAGTCTTTGAAATCTCTTGTAAATCTTACTTTAAAAGCACATCATTTTGAACCAGCCACGTTTCATTCTACCTAGTGGCTACTTGTTGGACAACACAGCTCTAGAATACTTTATTCTCACCATAGTTTTGTGACACATCTGTCTTTCCTAGAGATCTCACTGGTCTGTTCTCACGTAGATTTGCCCAACAACCCTGGCTCTTGGCTCTGCATGGGACTTCCTTATGCTGGACTTTTGCTATCACTTGATTCACGCTTTATCTAATTTTGAATTTCTCGTGTTACTTTGTCTTTTTCCTTTTTGCTTTAAATTATTTTTGCAATGAAAAGTCATGTAGGAAGTCATTGTATAAAGCATATCATAGGGTATAAAAGTCTGTAGAAGTTAAAACAAGTCACATTTTTCTTTTCACTCCTAGGCTTCTCTCCTTTCCACAGAGGTAACTACTTTTAATGGATTAGTTCCTGTCCTTCCAAACATTTTTTGTGCATTTACACACAATGCCCAGTTTTTAATGGGTTAGAATTTTATAAATGGAATGGCTGGGTCAAAGACTATGCGAAATTGCCAAATTACCCCATAAAAAGATTATATTAGTTTGCTTTCTCCCAGCCAGGTTTCAGAGCCTTCGTTTTCAACCCTCTGCCAGCATTGGGTATTAGTCATCTTGCAAAACATTTTGCACATCTGATTGGTGAAAAGTGGTATCTTTTTCTAAAAATTTTTATTTTGAAATAATTTAATTCTTACAAAAAAAGTTTTAAAAATAGTATAAGAAATTCCTGTATGCCCTTCACTGAAATTCCTTAAATGTTAACATATTATCTTACTTGCCTTATTACTCATTTTTTCCTCATATCATTCATTTCTTCTCCATATTGTTTCTCTGAAACATTTGAGAATAAGTTGTAGCCATGATTCTCTCTTACCTTTACCTACCTCAGTGTGTATTTCATAAAAACAGGCACAAATTCTTAAATAATCAGAGGATAGTTGTTAAAATTAAGAATGCAATACTATTATCTAAACTTCAGACGTGTTTAAAATTTTGCCAATTGTCCCATTAGTATATATTTTTTAGGTCTAGGATCCAGTGCAGGATCAGATGTTGCATTTAATTGTCTCATGCCTTCAGTATATTTTTGATCTGGAACCAGTCTTCAGTCTGTTACTGTTCATGTTGTTGATGTTGTTGAAGAGTACATAGTAGTTATTTTGGGGAATGTCCCTCATTTTGGATTTGATGGTGTTTCCCTTGATTAGATTCATGTTATGTACTTTTGACAGGAGCATCACGAAAACGATGTTGTGTCCTTCTCAGGGCATTCCCAAATAGCCGTATGAAAGTAAGAATTTCCTCCCGGTATTTGAGAATTTTAATCAGTTAAGGTGATGCCAATTTCTCCACTGTAAAGTTATTATTTTTTTTATACTTCATATGTGTATCTTGTTGGAGAGATAACTTGAGATGCACATAAACTATTTCGTACTTTTCCTTTTTTTCTTCTCATATTTTCACACACTAATTTGAGCATCCACCATCCAGTGATTCTTGAGTGAAACAGTTATTACTGTGGTGGTTGCCAAATGGTGACTAAATCCATCATCCCTTCTGCATTTATTTGAAATCCCATTCTAAGGAAAAAATTTCTT
The DNA here is from genome assembly GCA_028646485.1 of Cryptoprocta ferox. Taxonomy (NCBI): domain Eukaryota; kingdom Metazoa; phylum Chordata; class Mammalia; order Carnivora; family Eupleridae; genus Cryptoprocta; species Cryptoprocta ferox. Next base: position 43,793,834 of record CM053566.1, on the reverse strand, counting down.
GTTTCCTGCCCCCATTCATTTTTATCTGAATGGACTTATGGATTCTTAAGTGTATTCTTTAGGTTGTATATTCTATTTTCTTTCTTAAATTGTGTCTGATGTTGGCCACTGGAGCCCCTCAAGATGGCTTTTTGATATGCATCCATTATTTTTTGAGCATTTTCTTATTTTTTTTTGCACCACAGAATGATCTAGGCTCATCTTGTGGAATCACCCATTTCTTCAAAGCCCTGATTCTTTTTTAGAGAATGATATTTAGAAACTTAAGTCTGAGTACTAGGATATTTTATTTTCTAGTCACTTGCACATTTTTCATTTTATATGACCATTTCCATTACTTTATGTATAATATTTCTTCAATGAATCATGTTTATATTTCTAAATATTCTTTTTTTTAATATTTTATTTTTAATTAATCTCTACACGCAATGTGGAGCTCAAACCTATAACCCTGAGATCAAGGGTCACATGCTCTTCTGACTGAGCTAGCCAGGCACCCTTATTTCAAAATAGTCTTTATAAAATAATTAGCTGATCTATTTCCTTAGTTTAACTATGGATAATAATCAGTAGTAAGGAAATCACTACCTCAGATCAGCCATGGGATAATAAAAGTTGACAGGCTCTGATTAGAATACTTATTTTCACCTATGGCTTTCTAAACTGCCAGACATAGCCAAGGGATTTTGTGGCATAGGACTGAGTTTCTTGAAGGACCCAGCGATACATGACATGGATGGGAGTGTTCAGATCTAGAATCAACTTTTCAAACTTGAGTCAGCAAAAGTTTACACTGTTTTATTCTTTATATACTCAGCTTTTTTGTGTATATGTGATTATTTCCCCCTTGTTTGCATATTGGAATACACCTCATTTTCTCACGTATTTTGTGCAGATGGTGCTTAAATTGATTTAGTCTTAAACTTTGTTCTTCCTGATAGATTTAATTTCATTCTTAGAGTTCTTTAGTCTTTCTTTTTCAATTTGTTAGTGTTTTGTGAGTGACGAGAAAAAAATTCCTCCTTTCAACCTTAAGTGTTCTTTTTTTCTTGCATTAGGAGAAGGAAAAGGAAGAGGAAATGAATAAATGACAGGCATCTGGGAATTGATAGTTCAGTTTTAATTAAACAATCCCTTAAGATATGATAACTTTACTTGAAACTTTTTTAAATATAAAATTTATTTTTATGAAAGCAGCATATATATTGTAGAAAATTAAAAAACACAGATAACATAAAAATGAGTTATCGAATACTATATTCTCACCACCTAAAGATTTTTCACTAGTAACATCTTTGTATATATTTCTGTATGTTTCCTTACCTGCATACACACAGAGTCATGGTATACTCAATAAAATTAGTAAATCACTTATGGAGCTCATATGCACAGATCTTCTTTCCTTTGAATTTTGATAACATATATGTGAGAATGTATTAAATGTATTATTGCTCTATGGTAGTGTTTGATTTGAGCATTTTCTAAATCAACTTACATATTTATTTAAATCAGCCGTTACTTTTTTGTATTTTATCATGGGTGCAACCTTCAGAAGGTCCTATAAGTGGTTTTCATGCAAAAATTTTGTATTAATCTTTATATAAAAGAATTTAGTTTTAAATCTCCAGTATGGAGATTAAAGATAACTTTTATTCTATAAATTATATTTCTGTTTCTTATAAATACAATCTTCAAAGCTTCTTGGTAAAGGTTTATTGTTAAAAATGAGATCTGACTTTTTTGGATTCTTTTAGTTACATAAATAAACTTAACTGGTTATTTTATGTTATTCAAGATAATTGATGGAGTGGTTCTTAGTGGAATCTTTGGAAAGTGCAACTGCCTCTCGTGTAATAGGTTAAAAATTATGGGTGTATTGTAATATTTGTGAGTATTTAGTAGAAAGTTACCATCATCAAGCGTAAACTGTTGAAATGTTTAGGTCTGCCCTTATCATATACACTTGGTATCTTTTGTTAATATAGACCAATTTAGAGATAATAAGCATGTACATTAAGAAAGTATACTATTTCAGTGATAAGTATAATAGTATTTATAAAGTTTCTTAGGAAAATGTTTCTTTAATATTTATAGAAGAATCTACTTTTTATTATCCTTTCATTGGGGTCAGCTGAAGCCAGATTCTTCTGGAATAAATATTTATTGCTTTTTGGGTGACATACACAAACTTGTAAGGGAATGTGTATGTATGTATACTACCTTTTCATTACTATTCATCTTTGAGTCTTGAATGATCTTGGAAAGAGCTTATTTGATGAATGGTGTGAAAATAATTCAGTACCCTACTGAAGTAGGGTAAGATATCTTACATTAGGTAAAAAGATTTAAGACTATTGGGACAATTGGAGTAATTTGAATGGGTTTTGTGGATTAGATGGTATTACTGTATCAATATTAATTTGTTGTACTATGATTATATATGAGAATTTCCTTGTTTTGGGGAAATTGACACTGACATGTTAAAAGTAATGGGATATTATGTTTGTAACTGACTCAAAAGGTTCAAAGTGTGTGTGTGCTTGTATGTGTGAGTATATTGGTGTGTGTGTTTAGAGATGGAGTAAGACATGTGAAATGCCAATGATTGGAGAGTATGGGAGAAAGATATTTGGGAGTTCTTTATACTGTCCTTAAAACTGTAAGTTTAAAATTATTTCAGAATTAAAAGTTAAAAAAATTTTGGTTGGGGAAATGTCTTAAAATTGAAGTACTTCATAAAGATGCTCTATTTGTAGATATTTAGAACCACAAGGGACTTTGGAGATCTACTTTAACTCTCATTATTTTACAAATGAGGCTTTAAGATCTTGGCAGATTAGATTTAACAGTATTTTAACATTGACTTAAGTACTAATCAGCATGACTAATATTTTTTCTTAAAGGGTCAGAGGAAACCATAGTCTCTTAGTAAGGTTTATTATTTTTATTTTTGCAGGGTGGTCAGCAAATCTCATATCTGAATATATTAAAGCCATATTTATACTCAGAGAAGAAAAGAAAAACTTCAAGGAGTAGACTTTGAAATGGGTTATATGTTCTAATTAAAAATGGAAAGATTTTGGAACCCTTTATCTTAGATTCCATTCAAGATCTCTACAGAATAATGAAATAGTCCCAGCTAGTGGTGCCTGTTAGTGCTTTTTAAAGAATTTTGACAGTATAATCAACCATTATGAATAGATCAGTACAATTTAATCATTTCTGGTCCTTTTTTTAATTTTTAATTTTTTTAATTATCTTTTTAAAATTAAAATTTTTTTTTACTGTTTATTTATTTTTGAGAGAGACAGAGACAGAGCATGAATGGAGGAGGGGCAGAGAGAGAGGGAGATACAGAATCTGAAACAGGCTCCAGGTTCTGAGCTGTAAGCACAGAGCCAGATGCGGGGCTTGAACTCATGGACTGTGAGATCATGACCTGAGCCAAAGTCGGACACCCAACTGATTGAGCCACCTAGGCACCCCTGATCCTTTTTTTTTTTTTTTAATATAAAGATTATTATAACAAACATATGATTTCTGATTGGGCAACATAGTGTAATATGTGAGGAGGAGCATTAACAGCTTAAACTTATTTTTAAGCAACAATAACAAAAAAAGAAACAAAAGCAGACAAAGAAACTTTGGGAAGTGTTGGGGACGAGAATTACCTTGATTTGTGGTGATGGTAATCACAGGTGTTTGAATACGTCCAAACTCATCAAATTATACAAATTAAATATGTGTGGTTCTTTGTATGTTAGTTATACCTCGATAAATCTGTAAAAAAAATAAAAAAGAGCATAAACTTGTTGGAAAATTTAAGATCATTGAGAAATAAGGATTTTTTTTCTCTGATAAGCAAAATGTAATGAAACCAGTTCTAATAGAAAAAATATAATGCCGCAAAAACTTTACGAGGGTTCCTTACATAGTGTCTAGAGAATAACTTCATCTGAGATCTGCATTAGAAGACTTTATTTAGTTGAGTAAAGTTCTTTTATCTTATTTTCATTATTTTAATTTGTATTTAATGTTTCTCAGTAAACAAAATTCTAAAACAACCTAACAATTTGGTATAGGATTTAAGTTTCTATCTGGAGGGTTGACAAAACACTAGTAACTGGATCACTACTAATTTGCAGAGGGTTAGCAAAACCAGTTTATAAGATCACAATGAACAAATTTAACCACTTCATTGCAGTAATGAGAATTTGCTATGTATTTTAAAGTAAATTCTTAATGGTATTGGTGTCCTATTATTTTACCTCATATATATGTAATTGAAAACACCTGTTCATTGTCTTCTCTATATGCTGAGCCCCAATAGATGGGCAGTATAACTGTAGCAGGTATAAATTGTTGGTCGCTTCTGCAGGAGAAGGAAAAGTTGTGTGGTTCCTACCTCCTTTCTGACATTTTTAGCAGAGCATGTTGCCTGTACTAGGTTTGAAGTTTTTGGCAACATGAAAATGGCAAAGGGAAGGGAATAAACATACCAGTTTTGTTGAATTCCTTCAGTCTAGGTCTCTTTTTTAAAAGCAGGTGTACTGTGTACAGAGCCAGTACATTTCTCAGAATTCTAATTACTAAGCTGTGCAATATTGTACATGTTACTAACCTTTTTAAACCTCAGTTGCCTCATCTGTAAAATGGAGAAATACGAACTTTTACTTCAAAGTGTTGGTCTGAGGACTAGATAAAATATATAGGTATATAAGACAACTATAATGGTATCTAGCAAATGGTAAGATCTGTTTATTATTATCTTTGAATGTATTTACTATTTGGAATTATTTTGCAGAGGAACTAGGAAAAAATTGAAGTGCTATTGATGTTCAGGTAACATAAATCTTTTATTAAACTCGAGAAATAATTAGAATGCTATTTGTATTTAGGAAGATAGGAAGAAAATTATTTTTAATATTGATGTTTGTTTTGTTTTAATAGGTATCAGCAGATGTTGCATACGAACTTGGTCTACCTGGCTACAATAGCAGATTCTAATCAAAATATGCAGTCTCTTTTACCAGCAGTAAGTACCTTTAAAATAGTGTAAAGTAGACCGTCTTTATAGAGTTATGTATAGTATAACACTTTTTTGTTTAGTGATTTTTAAGTATTATTTAGTAAATCGTGCCCTCTGAGAACATGAGGGTATTCTTCTATTTGTTCTAAAAGCTTTATTGTTTTGCCTTCATGTTTCATTTGAATTAATTCTCCTAGAATTGATTTCCTCCCTGAGAAAGTTATATCCATCCATCCATTCACCCTCATACCCACTTGCCTACCAATTTATTTATTTTAATTTGTAATTGCACAAATAATTTATGAATAAGTCTGAGGTGTTTCAAAGCAAATCCCAGGCATCTTCTACTTTGACTGGTAAATACTTCAGTAAGCATCTCTGCCAGAGAAGAACCCTTGTTCCACCCAAAAAGATTAACCAAAATTCCTTAATGTCTTACCATACCCTGGCTATCTTCAAGTTTCACTGATTATCTTAAAAACATCCAAACGTTTTAATGATTGTTTGTCACAGAATCCAAACAAGGTCCACATGTTGCATTGGTTTGATATATGTCCTAAATCTCTTTTAATCTGTATCAGTTTATCTTTTTTATTCTCCACTTATTGAAGAAACTGGGTCGTATATTATTTCGTAGTTTCTCACATTCTGGATTTGGCTTATAGTATCCTTATGGTCCTTTAATATGTTCTTCCATTTTCATCTCTTATTTCCTATAAACTGAAAATTGGGTAGGGAGACTTGATTAGAGTTAGGTTTAGTTTTGTGTTAGGAATATTTCATTGATGGTGCTGTGTTATTGCCTATTGTATCACATCAGGAGGAACATTTTGGTGGTTCCATTTTTAGTAATGTTAAGATTGGTTGATGAGTACAGCCTGATCAATCTATTATAAAGTTCTCTATCAACTGTTCTCTTAATGGTTTTAGCTGTCATTGATACTTGTTGACCAGATCTGTTATTTCATTTTGGCATCATAGAATGATGAATTTCTAATTGTATAATTCCTCTAGCATTTATTATTTATACTTCTTTTAAAAAGGAAAACTTCCTTTCATCAAGTATTTGATTATCCTGCAGTAGTCCCTATTTGAGAATCATGATAAAAAGGCTGGTTTCTATCCTCTTATCAATTTTTAGAATACCAAGTTGGCCCCTAGCAATTGGTGAAAGTGACCAGTGATTTTTTTTTTTTATTATTGTCATCTAAACATACAGGTTTTTATATTTTTATTGGGTTTAAGTCCATTGCAGTCATTCTTTATCACACTTCAAGTTATTTCATCTTTGGTCAGTGACAGCCTCTTCATTTGGCTGCTGTGTCCTTCTTACATGATCCTGTCTTCTTGTATAGCTTCTTTTCTTTTAGGAATTGGGAAAGCTATCAGGCTGATTATATTTTCTGCCCTAAAGCTATTCTGCCTCAGCCATTTTTTCAAGCAATACTTTTTTAGTGGGAACTGATACGTAGAGATAACAGTTTGGATGTTTGGGGCATTCATTATTACTGGGTTTTCATTGTTTCTAGGTATTTTTGGTGGACAGAACTAGTAAACACATTTTTAGAAAAAGAAATAAAGAATTAGTGATATTTCCCTTCAGGAAAGGTTTTTTAGTTAGCTTTAATTTTATGTATTATCTTTTCTGTCTTATTCTAAAAATCTTGGTACCTTAATGATATTATTATAATTATTTGCTCTATACTACTACACTAAGTAATTTCAGTATAACAATACAAAGGTTGCCGCTAACAATAAGATGCTTATCCTCAAAATATATCCCACTAGGTATATATAATCAATGTTTCTTTTTGAATCTGAAATAACTTACGTGATTATTATTATGAACTTGATTGCCAGCTAGGTAGAATTTATTTTGGTGAATGGAATGAGGAATGGATTCCATTTCATTTGTTTCCATTTGGATAGATCTCTGTCCCAGCATTATTTGTTGGAAAAACAAAACAAAATAACTTTTCTCTATATTGTCATGCAACCTTTATCATTTATCAAGTGTCCGTGTATGTGTGGGTCTCTGATCTCTATTCCATCCCATTGGTCTGTTTTTATAAATTCCATTATCTTGTCACACTTGTCATAGTTTAATAAATCTTGATGTATGTTAGAGAAATTCTTACTCCTTATGTTTTTCAATAATATCTTGGCTATTGGTCCTTTGCATTTCCCTATATGCTTAAACATCAACATGTCCGACATAATCCTGTTGTGATTTTCATTGAGATTACCTTGACTGTAAATTAATTTGGGGAGAATTTATATCTTTACAATATTGAGGCTTTCAAATCATGATCATTGCATGTAATTTCATTTATTTTGTCCTTTAAATATCTTTCAGTGGAGTTTTATGATTTTCTCTGCAGAGGATTTGCATATCTCTCATTGGACTTACTGCTAGGCATTTCATATTTTTTGAGGCGGTTTTAAGAGTCTTTGTTTTTTAAGTTTTATTTTCTAACTGCATTTGCTGTTTACATGGAAATGCAATTGATACTGAATTTCACAGTCTTGTTCAGTTCTTGTTTCTAACAGTTTTTCTGTAGATACCTTCTGTTTTCTATATTCACGAACATATTTGTGAATAATGAGTTTTGTTTCTTTCTTGCCAATCCTTACACCTTTTATTTCTTTCTCTTGCCTTACTTCTCTGGCTAGGACCTCCACTACCTTCCCGAATAGAAGTGGTGATAGAGGACATCCTTATCTTGTTCCTGATCACAAAGGGAAAGCTTTCACTGTTTGACCATTAAGTATGATGTTTGCTGTAGTTTTTTTAGATGCCTATTATCAGATGAAGGAAGTTCCCTTCTGTTTCTGTTGTACTGAGTTATATCTTGAATGGATGTTAAATTTTATTAAATACTTTTATTGCATCTAATGAGATGGTCATACATTTTTTCTTCTTTAATTTGTTAATGTGGTGAATTACATTGATTTACTTTTTAATGTGTAGTAAATCTTGCCTTCTTATAATTAACCTAGTTTTTCATGACCCACTTGGTAATGGTCTTTGGTTTGCCTTGGTTTGGTCCTGGTCTCTTAAAAAAATTGCTGTATTCAGTTTATTTTTTATTTTTTTTTACATTTTATTTTATATTTAAGAGACAGAGCACAAGTGGGGGAGGGACAGAGAGAGAGGGAGACACAGAATCTGAAGCAGGCTCCAGGCTCTGAGCTGTCAGCACAGAGCCTGACATGGGGCTCGAACCCACGAACCCTGAGATCATAACTTGAGCTGAAGTCGGACGCTTAACCCACTGAGCCACCCAGGCATCCCAAGTTTGTTAAAATTTTTGATCAAGATTTTTATGTCTTTGTTCTTGAATGTAATTGATCTTTAATTTTCCTTTCTTATCATGCATTTGTCTGGGTTTTATTTTGAGGTTATGTTGGCTTTATAAAATGAGCTGGAGAATTTTCCTACTTTTTCTTATCTGGTGTAATTTGCATGATGTAGCTACTGTTTCTTAAATGATTGGTGTAATTCTTTAGAAAAACCATCTGGATCTGGAGGTGTTTTTTTTGTGAGAAGGCTTTTGTTTACTAACTCAGTTTCTTTATTGGTTATGATTAGTTGATAACGTCTGTATTTTATGAGTTGCCAGTTTTGGTAAATTGTGCTGTTTAGCATTTACTGAATTTCATATTTTTGGCATAAAGTTCATGAAATAATCTTATCTTTCTAATATCCTCAGGATCTGTGGTGATATTTTCTTTTTTATTTTTAACATTATTTATGCCTTCTTGTTTAAAAATGTTTTTGATCACTCTTGCCAGTTGTTTTTACTTTTTTTTTTTTTTTTTACGTCTTTTCAAAGAATCAGTTTTTGGCTTTGATTTTTCTCTGGCAGCATTTCTCAAACTTTCTGTTCTCAGAACCCCATTATACTTAAAAATTATTGAGGACTCTGAAGAACTTTATATGGGTTATATATGTTGATATATTTGTAAATTTTCCTCAGTTTTTTAATTAAGACAAATTCAAAAAAAATTTTATGTTTTATTTATGAGAGAGAGAGAGAGAGGGAGAATGTGAGTGGGGGAGGGGCAGAGAGGGAGGGAGACACAGAATCCAAAGCAGGCTTCAGGCTCTGAGCTGTCAGCACAGAGCCCGATACAGGGCTCGAACTCATGAAACGCTAGATCATGACCTAAGCCAAAGTCAGAGATGCTTAACTGACTGAGCCACCCAGGTGGCCCCAGAATTTTTTTTTAATGTTTATTTTGAGAGAGAGAGAGAGAGAGAGAGAGTGCATGTGTGTGAGAAAGAGCAAGTAGAGTAGGGGCAGAGAGAGGGAGAGAATCCCAAGCAGGCTCTGTACTGACAGCTGGAAGCCCAATGTGGGTCTCAATCTCATGAAGCATGAGATCATGACCTGAGCTGAAATCAAGAGTGGGGTGCTTAACCGGCTGAGCCACCCAGGTGCCCCAAGACAGAAAAATTTTTATTTTTGTCAGTTCATTTAAAATGAATAATAAATCCACTGCATGTTAATTTAAATAACATTCTTTAAAGGAAAAATAACTATATTTTTTAGAACAGATTTAGTGAGCTATGAATCGCATTGTTTAATAATTTTGCAAATTTCTTTTAAACGTCTGACTTAATAGAAAATAGCTGTGTTCTCTTACCTACTTTTTTTTTAGTTTTTTTTTTTAACGTTTATATATTTATTTGAGAGAGATTGCATGCACTCTCTGCGGAGAGGCAGAGAGGGAGAGAGAGAATTCCAAGTAGGCTCTACGCTGCCAGGGCAGAGCCCCATGTGGGGCTTGAACTCACAGAGCCATGAGATTATGACCTGAGCCGAAATTAAGAGTCTGATGCTTAACTGACTGAGCCACCCAGACACCCCTCTCCTACCTACTTCTGAATTCAATCTAGTGTAATATGTTTTTGTTGAAATAAAATAAAAATCTAGTCTCTCATTCAGGTACGGAATCAGAAAAGGCAAGACTGTTTTAATAGCCTTTTCAGATTGTTGTACAGTAATCTTCTTTGATAATATGGAGGATCTCAAGTGTTTTTTCTAAAGGTTGTTTGCAGTATGGAATCTGAAACCAAATCAATAGATTTTTCTTATTCTGGCACATAAAGTTCATGGGTCTGTCCTACATTTTGCATTTTGGATGGATCTTCTAATCATGCATAATTTTGTAACATGCTTTGGTCATTTGGAAAATATAAGTACATTGAGTTATGTACAACTTCTAAATATTGACATGCATTATTATATGATACCAAAACCTATATTTGATATGTCCACCAATCTCATCAAAAGTAAGTATTGGGAAGCTGTCAAACTGAAGACAGTAGATATAAGTTTGCCAAATTCCCATTTCTTTTTTTTTTCTTAAATTTTCTTTTTAATGTTTATTTATTTTTGAGAGAGAGAGAGACCGAGCACGAGCAGGGGTGGGGCAGAGAAAGAGGGAGACACAAAATCTGAAACAGGCTCCAGGCTCTGAGCTGTCAGCACAGAGCCTGACGTGGGGCTCGAACTTGGAAATGGCGAGATCATGACCTGAGCTGAAGTCGGATGCTTAACTGACTGAGCCACCCAGGCGCCCTGCAAATTCCCATTTCTTGCTTGAAAAGTCGAGTTTGTCATTGGCAGCAAATGCTGTCAGTTGTTTTCCAGGCTCACTGTGTTCATTTTTGAGCAAATGTCTGCCAGATACCAAACCTGGATAACTATAGTTTGTCTAGAAGTTTTTCTTTCAAGTAAAAATGATATTCCCTGAAAACTGCCTATGTCAGCAAGCATCTCAAAGGGTGCTTATATCTTACTTTGATTTGCAACAGATTATTTATGTTTTCATTTTGTCACAGAGTATTTAATTGACGTAGAGAATTTAATAAATGAGTACTTTTTACTTCTTCATCAAGGACATTCTTAAATGAAAATGACTTTCTTTTTTATTTTAACTGCTGTAATCAATAATACAGTGATTAGCTGTAGAGTTTGGTACCTTGATTCATGCTAAGGCTTTTGCAGTTACAACACTTTTTTACTTTTGCACCGTTGTTGTAAATATCAGCATAGCATAAAAATATTGTTAGGGAAATCATTTTGACCTTTTAGACTCTAAAAGAACCACATTTTGTGAACTGTTGCTCTTTTGTATGTTTTTATGATTAATTTCTGATCTTTATTTCCTTTTACTTTCTTTTGCTGTACTTTGCTTATTTTGCTATTTTTTCTGAGTTTTGAGGTAAATGCCTAATTCATCAGTTTTCATTTTTTCATGCTAATATATACATTTAAGAGCATACATTTCCCTCTAATAGTTCGGATATGTAGTATATTCATATTTATTCAGTTCCAAATATCTTCTAAGGCTCTTCTTTTTTTTTTTTTTATAATGTTTTATTTATTTTTGAGAGAGAGAGAGCGTGAGCAGAGGAGGGTCAGAGAGAGACACACACAGAATCTGAAGACAGTCTCCAGGCTCTGAGCTGTCAGCACAGAGCCTGACATGGGTGTTGACCCACAAACCATAAAAGATCATGACCTGAGCTGAAGCCGGTCACTCAACTGACTGAGCCATCCACGCTCCCCAGTTCCAAATATCTTCTAATTTCCAGTGTTACTTCTTCTTTATTGGGTTGACAAACAAATTTTTTAGTTTCTAAACATATGGACATTTTATTTTCTTTTTATTAATGATTTCTGGCTTTGTTGCAGTGTGGTTTTGTAACATTTTGTGTGATTTAGTTCTCTGGAATTCTTTGAGATTTGTTTTATGGTGCAACATATGGTCAGTGTTTTGTAAGTATTTCATGTATAGTTAAAAAGAATGTGTATTCCTTAGTCCCTGAATGCAGAGGCCTGTATATGTTTACTGGGTGATCTTGTTTGAATCTTCTATAGCGTTAACTGATTTTTTTTTTTTTTTTACTTTCCTGATGCTTTGTTTATTCTAACAGTTATTGAGAGATACATGTTTAAAATGTATAATTGTGGATTGTCTTTTTTTCTTTGTAACTCTTCCAAGATTTTGTTTAATACATTTCAAGGTATTGTTAGTAAATGCATATATAGTTTAAAATGTTACAGCTCTGTGGTTCTTTGTAACATTTGTCATTATGAAATTATTTCCTTCTTTATGTCTAATAATGCGTCTTCTCTTAATGTCTACTTATCTGACATTCACGTAGCTCAGTTAGTTTTCTTTAGTGTTTGCATGGTATAGTCACCTTTGCATTCCCTTGTTTTAGAGATAATGTGTTTTATGAATGGCATACAGATTTTAAAAAATGGTCCAGTCTAGCAATCTTTTAATTTGGAACATTAAATCTATCCATTTATACTGAACGTAATCACTCATGTATCTGAGTTTAAAGCTACCGTCATTCAGCGTACTTTCTGTTTGTCTCATTTGTTGTGTATTCTTTTTTCAGTTCTTTTGTCTTTTAATTATTTTTTTATTCCTTTTTTTCTCTTCTAGGTTGAAAATTATACATTTATATACTTAGTATTCTTTCAGTGGTTACGATACAGTTTGAAATGTGCTTCCCAGATATTTCACGGACCCTTGGATGCTTTATTTCTAAGCATTTCTCAAATGACTCATGCATTGTTGTCGTGCACTTTAAATCTCTACATGATTACGAACAAGTGTTGGTTAAAACTGCTTTTTTTTTTTTTAGGTAGTATTCATTAGAGTTATCATCATTGTTAACTGTTTCTGATATTTTATATTTCTCCCTTCATTTACAACCTTTTTTCTCTGATCATTTTTTTTTCTTCCCTAAAGAACATATTTTAGTATTTTCATTAAGGACTGGTTTGCTGCCGACAAATACCTATAGGTTTGTTGTTGTTTGGTGATCTGAAAATGGCTTTATTTCAATTTCACCATTATTCATTTTTTTAATGTTTATTTTTGAGAGAGAGTGAGAGAGAGAGACAGAGTGAGAGCAGGGGAGGGACAGAGAGAGCGGGAGACACAAAATCTGAAACAGGCTCCAGGCTCTGAGCTGTCAGCACAGAGCCCGACGTGGGGCTCGAACTCGGAAATGGTGAGATCATGAACTGAGCTGAAGTTGGACACTTAACCGACTGAGCCACGCGGGCGTCCCCTCACCATCATTCTTAAAAGGGTGTTTTTGCAGGGCAGATTATTGTTTTCTGGCTTGTATGTATTGGAAATTTAGTTGTTGGTGTTACTATTTTGAAGGGAATCTATTTTCTCTGTTTTGAAGATTTTTTGCTTCATCTGGAGTTTTCTGCATTTTTACTGTACCATCTGTAGGCATGGATTTCTTTTATTTATCCTGCTTGCAGTGTGTTGAGATTTCTGGAATCTGTGAATTGATGTCTTTTATCAGTTTTAGGAAATTATCAGCTGGCTTCGTAGATCGGATAACCTGCCTGTGGCAAATGAACCCCTCCTAAGTTTGGGCCCACTTCTCTGGACTTCCTTTCTTTTTCTGAACTTGGCCTGATCATTTTCACTACTTTGTCTGCTCTTCCATATCTTCAAACATATTTTTAAGATATCTGTTTGAGTTTTTTTTCATTGTCCTCAGTGGAGAGTTGTTTGAATGTCCTAGTTTGTCATTACCTTAGATGATTCCTTTAAGTATTGGAATTGTATTCCATTTTGCTGTCCATAGAATAACTAATAGAATATTAGTTACTTTTATGGCTTCTCAAATATAACTGTTTGGAGAGAGAACAGACACTTGGAGAATGACTACTATGCCTTGAGTCCTTCAGTACTTTTATTTCATCTTCAGAAAGCTTTTGGATATCAGTTCCATTCTATAGCTGAGGAAACAGAGTCTCAGGTTAATTAACACGCCGAGGGACTCATAGTTGATAAAAGGTAGCATGGGATTTGAACACAGGGCTTACTGAAAGCAGTTTGTGCTTTATGCTATCATGTCTTGTTGCTACTAGGATGGAATGGAAATAAAATCCTGACTCATTTGCTTTCGTTGGTGTATCAGTGTAGGATTCGGCTAGGTCTTCACAGGGTTTGAATCTGAATTTTATAACCTGCAGTGTCTTGATTGTTTTATTGTGTTATGGAAATGAATGCTATAATCATTTTGGTTTTTTTTTTTTTTTTTTTTTTTTTTTTTGTCTAGCATTATTCTTATATTTAGGTGTTAATTTTTAAAAAATGCTATGTGACTGGGTCTGCTTATAGTTTGGGGACTAAATGATAGGTGAAAGTGGCAGGTTAAGAATTTAGCTTATCATCACCATGATGACCTGTAATTAAGTGATTCTTAACCTTGTTTCCATGCTCTAGCACATCTGAAGATACGACAGATTCTCAACATGTTCTCATCACTAACAACTACTTATGGCAGGGATTCAAGTCTCAGGGCATTGAAGGTGGAATGGGGGATATTTCCCTCTAGATAGTCTTACTATGAATCTTGTGGGTGGTTGGGAAGTGGTAGTTTGCAAAATGTCCTCTGCTGATTCTGTATCTCTTTCACCTCCCTTGTACCCACCAACCGAAATTCTTTTTGTGACTGTGCAAACTGTGGATTTTGTCAGTTTGTCTTGATTTGAAATATTGTCTCCATAAAACATGGAAATGTCTTAACGTCTGAAACACCACAGCCTCTTGGATATGTCCCATATTCTCTCTAGCTATTATATAGAACATTAAAATGTTTGGTCAGATCATGTATCTTGAGATTTAGGCACTCATTTCTCTTGCCCTTCTTGAGGAAACTCTTGATTCTTGAGATGCCAGTGTGGTAAAAGTGAGTTTACCATAGAAATTCATTATGGTACAACAAAATCTCTCCGAATTTACTGTTCTGTTCTCACCTGTTAAGTAATAAACTCTTAACTGAGTTTTTGCATTTGTTTTTTTATAGAATTTTCATTTTTCTTTATAGATTAAATAGGACAATAAAAATCATTACCATTATGTTCAGGGACAATATTATATTATTTGATCACCACCTGGCTAAGAACCATCACAAAGGAAAGAGACACATTTTATTCCTAACCATCTACTGTTATTTCACTCCTCTAATATGGAGTCACCATTTTATATCCTCTTTTACTAACAGAAATACTACCATTCATATATTTCAAAATAAAATTTTTGCCTCCTAATATTGGTCAAAGTTTAATTTAAAATACATGGTCAAATTGTCATAAAAAATACGAGTACTTTGAAGATCAAATTGCTTGAGAAGATGAGTTAACAAAGGAGGAGGAGTTTTAGAAAAAGTAGAAATAAATATATTCTCATAGTAGGAGGAATAAGAGAATTGAGCTAGTAAAGAAAAGTGGGTCTAGAGAGAGGGAAGAAAATCAGCTGGAAGGAAAGCAATTGGATTGGAGGTGAAATAGGAAGTAAGGTAAATTTGAGAAAACTAGAATAAGAGAAAAATAATGTATACAACCAACCAATCTGCCAAAAAGGAAAATATACTAGTTAATAACTAGTTTGAGAAATTTTGACCCAGAAAAAGAGCTGTATGTTTTGGTATAAAAAAGTTTTTCAGGATGGAGTTTTTCACTTCATTAACTAGTTGTTGGAATTGGAAATGTGCTTATAATTATATATAGTTGCAACTTTCAGGTTTTTTCATGTCCCCCCAATAGAGGAGTTATGTATTTATAGTACTATTTAATATATTTGGTACTAGTCTCCATCTAGCAAACTTCTCGTATTTGAAAGAAAGTCAAGAATTCAAAAACCAGGAATAAATGGAAAAAGATCTATAAGGAGAAATATAAATTATAAAGCCAGTGCACTAGCACTTAGGCATTTTACTTGTTGTTGAGCCTTATGTATTCTTTTCTTATTACAAAAGCATTATAAGTGTGTAACAGAAGCTGTTTATTCTTAACCTTATACATATTTTAATAAGTTTGGCTCTTTAATTTTAAGCCCATAGCTGGGAAGCAGCAAGCCAGAAATGGGAGAATAGATTCTATCGGCAGGCATACATACAAGCAATGTAACCAGACAGCAGAGGTGGCATGGAAAGAGACCGAATATTTATAAAAAGCTGACATAATTGAGAATGTACACTACTCTGGCTTCTTTACTATATGTTTGTGGGTCCCTGTTTACCTTGGTAAACCTTGGAGGCATCATTTGAATATTAGTTCTCACAGTTGGCTTTTACTTTCTGAAATAGCATAAACCATTGACATAATTATTTTCATCATAAGAACCAGGAACATTTTGCCAGTAGAAAATATGACTGTGTTATATGTAAGTCTTTCCTTTCCTTCTCAAATATACTTTGAAGAAACAGTATTTTTACTATTAGCCTAATGTTAGTTATTGTTCATTTATTTTTGTCATCTGCTGGTATTAGTATATACGAAGTGGTGGGCACCATTGGTTTTCGGAAAGATTTATGAGAGAAAAATTTAGATCAAGGAAAGTTTTTATTAATTTTTATTAGGGAAAAACTTGGGGAGACAAGAATCTTTCTATTGTAGTTCATTTTAAAGCATACAGTTCAGAAATATTTCTGCAGAATTAAAAGTTTTAGAGCTGGAAAGAACCTGGACAATCATAGTCTCGTGTTTCTCTACTTTGGCTGCAAATTTTAAAAGCTTCATAGGTGATTGATTCTAATGTGCATCTAAGAATTGGAGACCTTATATTTTCAGGCTTTTTAAATGGAGTATCTGGAGACATTCTGGGGATATCCACAATTAAAGAAAACATTCCTATTCCTGTACTTGGAATTTCATTTGATGTTGTATACCACGAACCATTTTTGTGATATGAGAAAGATAATACTTATTCTATCATGTTGTTATGAGGATTAAGTAAACAATTCATGGTGTCCAGCATGGAGGGAGGTACACAGGAAATACTGATGAAGATGAAGGTAGTACACAACTGGAAAGTATAAATGGAAAGAAAAATCAGATTCGGGAGTATTTGAAGTAAGACTAGCAGGAGTTAGTTACTCAATACATATGAAGGGTAAGGGAGAGAGTGGAGACTTGGCCTGCTATGACATTCACTGAGATTGGGGATATGAGCATGTCTGTTAATTTTAAAAGAAGGTTGAGGGGCCGATAAGAATTACTTATCTTGCTTTTCACTTAATTCGTTATAAGTATTAAGTTTTTAAAAATTCCTAATTTAACCAGATACACTTCTTGAATTTTAAGCTTTTTAAAGATAATTTTTGTTTATCAGGTGTTCTTTACAAAGAATAGATGTCTTGGACTATTAATAAAAATGGATTTAGAGTAAGTACAGTAGTCTTCCAGACTTCATTGAGAATAAAAGCAATTTTGTATTTCCTAAGTTGCCTTTTTGTTTTTGGTGATGCACACTCTTGTGTTCTCAGCAGCCCTTGGGCAGCACTTACTGAACCTTTCATGACACAAGCTTCAGAAAGAATGATCACGCACAGTCTTCAGAGTCAGGGACTGTGCTGGTGGAACATCTGCTAAGGTAATTCAGTGGCTAAAATTCGGTGTTACAGAATTCACTGCTTTCAGGTTTGGGCCACCCGAAGTGAAGGAACGCGTGCTCAGCGCTGTGGAGCACCTTACACATGAGCGAGTGTATTTCATGTATAAATTTTACCTTAGCTTTTAGCAAAGGTGATACTTTGATGTGGTTAGAACATCAAAAACTACAAAAAGTCATACAAAATTCCACTCTCATCTCTAATACCTTTTTATGCAAATACAAGCCAATATAAATAATACTTTTCCTCCTTTCTGGGCTTGTAGAACCTTGCCGTAACATACTGTTCGGTTTTTTTAGTTAAATTTTTAAAAAATGAAAGTGTTTATAGGGCGCCTGGGCGGCTCGGTTAAGCGTTCAACTCTTGGTTTCGGCTCAGGTTCTTGAGTTCGAGCCCCGCATCGGGCTCTGTGCTATTTGGGATTCTTTCTCTCCCTCTCTCTTGCCCCTCCTCTACTCTCTCTGTCTCTCAAAATAAATAAACTTAAAAAAAATTAAAAAAATGAAAATTTAAATTCTAATTTAGAAGTATGGAAAGAACTTTCTTAAATATTGGCATCATTTGAAGAATTTTTAAGTTTTGACTGGTAAACATGATGTGTATTTAGTCAGTATGATACTGACTTTTTTCTCCTTTGAAACTTTTGTTGTTTGACTTTGTGATAGTTTTTTTTTTTTTTTAACCTTTCTAGCTATTCAGCTTCTTTAACATTCCCATCAAATGTTGATGTTCTGTACTTGAACAGCGTTTTCCTATATGCACTCTTTCTGGGAGATTTCATCCATACTCTGGTTTCTTACCTTCCTACTTCAGGTTCCACGCATACATCGATGGCTCCCAAGTACGTATCTTCTTGCCTGAATGGGAAACGCGAATCCAGCTTCTAGTAGACCTATCCATTTGGATATTCCACAGGCCTCCTAACACAGTGTGGGCAAGACTCCATGTCCCTTAGCTCCCCCTCTGTTGTTTCTTGTGCTAAAAGAACAAAAGCCCACAAGCTTGAGTTTTTATATTTCCTACCTCAAGTGAGTAGCATAAACACTGAGTTCTTTTACTCAGAAACTTCGTGGTCATCTGTGATTTATTTACCTGCTACAGCTAGTTTCCAAGTCTTCCATGGCGCTTGCACAATAAGAAGCATCTAATTAAAACATTTTAGTATTAAAAGCAGAAGCAAGACCACAAGTAAAATGTCTTTTAAATTTTGTATTTTTATGAGATTTTTATGAGATAAAGGCATCAATTATCTGATTTTGAGGTGAGGAAGACTTCATTGAGAATAAAAGCAAAGGAGGAAACTATAAAGAAGATGCTAATTTTATCCTTTTAAAAATGTTAAAAAATAAAACCTTTTATATGCCAAAAAGTTCAGTAAATGAAATTAGCTCAACAGATGGTAATCCTACAGTGTAATATATGTTATTTTAGAAGCACTGGACATTTAAAATACATTTTCCATAGTAGAAGAAGTGATTAGCTTTGCTGTTGAGTGTTAGGAAAAATTTCACAAAGGAGGTAACCCTGTATTTTGTAGAGAACTGAATTATGGGAGCACATTCTCTGGATTAGTATAAGAGCATTTTGCCAATATTATTGCCTACCCTGTCTTTTCAGAATCTTAGGAAAAATCATATTAACTCTTTGCTGGATAGCATATATGAAATTCAAGCACAGTCTAATTGAGTCCATATATGTATAGCAATTGGCTATATCTTGCTGTGAGGAATATAAATATTTGTGTGTATGTGTGTGTACATACTTTTTTTTGGCAGAGCTGTATTATTAAATCAGTGAAAGTAGCTTCCACATGTACTAAGGACTTAAAGATTATCTCTGTCATAATTGAAAATAATGAGTCTAGCTCACTTCTAAGGAGAAACATTTCTCTGCCACATAATTAAGAAAAGAACCTAAATGTTGGAAATTAAGTAATTCACTCTTATTTACACGGAATAAGTACAGAAAAGTATTTGCACAGGGCTGTTAATTTAAGCATTGTTTATACTGGCAAAATAAAAACAAACTAGGGAGCTAGTCTCAGTATTGGGTGTAGGTAAAAATATAGCTTATAGGGGCGCCTGGGTGGCTCAGTCGTTAAGCATCTGACTTCAGCTCAAGTCATGATCTCACAGTTTATGAGTTCAAGTCCCACATCAGGTGAGCCCGTGCCCTGCTTTGGGTGAGCCCTTCTTCTCTCTCTTTCTCTCTCTCTGCCCCTTGTGGGATTTTCTCTCTCTCTTTCCCGGTCTCTCTCTGCTCTCTGTCCTTTGCTTACTTGTGCTCTCTTTCAAAAAAAAAAAAAAAAAATATATAGCTTATGTAGTTGAATTCTACCCTCTTAAAGGAGATTGAATTATATGTTGATCAAGAATAATTCCTACAGGGGTGCCTGGGTGGCTCAGTTCATTAAGCATATGACTGCAGCTCAGGTCATGATATCAGGGTTCATGGGTTCGAGCCCGATGTCGGGCTCTGTACTGACAGCTCAGAGCCTGTAGCCTGCTTTGGATGCTGTGTCTCTGTCTCTCTCTACCCCTTCCCCGCTTACACTCTGTGTCTCTCTCAAAAATAAACATTAAAAAAATTTTAAGAAAAAGAATAATTCCTACAGAAGAATACAGAAAGAAATCACAGAATAGTGACTCTACTTGTAAAAACTTTATATATGTGTGTGCATATATATATATATATATGAATTTTTAAAAAGTTTCTGGAAGTATGTATATCAATTTTTAATTAGCAGTGTTTCTTATTTGCATTGTTTCTTAGTGATTACACATTAGTTTTGTAATTCATCCAGATTGGTATAAATGTAAAATAATAAATTCAAAATTAAACAAATATATACATTCCTGTGTCTCAGCAGATGGTATTATTACAACCTTAAGAAAGGGTTAGAGTCCTATCCTCCCATGTTTTGGGAGTGGATTAGTTTTTTTGAAGTATATTCCAGAGAATTCTGGTCTGGGAAAAGGAAATTACTTTATTCTCTAAGGTTCTATGGATCTGGAGTGACTGTTTAGCAATTACCCTCATTAGGGTTAGGTAGGCTTAGTTTTTCCTAGTGGAGATAGTCCAGTGTTGGATTTGTTATGGTGGGAGTGTCTGCTGTTTCATAAAATAAAGGTTGAATTTCTGGGGAACCTCTTACTAACTGGGGAGTATATTGTTAGTGAGTGAGTCATTCTGGGGCTTAACTCCTTAGGAAGTTTGGAGAATCATCATGCTACGAAAATAAGTGGAAGACATTATTAGTTAAGAAAGTTCAACTGGTCAGGTTTTATAGTAGGACTAAATTCTGTATTAGCTCTCTTGTTTGGAGGACAAGATGATATGACAACTGATAAGATTATTAAATTGAGGAAATCATTTGGTAAATTCAAAAGCCTGCATCAGTTCAAGGCTACCCATGATGGCACCCTGACATTTCTTGTGGGAATGAGTGAGAAATCAAGGAGATCTTTCTGAACTGTTTCAGATATGTATAGAGCTCATTTTTGGCAAGACTCACATAGGACTGGGAAGTAAGGCAAATGTAAAACTGATGAGGCTTTTGGATCCATTCTTGGTTGACCAGTCCGGCTCTTTCATTTGTGTATGTATTGGTCATGGATCAGCTTTTGGCAGTATTTTATACATGTTTCCTGCTTTGCATAATTATTTTTAGATCTCTTATTTCTATGTGTCATTTTAGTGCCTCCTTGTGGGGAACCATACTAATGACAGTTATACAAGTGATAGTTATATGGATGAAGGATTATTGAACCAAAAATTATATCTTACAGTGACATTTTTATATTTTAAAGAAACAACATAATTTTATAGTCAAAATTGTTTTTAATTTTATAGTAAATCATTTAAGTTTGAGAGTTCATTATTTACTAAATATTAAGTGGCTACTATGTGTCAGGCAATAGTTAGGTATTTTTTGAAACATCAGTTAACAAAATAGACAAATACTCTTGTTCTCTTGAGTTTTACATTCTAGCAAGCAAGGCAGGCATAATAAATGATTAAATAGTATAGCTTATTAGAAGATAAGAGCTATGGAAAGGGAAAACATAGGGCAGGGAGAGATGTATTAGGAATGCTGGAGGTGGGGGGTGGAATTTGCAGTATGAGGCAGAGTGGTCAGGAGGACCTCATTGAGAAAGTGACATTTGAACAAAGACTTGAGGAAGAATGTTTTAGGCAGAGAAAAGGAAAGGTCCTGAAGTGAAACTTGGCCTGGCTTATTCAAGGAACAACATGAAGTTTATGGCTAAAACAGAATAAGGTAATAAACTAAAACAGAATAAGGTAAGGAAGTTGTTTGGACAAATCCTATCTTGCAAGCTGTTGTAAGGACTTCAGTTTTTTCTTTGAAATTGGAAACTCTTGGAGGATTTTGAGCAGAAGGGTGAACAGCTATATTTTAATAAGTTCATTCTGCTTACTGTGTAGAAAATTTATGATAGAGGAACATGGATCAAAGAAAGCACGGCATAGGGGGCTCGTACCAGGGTGGTAGAAATGGTCAAATTGTAGGTATATTTTAAAGGTAGAGTCTAAAGGATATGCTGAAAATTGAACGTGGGGGGCAGAGGATGAGAATAAGAGAGGTTAAGGGTGACTGCGTGGTTTAGCAGAGCAACTGGAATGACGGAATTGCAGTCAACCGAGACTCCTGGGTTAAGGGATTTCGGTGAGTGGTGTAGTGGAGATACCAGGGATTTGGTGTCGTAGATTTCAAGTGTGAGATGTCTGATAGACTACCAAATGGAGATGAGGAGTGTAGAGAGTTAGGCAGTGTTGATAATAATAAATCATTATGAAGGTTACCACAAAAATATTGGTTCCTAATCACATTCGAAATGCTGCTTATATTTCAAAGTAACTTTTTCATTCAGTGAATATTCTTGAGTACCTCTATTTGATACTAGATGATTGGGGGCTACAATGATAAGTAAGTATAATCCTAGACCCAGTCCTTACAGAACTCAACATACAAACGTTAAGTAAATGCACAAACGTTTTGTTTTTTTTTTAATTTTTAAATGTTTTTATTTTTTGAGAGAGTATGAGTGGGGGAGGGGCAGAGAGAGTGGGGGACAGAGATCTGAAGCAGGCTCTGCGCCGACAGCAGAGAGCCTGATGGTGGAGCTCAAACTCATGAACCGTGTGATTATGACCTGAGCCAAAGTCAGATGCTAAACCAACTGAGTCACCTGGGTGCTCCCACAAACATTTTAAATGACAGTTGTAGTAGATGCTATGAAGGAAGGGCACCTAGGACTTAGGAGCAGATAATGAGGTCTGACTATTCTGATAGGGAAGGCTTTCTTGAAAAAGTGACATTTGAAGATAATTCACATAAAATAAGATTGACTCATTTTAATTGTACAGATAGATGAATTTTGACAAATCTGTGTAATTATCACCACAGTCAAGATAGAGAACGGGGTACCTGGGTGGCTCGGTTAAGCATCAAACTTTGGCTCAGGTCATGATCTCGCGGTTCATGAGTTGGAGCACTGCATCGGGCCCTGCACTGTCAGTGGGGTTCTCTCTCTCTCTCGTCTTTCTCTGCCCCTATCCTGCTTGCGCTCCCTCTCTCTCTCTCAAAATAAATAAAAGTTGAAAAAAAAAAAGATATATTGGGGCATCTTGGTGGCTCAGGCGGTTAAGTGTCCGACTTCAGCTCAGGTCATGATCTCACAGCTTGCTCATTCGAGTCCCATGTCAGGCTCTGTGCTGACAGCTCAGAGCCTGGAGCCTGCTTTGGATTCTGTGTCTCCCTCTCTCTGCCCCTCCCTCTCTCACATTCTGTCTCTCTCAAAAATAAATAACTATTAAAAAAAATTTTTTTAAAGATACAGAACAATGCTATCATCCCAAAAGAGTTTTCTGATGCCTCTTTTTTGTTCATTTTTTATTGGGTTGTCTTTTTAAAATAATTATTACTGATTTATATTCTCGATATAAATCTTTTGTTGACTATGTAATATTTTCTCCCATTTTTTAAGTTTTTATTTTATTTTTTACTAAAATTTTTTTTTAACATTTATTCATTTTTCTGAGAGACAGAGCATGAGTGGGGGAGGGGCAGAAAGAGGGAGACACAGAATCCAAAGCAGGCTCCAGGATCTGAGCTGTTAGCACAGAGCCTGATGCAGGGCTCGAACTCACGGACCACGAAATCATGACCTGAGCTAAAGTCAGATGCTTAACCAACTGAGCCACCCACGTGCCTCTTAAGTTTTTATTTTCATTCCAGTTACTTAACGTACAGTGTAATATTAGTTTCAACTATACAATGTAGTGATTCCATGACTCGATATAATACCTGGCGCTCACTACAAGTGCAGTTCTTAATCCTCATCACCTATGTAACCCATCCTTTCACACACCTCTCTCTGGTCCATCAGTTTGTCCTTTGTAGTTAAGAGTCTGTTTGTAGGTTTGTTTTCTCTTTTTTTTTTCCACCTGTGCTCATTTGTTTTGTTTCTTAAATTCCACATATGAGTGAAATCATATGGTATTTGTCTTTCTCTGATTGACTTATCTCGCTTAGCATTATACTATCCAATTCCACCTATGTCATTGGAAAGAACTTTTTTTTATGGCTGAATAATATTTCATTGTATGTATACACTGCATCTTCTTTATCCATGCATCAATTGATGGACACTTGGGCTGCTTCTGTGTCTTGGCTATTGTAAATAATGCTGCTGTAAACATCAGGGTGCATGTATCCCTTTGAATTAGTGTTTTTGTATTCTTTGGGTAAATACCCAGTAGTATTGCTAGATAGTAGTAGGGTAGTTCTATTTTTAACCTTTTGAGCAACCTCCATAGTGTTTTCCAAAGTGGCTGCACCAGTTTGCATTCCTACCAACAATACAAAAAGGTTCATTTTCCTCTACATCCTCGCCAACACCTGTTGTTTGTTGTGTTGTTGATTTTAGCCATTCTGACAGGTGTGAGGTGATACTGCTTTGTAGTTTTGATGTGCATTTTCCTCATGAGTGATTTTGAGCATCTTCTCGTGTCTGTTGGACATCTATATATCTTCTTTGGAGAAATGTCTATTCATGTCTTCTCATTTTTTATTTGGATTATTTGTTTTTTGGGTGTTGAGTTTTATAAGTTCCTTACGTATTTTGGATGTTAAACCTTTATCAGATATGCCATTTACAAATGTCTTCTCTCATTCCATACCTTGCCTTTTACTTCTGTTGTTTCCTTCACTTTGCTGTCTTCTCTCATTTTGAAAATTGTCTTTTTATTCTCTTTATGGTGTGTTTATATGAACAGGGTTTCTAATTGAAATGAAGTCCAATTTATCAATCTTTGTTTTCTTTCTGTATCTTGAGAAATAGTTTGTTGTATCAAGGTCATGAAGATATGCTTATGTTTTCTACTAAAACCATGATCCATTGAAAATTAAATTTGTGTATGATCTGAACCTAGGAGTCAAGGTTCAGTTTTGTTCATATAATATTCAGTTGATACAGTACCATTTATTGAAAATACCATTTTTTACCCGTTGAATATAAGTTGTTTTGTTGTAAGTAAGGTGACTGTGTGTGTGGATCTATTTCTCACTTTTGTTGGTGTATTTATTTATCCTTACACCAACAACATACCTCAATTAGTATAGCAGTTTGTGGTAGTCTTTTTCAAGAGTGTCCTGGCTATTCTAATTCCTGTGCATTTCCATATAAATTCTAAAATCAGCTTGTGAATTTTCTTCAAAAAGCCTCCTGGGATTTTGATTGAGATTGCATGGAATTTCTAGGTCAGCATTGGGGAAACTGGTATCTTCACTATATTGAGCCTTCTAGTCAATAAAAATGGTATATCCCTCCATTTAGTAAGTTGTTTAATTTCTTTCAGCAGTGTTGCAGTGTAGAGCTATTGCACACCTTGTTAGATTCATTCCTTGTCATGCAATTTTTTGATGGCATTATATATGCTGTTATTTTTAAAAGGTCATTTTCTAGTTGTTTGTTGGAAATATATAGAAATACAGGTGATTTTTTATATATTGATCTTGTGTATAATTGTTCTCTCTAATAATTTTATAGATTTTCTTGGTTTTCTGTGCACTCAAACATGTCATATGTGAATAATGACAATTATGTGCCTTTTCCAATTTCTTTTTTACTTTTTTTTTTTAACTTATTTCTATTCCTAATACTATTGATTTGTTTATGGGTTTATTTACTATGTTGAACAGATATGGTGTTAATGGATAGTCTTGTCTTTTTTTAAAATTTTTTAATTTTTTAAATTTAGTTTTGAGAGAGAGAGAGAGTATGAGCAGGGGAGGGGCAGAGGGAGAGGGAGACACAGAAACTGAAGCAGGCTCCAGGCTCTGAGCTGCCAGCACAGAACCTGATGCAGGGCTCGAACTTGCGAACCACGAGATCGTGACCTGAGCGTAAGTCGGACGCTTAACCGGCTGAGCCACCCGAGCGCCTCATGGATAGTCTTGTCTTATTCCTGAATTCAAAGAGAAAGAATCCAATATTTCATTAGTAAGATAGTATTAGCTGTAAATTTTTTATAAATTAAATTTAATCGATTAAGGATGTTCCTCTAGTCTTAATTTTTAAAAGTTTGTATTATGAGTAGGTGTTGAATTTTATCAAATAATATTCCTTTTATATATTGAGATAATTATATGGATTTTATTTTGGTAATTTGGTGAGTTGCAAGGATTAAATTCCAGAAGGTAAATCAGCTTGTACTCTTAGAATAAACTCCATTAGTTATATAATGTATCATCTTTTTAATACAGTCTGAATTTAGTTTGCTAAAATTTTGTTAGGATTTTTGTTCCTGAGAAAGTTTGTCTTGTAGGTGTCTTTCTAATAATGTCCTGTTAGGTTTTGATATCAGAGTTTTGGTGACCTCATAAAAGAATTGGGAATTGTTCTCCTTTTTGTGTTTTCTGGAAGAATGCATATGATTTGTTTAGTTTTGTACCCATCTATGTTATTTCCTTCATTGTACTACTTTGGGTTCAATTTGCTGTCTTTTCCTAGTTGCTTGAAGTGGAAGCTTATATCATTAATTTTTTTTACCTTTCTTAAACATGCATTATAAATATGCATTTTAAAGCTATAAATTATCTCTTCAGCACAGCTTTAGCTGCATCTCACAGATTTTGATGTTGCATTTTCATTATTGTTCAGTTAAAAATATTTTTAAATTTCTATTGTGATTTCTTCATTGAGTAATAGGTTATTAGGTTTTTGTTATTGATTTCTAGTTCATTTCCACTGTGCTCAGAAAACATACTCTATATTGTGTTAGCCCTTTGTTATTTGTTGACTTGTTCTATGGCCCATGATATGGTCTAGTTTGGTCTATGTCATGAGTACTTGGGAAGAGTGTATATTATGCAGTTGCCGTATATATTATTCTGTATATACTAGTTACATTGATTTATTAACAATGATTTCACATCTTTTATATTCTTAGGGTTTTTCATTTTTGTTTTGGTCTCATTGTTCTACCAATTACTAGAAGAAGTGTATTAAAATCAAACCATTATTATGGGTTATTCTGTTATTCCTTTTGATTCTGTTAACTTTTGCTTTATGGACTTTGAAGCTGTGTTGTGAGATGTATACAGATGTATGATTGTTACATATTCCTGTTGGACTGATCCTCTTATCATAATAAAGTATTCCTCTAGTATTTCTAGTAGTATTTTTTGAGTTAAGTCAGCTGTCTGATATAAATATAGTTACATCACCATATTTTTATTAGTGTTTGCGTAGTATCTTTTTCTTTTAACATGCATATGTCCTTAAAGTGGATCTTTTGTAAACAGAATATAGTTGGGTGTTTTAAAAATTCAATCTGATAATATTTATTATCTAAGTGAAATGTTGAATCCAGATACATTTAATGCAGAACATTATATAGTAGGATTTGAGAGTATCAGCCTGGCATTCGTTTTCTATTTGTGTCTTTCTTGCCTTTCTTTGAACTAATCAAGCATTATTTTTTCCTCTCCACCAGTTTTTTAGCTGTACATTCTTATGTGTGTATGCATTTTTAAGTAGTTGCGTATAAGATTACAATGTACATTTTTGGTTTATTAGATTCTAGTCTAAATTTATACTTTTAGCACTTGCTGAAAATGTAAGAGACTTATAGCAGCGTACTTAATTTATTACTTTTTGTCTTTTGTGTTCTGTCATATATTTTATATTTTTATGTCTGTTTAAACCATATAAATCATTGTTGGAATTATTCTAAATATCAATATTAATTTATATTTGTCTAAACACTTACATTTCTGTTTCTCTGTATTAAGTCCTCTAGTTCTATGCTTCCATCTGGGGTTATTTTCTTATAGCTTAATGAATTCCCTTCATTTGTAAAAAGTTCCCTCAGCTTTTGTTTATTTGAAGCTCTTATTAATGCATCTTCATGTCAGGAGATACTTTCTCTTATATAACTCTAGATTGGTTGGTTTATTTTATTTTCTTGTTTTGTCTTAGCATTTTAAAGATGTCATTTTATTGTCTTCTATTTCTGTTATTTCTGATTTTTAAAAAAATGGTTGTTAGTCTTGTCTTTCCCCTGAAGATTATGTGTCTTATTTTTTCTGACTACTTTTAAGATTTTCTCTGACTTTGGTTTTTAAGACTTTGCTTCGGGTATCATTTTCTTCATATTCTGGTGAGGTTTATAGAACTTCGTATGTTTGCTTAGAGACTCATGTTAGCTTTGGAAAATTTTTGACTAGTATTTTTCAAATATCGCCTATGATTTATTTACTCTGCTTTTCTATTTCTAGTTAGATGTGTATTAAACCTTTGTAGCATGTTGTACATGTCTTAATGCTTTTAATTTTTTTAAATGTTTTTGCCTTTATGTTTCTTGGTGTATCATTTTTGCTGTTTCTAAACTAGTGAGTTCTTAATTTCATTGATTGTATATTCCAGTTCTGGAATTTCCATTTGACTTTTTTAAGAATTCTAGTACTTTGCTGAAATTCTCCGTCTATCCTTTTTCTTTTTTTAACCCCTGAACATATCAATCAGTAATTTTAAGGTCTCTCAGATAGCTCCAGAATATGAATGACCTGAGTGTCATTTTCTGTGTTCTGTTATTTCTTTTAGTTGTTCATCTATTCTTTTATTTACAAAAATTTGAGATAAAATTCACATAACATGAAATTCACCAGTTTAACCTTTTAAAGTATACAATTCATTGGTTTTTAGTATATTCATAGTGCTATTCTACTAATCACCACTATCTAATTCCAAAACATTTCCATCAACTCAAGAAGAAACCCCATAATTGTGTGCATTCAATCCCAGTTTTCCCTCTGTCCATTCCCTGGTAACATCTAATTAGTCTACATTCTTACTCTCTGGATTTACCTATTCTGGATATCTCATATGAATGGTATTATACAATGTGTGGTCTTTTGAGTCTGACTTCTTTCACTTAGCATAATGTTTTCAGGATTCATCTATGTTGTAGTATGTTGAAATATTGATTACTTCATTTGATTTGTGGCTGAATAATCCTTTATATGAATGTTTTTGTTTATTAATCAGTTGATAGACATTTGAGTTTTTTTTTTCTGTTTTTTTGGCTATTATGAATAATGTTACCGTGACATTTGTGTGCAAGTTATATGTGAATGTATGTCGTCAGTTCTTTTGGGTCTGTACCAGAGGTGGAATTGCTCTGTCATATGGTAACTCTATGTTTAACTTTTTGAGGAACTGCCAGATTGTTTTCCACAGTGGCTGCACCCCTTACAGTCCTGCCAGCATGTATGAGTTTCATTTTTTCCACAGTCCTGCCGACCTTATTACTTTCTGTAGTTTAAAAAAAATTTTATAGCCATCCTAATGAGTACTGTCCATTCATTCTTGTTCTTGGAAGGCTTTATAACTTTTCATTGAATGCCAGACTTATGAATGAACAATTGTAGAGGCTCTACTTGGTGTAATCTTCCTCCAAAGAGTTAAGTTTTCCTTTGGAAGGTAAAGTACTAGAGTACCTTGAGTACTGAGCATTGACTATAAGATTTGTTAGGGCTGATAGATTTCTGTTTTGACCTTAATCTAAGAAGAGCCTTTTTTGAAGTCTCAACAGAGAGCTTGAGTTATTTGTTACAAAGGCCTTTGTAACTTGGTAGGGACTACTTCCAATCTTTGTTTCCCTAGCCCCGGCCAGAAGCCGAAATTTCTGCTCAGCTCTTTAGCCTCCTAACTGCTGTTTTGTGCTAGTTTTTGTGAATTTTCATTCTTTCTGTGGTTCTTCCACTCTGGGATTTTGTTCTTCAGGTTCTAGCTTTCTGATAGTACAGAACGCCTCCTCCTCCTCCTCAGGCCAGTAGGGCTGCCGCTTCTGCTCAGGCTCTGTTTTTTTGTTACACAGCCAAGTTAAGGAAAAAGCCACGGTGTTTGGGGAGCTGATCTTCTGTGCTTCCCTTCTTTCAAGAGTTGTAGCCCTTTCTGTTTCTCTCTGTGTAGATTGCGCTTCAGTGCCTTCAAACAATTTTACTTTTGTGTAGATTTTATAATTTTTATTGGCAGATGGGTTAGTTTGATACAAGCTACTCTATTATGATGCAAGCCATGAATACTGATGTTTCATTGGGTGCATCACAAGAAAGTGAAAAAGCTGATACCTATTGAGAATGAGAATGTAAATTTTCAGCAGAAAATTTGGACAAGAATATAGAAGGCAGGATTTTTATTTTCAAATGAGAAGAAGGTCACAGTCAGCCATGTGTGAAGGATAGTAAAGGATCATTTCAAAGTAAGATGGGTGACACTGAGTTGATGTTTGGTAATTTTGTAAAATCCTGAACAAGGTCATTAAGTGTTTAAAGAATCCAAAGTGGATAAAGGATTTAAAATGAGTATTGAAGGAAAAATATTTAATAAAGAGCAACTATTTTCTGGAGTTTGTAGTAAAGGGACTAAGACTATGATTTCTATTTATTTGTTTTTAAATTTTTTTAAAAAATTTAATTTATTTTAGGAAGAGAGAAGTGAGCATGAGTAGGGGAGAGAGGAAGAAGGAGAGAGAGAATTTTATGCAGGCTCCATGCTCATCACAAAGCCTGATGCCGGGCCCCATCCTGGGCCTGATCCCACAGCTCTGGGGATCATGACCTGAGCTGAAATTAAGAGTTAGATGCTCAACTGACTAAGCCATCCGGGTGCCCCAAGACTGTGAATTTTAAATGGGTGCTATTAGAGTTGTACTTGGTTATTTGTGTAAATGGTTGGTGATTTGAGTATTCACATGTGATGACTAAAAGACAGTGTTTATCTGTTAAGGGTATTAGGATTGTGTTCACAAAATCGAGATGGTACAGAAACAGTAACTAGCCATGTAAAAATGTAGGAGGAAAGGGCACCTGAGTGGCTTAGATGTTGAGTGTCCAACTCTTGGTTTTGGCTCAGGTCATGATCTCACGGTTTATGGGATCGAGCCCTGTGTTGGGCTCTGCGCTAGCAGTGAGCGGAGCCTGTTTGGGATTCTCTGTCTCCCTTTCTTTCTGCTCCTCCCCGCTTGCACTCTCTCTCAAAATAAATAAATAAATAAACTTAAAAAAATGTTGGAGGAAGAGAATGACTGAAGTTATACGAGTCGACATTATGTTTTTAGAACATGGAGAGGTAGAGAAAGAAGGCAGAAAAAGATCTGTAAAGAACAATAGCTTCTTCTCCTCCTGTAGGGTTAAAAATGGGGATTTGGAAAGAAACTAACCATTTGCTTTCTTCACCAAAATATCCCCAAGAAGGGAACCAGGTGTTGCAGACCACCTTGTATCTGTGTTTTTCCTTTCGCCCTTTTGTGAACTCTCAAGGTTAGTCAGTGATTTTCTTCACATGTTCATTAGGAAATTTGCCAAAGGCATCCTTTTGAGGCAGCTGTCTCTGTACCCTCGGAGGCCATCAGTAATGTTTCCGATCTATAGGAGTCGTCGGCACAAAAATGTTGGACTGAACTGAGTCTTCATGGTTTAAAACATTCCCTTGCCAAAATTTATTTCCCCCTCAAACAGTACAAAGTATATCATATTTTGGGGCTTCTTGTCCTTTTATACTTTTGTTACTGTATCTTTTCAGGTAAAATTTATCATTAATAGTAAATATGTCTAAATGTATTAATAATGAAAGGAAACTTAATTTTTAAAACATCATTTAAGTAACAACAGTGGACACATTAAAATCCTTATATATAAACAAATGTGAATTTTTCTGTAGAATATTTAAAAAACTTATTTTCACTATTGAGATTTTATAAAGTAAGATACACTTTAATTGTGGTGTTCTTTTGGTCTGAGGTGGTCAGAAGATATCTTCACACTAATGATCTTATTATTAAGTTTTGGGGTCATATTAAATTGGATGTAAATAATTAGTCCATGATTAAAATGCATTAGAATACGTCAAAATGTATTTGTGTTTTTGTTCATATTTAGTTTAATAATATAGGCAACTGTTACATGCATCTTTAAAATATTAGTCTAACTGTTTCTCTTGTTTTACTAAACTGTCTTCTTTCAGCCACCCACACAGAATATGCCTATGGGTCCTGGAGGGATGAATCAGAGTGGCCCTCCCCCACCTCCACGCTCCCACAACATGCCTTCAGATGGAATGGTAGGTGGGGGTCCTCCTGCACCACACATGCAGAACCAGATGAACGGCCAGATGCCTGGTAAGTTTTTCTCCTCTAAGACATTAACACCAGAGTTGCTTAGCAACTGAAACGACATGGGGGCTCAAGGGATACTAGATTGTTGATGACAAAACTGCTTTGAATGCCCCCGAGTACAAGCTCTCTTAGAGTTTGTTAGCTACAGAGCTACGTGACCTGTATTCAGTGTTTATCAGGCTGCCCTTGGGCTTTGATGTAGCTGACACACAGCATTCCTCTGATGAACAGAACTGGCTAAATTTAGTCTGTCTGAAACTATGCAATACAGCTGGCTTTAGAAGCTTTTTGGCAAAAAAGGCATTGCACCATGACTTAAGAATTAAAATCTCTTTATAGGTTATAAAGGTATCTTTGGGTTTTGTATTTACTTAAAAATTTACTGGTCTCAGAAACAGTATTGCTGGAAAAAACACATGAGGAAAAGAAAGAAAACAATCTGTAAAGTGCTAATGTAATATGTTTAATATTTCCTCATTGATACTATTGAAGCCAAGTATAAATTTTTATGAATATATATGTTTACAGCATACTATAAATATGGAAATTGATATTAAAGCAAACTTAAAGGAAAAATAATTTCAGATGTTTTAGGTAATGAGTCATTCCTTTTACTATTTTTCCCATTTTAAGTTTGGAGCCATTTAGAGTATCTTCCAGGCCATTGGATGCTTGCTTAGTTACCTTTTGTTGGTTTGAACTTTTAATCTTAAAAGTATCATTAAACTCTTTTGTTTTTGCAACAATAGCTACAGCCCATACCCATAAGTTTTGGTGGGTTGATTTCTTTATTTAATAGGAGAATATTTTTACTTTCTGAAGACAAAGGCTATTTCCATTAACAAAGTATTGTACAGATAACAATAATGAAAGTAAATGAAATAGCAGAGCAATTCATTTTTAAAATTAGTAATTAGCATCTTTAGAATAGTGTTGTCTTAGCTGATTGTGTTGGTTGGTAGCATTGGTGTCCAGGGACGATGGGTGTAGAAAATGAAGTAAAGGAGAACACAGAGCGAAAGAAGCCAGATAGCCTGGTTTATACAAGATGGATGTGTGATCATGTTGAAGGGTGATGCTGTTTCGGAGGCTGTCTTCTCTTTCCTTGGGGGCTTGCCACAGTCCATGGCCCCCATGACCCACACCCGGAGGGGGTGGGAATAAAGACCTAACTACTTGTTAGGTTGTAGTCCAGAGGAAGCTTCTGGTAAATCCACATTTAGTTCATCAGGACCTGTTGTTTTTAGAACTGGAAGGGTAGTGCGAGTTAGGAGTTTTGTGACTTTTTATGGTCGTACTGTTAATTAGAATTTTGACTTCTCCATATAAATTCAAGCTTAAGGCCAGAGAAGCACTTGAGCAGCAATGTAATTCTTGTTACCATGACATTTGGGTTTTTGTATAAGGCCATCTGGAGTAGTTATATTCTTTATAAACGAGAGATTTTTCAACTAGGTATGACATAAGTTGTCCAGAACACTGTAGAGCTTCCAAAACAGGCCTCATAGAGAGTTCTAGTTAGGTGTAGGAGAAATTGAAGTCTAGTTACTTATGTTTCCTTTATTTAAAATCTCCTTAATAGAGCTTACCCAACCCTTTTACGCACACAAATTTGTATCTAGGCTTTCAGTTTCCTATGTTTGTTTTGTTTTTTATTATTTTGTAAATCTAAGTCATAGAGCTACTTAAATGCTCTTTGATCTTGGTCAGATAACCTCAGTTTCAGATTCCTTTTTAAAAATGTTTTAACTGATTCGAACAAAATCAGATAATATATGTCTCTGGTACCAAAATCAAAAGGTTCCAAAGGGTATACAGTCCCTACCTCCAGATACTTTGTTCCAGAGAGTCTTTGGTGTCTGGGTATCCTTCAAGAGATACTCTCTGTATCTAAAACATACGCACATGCACATTCCTTTTTCTTTTGTCTTACTCTTTTAAAAAAAATACAAGTGGTAGCATATATTATGTAGTATTATGTATAATATTTTTCCTTCTTAAAGATATATCTTAGAGACCATAAGTATATAAAGATATTTTAGAGACCACTCAGTACATAAAGAGCTGCTCATGCTTTTTGGTGGCTGTATTTCATTCATACAGCTTTTGGTGGCTGTATTTATTTGAACTGTTCCCTTATAATGAAATGTGAATATGCCTGTAAAATGAAAGTAAATAAGTAAACAAGTAAATAAACACATAGGCAGTTTTACATTCATGTACATATATACACGAAGACCTGTATATTTATCGGATAAAGTCCTAGATGTACAACTGCATATATGTATTTTCAAAAATGGTAGTAAAAGATATATGTATTTTAAAATATGGTAGTTATTGCCAGGGCATCTGGGTGGCTCAGGCGAACATCCGACTTCAGCTCAGGTCATGATCCCAAGGCTTGTGAGTTCTGAGTTCAAGCCCCACGTCGGGTTCTGTGCTGACAGCTCAGAGCTTGAAGCCTGCTTCAGATTCTGTGTTCGCTTGTCTTTCTGCCTCTCCCCGCTCACAATCTGTCTCTCTCTCTCTGTCTCTCTCAAAAATAAATAAAAAAAAATAAATAAAATATGGTAGTTATTGCCAAATTGCTCTACATAAAAATAGTACTTATTCATATATTTATATACCTCGACAATGTATGAAATCACTTTTCTTCATAGATCAAAACTTTGGGTCTTTGGAATCTAAAAAAAGAAAAAAGGGTCTCATAATTTTAATTTGCCTTTTTATTATAAATGAAGCAGGCAGTCCTCTCATGATTATGTCCCTTTGGTAGTTTTTGTGTGAACTGATCATTCCTGTCCCTTGCCATTTCTTTTACTGCTGGTGGTCTTTTACTTACTTTATATGTTCACGTAATTAGTTCAGTCTGTGATATGTCTTGTAAATATTTTTTTCCTACTTAGTTTAGTTTTGTCTGGTTTGGTCATACTTACATTTTTTTATTTTTATGTAGCCTAGTTTATCAGTTTTTTTGTGGCTCTGGGTTTTCTGGCATATAAGAAGTCCCTTCCACTTCAAGAATATTTTAAAAGTTCTTTTTAAAATTCTTTTATGGTTTTTTTTCCCCATTTTCTTTTTTAATGTTTAATATTTTTATTCATCTGGAACTATTTTTGGTGGAAGGAATGTGGTAGGACTTTTTCCAGATGGCTACTCATTTGCCACACTTCTTACTGAATTATCTTTCTTCTCCCCACTGATATTTAATTTCACCACTATTAGCATTTACAAAATTAGAAATTTGGGTGTGTCTTTAGACTCCACTCTGGGTCCATTGATCTGTTAATTCATTTATATGCTAGTACTACACACTTTTCATTACTCTAGCTTTAGGGGCACCTGGGTGGCTCAGTCTGCTAAGTGTTTTGGCTCAGATCATGATTTCACGAGTCATGAGATTGAGCCCTGCCTCGAGCTCTGTGCCCTTCGGGCAGAGCCTGCGTGGGATTCCCTCTCTCTCTGCCCCTACCCCGCTCATGTACACATGCTTGCTCTCAAAATAAACTTAAAAATAAATAAATAAAAATTAAAAAATTATTTCAGCCTTCTATGTTTTGCTCTCTTATAAAGCTAGTCCATCATTGCTTTTCTTTTGCAAGAATGTCGCTGGCTTCTAAAAGCATTAGTTCCTTAATCTATAATATGGGAATAAACTCTACCTCACACTATTTGCCATCATTCATGTAATGCATTTAGTTTGTTTGCTATTGATTAAATACTCAAGTTATTGTTTGGTATTATTATGGTATGCAAGAGAAAATAAAAAGCTTTTTAAAGTACTTTTTAATAGACCATCTGTTTAACTTTCATATTTGATTTTGACCACTTTTCTTCAAAGGGCCTAACCATATGCCTATTCAGGGACCGGGACCCAATCAACTCAATATGACAAACAGTTCCATGAACATGCCTTCAAGTAGCCACGGATCCATGGGAGGTTACAACCATTCTGTGCCATCATCACAGAGCGTGCCAGTACAGAATCAGATGACGATGAGTCAAGGGCAACCAATAGGAAGCTATGGCCCCAGACCAAATATGAATATGCAGCCAAACCAAGGTAAATAAGCTTGATGTTGTTCTCGATTAGAATGCTGTGTTAGCCTTTGAAAATAAAACAGTTTTTTCAAGTGGGTAGCTGATTCATGAAAATGAAAGTTTAAAGTAAGTAATAGTCATTCCCATAAAAAAGGAATGTTGAACTAGAAACCAGTTTAAAATATTTTTTTTGCATTTAGCAGTTAAATTGCTTAATTTAGCTTTAAAGCTTATTTATTTTTATGTCTTTTGGACAGTTCATTGAGATTCTTGTGTTTTAATGTAAAAAATTTTTTTAAAGTTAATAATGAATAACTAAACATTTGGCTTAGAGCTAGAAGGTTGAGAAAATATAATTTTATCTTAGCAAGTATAAGTTCTTAAAAAACTTTTACTCTATGGTTTATTTTACTTATTAAGGATTTATTAATTTATATGAATTTCCCTTGATTTTTAGAATGTTTTCTGATGTGTATTTTTAGCATTAAGAGGTAATTTTAATGTTATGTTATTATAGAACATTTTTATAACGTTATGTTATTAGAGTGTTCAGTAGAGATGCTGCTGTATTCTTCTATTCTTAGAATGGGGTGAAGTCTATTAAAGTTTATTACCAATCTCAGAGAATGAAATTATCATGTTTCTTTTTTAAGTATTCTTGTGAATAATAAGTAAAAACCAGTAAGTGGCGCTCTGCTCTGCTAATTGCCTGTTAAAACATTTGGCATATTGCCAGCCTAAAGCTATTTCAGTTGGCAAAATGTGAGGTTAAGAGTGTAAGATAGAATTCATATTTGCAATAAAATTTTCTAGATTTTGATTTTGAAAAACAAATTACTAAAGTTATGCACCCAGATAAAGGGAGTTAAGGTTAATTTGTTGATAATTATTTATGATGAAATAATATATTCTAACATTTAAATAGTAATATAGAAGTTTTTATATTTCTGATGAGATACATTGAAAAACAAAGAGAGCCAATACAATAAATTGTCAGTGTAGCTTCACAAAAGTGGCACTTGCTCCATTCCCCCCCCCCCTGACTCCAAGTTGGTTAATGCCCGTGAGAGAATTTCTTTTTTATAAAATTAGGTAATTAAAGGTTCAGAATAACAGCAAGATCCAGTCAGTGGCAGGTCAGAAGGGAGTTCAGAGGTTTCTCCATACATTTTGGTTACTAGGAGAGAGAGCAAGAATATTGGTAATGATTCTCACAGCAACTACAGTAATGATGGCACACCACTTAGAAACTGTAATTAAGAAAAGGGTAGAATGTGTACAGGGATAGATGTTGCTGTAAGATTTGAAGAACAAAAATACAATGCATGCAGCAATGTGCATGTAGAAAATAGTAACTGATTTTTGGAAAAAGGAATTGAGGTGTTTGTAGGAATTTTTTGTTCTAAACTTAGAGACCAACTAATCTTTTTATTAATTATTTAAAAAATTTTTTTAATGTTTATTTTTGAGAGAGAGACTGAGAGACATTGTGTGAATCGAGGAGGGACAGAGAGAGAGAGGGAGACACAGAATCTGAAGCAGGCTCCAGGCTCTGAGCTGTCTGCATAGAGCCCAATGCAGGGCTCAAACTCAAGAACTGCGAGATCATGACGAGAGCGGAAGTCGGATGCTTAATCAACTGAGCCATTCAGGCGGCCCGTTTATGTATTTTTTTGAGACCGAAAGGGCACAAGTGAGCCAGGGGCAGAGAGAGAGAGAGAGAAGCGGGGCTTGCCCCGGGACTCATGTTTTACCCAAGCGGGGCTCGAGCTCATCCGACATGGGACTCCAACTCACGAACTGTGAGATTGTGACCTGAGCCAAAGTCAGATGCTTAACGACTGAGCCATCCAGGCACCTGGGGCCAACTATTCTTTTCAAGAATGTCACATTTTGTATTTGTAGTACTAATGTATAGTTTTTTTTTTTTTTTTACTATAGTGGTTCTATTGCTTTTTGCTTTGTTCGCCTAATCTATGAATTTCTTAATAGTCATTTTCTGTATAGTTATTTTCTGTGTAGGGATCTGACATAAATAAGAGTAACTTTTCAAAAAACAGTACTATGTAAGGCTGTGAGGAACTTTTCAGGATTTTAAAAATCTCTTCAGGACAGATACACTTATCAATTAAATTTTGATATTTCAGATATAAAGAACACCAAAGAAAATAACAATTGCCAAAAAAAGAGAGAAAGTTATATGAGCTTGCAGCAAGATGCACTTTCTTAATCATACGAGTTCCTTGTACATTTTAATTCTATGATATCTATTGGATGAAAAAATTTTTTTACATGAGTTTTACTTAAAGTTTTAATATTCATTGCATATAAAACATTTTCTTGGCTTTAAAAATAAGCTACATGTTTTACATTAAAAGTTTTGTTTTGATAAATAGAAGAAATCAGAGGGGACCACTTTTTAAATAGTTCTT
Source organism: Cryptoprocta ferox (assembly GCA_028646485.1). NCBI lineage: Eukaryota > Metazoa > Chordata > Mammalia > Carnivora > Eupleridae > Cryptoprocta > Cryptoprocta ferox. The sequence goes on along the minus strand of CM053566.1, from coordinate 43,755,175 downwards.
TGAGAAACACTTAGAAAGCACCAAAATTCTATAAAAGGAACATTTTCAACTTTCAAAACTCTTAACATTTGTTGAGATGTTATTAACTGTTGTTTGAGTTAAAATCAAAATAATGAAATCTGTTGGCAATCCCTGTATTTCTAATATCTCTCTCTGTGTCAAGAGATCTTAGAAAAACTGTTAATTTAACTGACTATTTTTTAATAATGGGCCTAATTAGTCAAGGAAAAGAAACATTTGTGGGATTTCTTTCTTTAAACTTCTGTCACGTGATAAAAAATGGAAGAAGACTAATACAGAGAATTTTAATTTTGTTTTAAAAAGGAATAATTAAAAGGTAATTAATTATTACATTAATTATTAATTATTTAAGTGACATATTTGGAAGCTTATACTGATGATGTGGTAGTATTTTTCTAAACAGAACGTTACAGATCAAAGTCTAGATGCATTTATTCTGATAGCTTTGAAGTGGCTTTAGTTTTTAGCCTCTCTCTTCCCTTCCTTCTTTCTCTCTTAGCTTTGAGAATTAAATTAAGTGGGGAGGGGGGGAGTAACTTGTCTAAAAATGTTGTCATTGTAATTTAGGAGTCTGATTGAAACTAATACAAAGGACATTTGCAGTTTATCATTTTGATTGTTTAAAAAAGCAGACAAGTATTTTGTTAATTTATACTATTAGCTCTAGTATAATAAGGCACTTTGTGATCTAGTGTTATAGTAAAAGTATTATTTCTAGGAATGAAGTTGTGGAATCTTTTGAGCTTCATTAGTTCTTTAAAAGCTCTTTTAAGCTTTTAAATGTCTTACTGAAAAATTAAACCAAATCAGCACAAAGACTGTTATAACAGAAACTTGCAGACCTACCACATGAAATATGTCTTTCCAAAAAGTTGCACAAAAAGTTGACCCCATTAAATTTACTAATCATATATTATTGTGTTCATGGTTATTAAAAGAAATTTTAGCAGTTAATGTTTTTTTGAACTTAAAAAGTGCTTGTATACTAATGGCATTGATACTGATAATTTGTAGTTGATTTGTAGTTTTATACATACCTGTGAATTGAGAAGACTGAAATATTTTTTAATTTAGCAACGAGGTTTATTATTATAGCACAGTATTTTTCTCTGTGTTCTCTGTGTTCTCTGCTGCTTCCAGATAAAATGAAAGGTTTAGGGAGTTTTTAAGTTGTTTCTTATTCTGCTGGCAAAATGTTGTAAATAGTCAATCCAGCATAAACTTTCATGTGTTATTTTCACTATTATCCAGATAAAAGTTCAGGGATTATCACTTTGAACTTTAAGAATAAGACTTGTGTTCAAAGTAAATCACCACCTTCTTACTGCCCTCTCCTATATACAGCATAAACTTCACTAGAATTCAAATATTTGAATTTACTAGAATTAAAAATTTTAAAAATGGAGGAAGTGTATCTGTTTTGTTCTAGTGCCTAGAACAGTGCCTCATAGTAGGCATGCAATGTCATATGATGACCTGGAAATAAAGAGTTAGTACCTTAAAGATATTTCTTTAATAAAGCAAGAGGTATATTCATTAGAGTATTAAAAGTCAAATTAGAATAGCAAGACTTTCTGAAAATGACCAACCACATTTGATAGAATCCACACATTTTTTATGCCCAAGCATTAATGATTGTAGCTTATTCTACAATCATTAGTAGTAGTAAAACATCATTTTACTAATGACACATTCAAATGTAAGTCTTCACAAATTACTGTGTTTGTGCTGCAACATGTATTTCACAAGTTCCATGTGTATAATACTTCAGACTTGGATCCAAATCTTGGCCCAGTAGGTTATTGTATGTGGGACCTTTGACTAAATTACTACTGATGAGGAAGGTTAAGTGAAACGATGCATATAAAAATACTGACTCAGAATTGTTTGCCTAATTTATATGAAACTAGTTGGTCAGAATAAAAAGCTTTTTTAAAAAATGTTTATTTTTGAGAGAAAGAGGGAGAGAGTGAGCAGGGGAGGGGCAGAGAGAGAGTGGGGAGAGAAAGAATCTCAGGCAGGCTCCTTGCTGTCATTGCAGTGCCTGACTCGGGGCTAGATATCATGAACTGTGAGATCATGTCCTGACCTGAAATCAAGAGTCAGATGCTTAACCGGCTGAGCCACCCAGGTGCCCCTAAAAAGCATTTTTTTAATAACAAAAAAAAATTGAGATAAGTTTATCAGGTATCTCTTTTAGGGACATCAAATTTATTTCTGGTTTTAGTTTTGTTTGAATAATATTAAAGCCAGTCATTTAGGTAATAAGGTATAAATGATAATGGTCTGATCTGGAGGCTTGATCAAGTTAGAGGAGTGGGAAATTTTTCTTCAGTACCTTTATTATGTAAATATGAAGGGCAAAGAGTATGTATTATCATAGCTGGGAGTGTTATAGTTATCTTATTATATAGTGGATTATTGTCTGATAAGAGCTGTCCCAAGCAGATGTGCTTAAGATAAGCCTAGCACTTAATTGTGTATGTAGATCATAGTAGTATATTTACTTGCACCTCTTTATTATCATTATTTATAGATCTACCTCATTTGAAAAATAGCATTCAAATAGCATAGGTCTAACATAACTTATTTAACAAAACCATATCCCCCCCTATTTTTAAACATGGATGATTTTATTAGTTGATTTTTAAAAATTTATTAATTTTGAGAGAGAGTGGAAGCAGGGAAGGGGCAGAGAGAGAGGAAGAGAGAGAATCCCAAGCTGTCAGCGCAGAGCCCAGTGATGTGGGGCTCGATCTCACAAACCATGAGATCATGACCTGAACCAAAACCAAGAGTCAGATGCCTAACTGACTGAGCCATCTAGGCATCCTACCGTATCCCCTTTCGATAATGCTTCTAGTCTTTTATTATTATAACTACTTCTGGAGCAAACATTTTTGTATATAGATCTTTGAGTACTTAAACAATAATTTTTTAGAATAAATTTTAGAAATAAAATTGCTAGGTAAAATACATAAATACTTAAAATATTTAAGTATTTAAATATTCAGACCATAGCATTTGCTATTTGCATTTTTTCTGTGAACTATTGTTTTTTATATTCTGTGATTTGTCTATTATTAATTTGAAGGAGTTCTTTATAGATTAAAGCTAGTCACCTTTTATGTAGTATATGTAAAACATTTTGGAAGTTTTAGAACAATAGGAATTTAACTTTTTTAAATGACTTGTTCTAGTAATAAGATTCTGAAATAGTAATGTTACTTTTGTGAAAAAATGTAGTTATTTGTTAATTATGTCAGGCCTTTTGTTCAGCATTTGTTAAATTATGGTCCAGATAGACTTAGATAATAATTATTGATAAAATGCTTTGGAGGACCCAGCATGCTTACTACTGTGTTAAAACACCTCAGAAGTCCTACAGTAAAGAAACTGATTTGATTTTTGTTAACACAAGTATATTAAAAGTATAACACAAATGGTAACACAGTACTTTTTTGAGGGGTGCTTATTACTAATCCAAAGTATGAGCTAATATTCAGTGAGTGCCAGTACATACATATCTTCTTTAATTTAATCCTCACAACATCCTTGAGGTAGTAGTACTATTCTTATCTTCGTTCCATGCATGAGAAACACATCCCAGGGAAATATAGGCATGCCTCGTTTGTGCAGTTCTGGTATGCATGAATTTCACTTACCACAGTTTGGTTAAATGACACCTTTTACCCAACAACATGGTTCAGATTTCAGTTATGGTAGATGAACTGTGAGTCCTTTCATGAAGTACAAACTTAGCTTCTGTCTCTTCAGTTTATGAATCACCGCATAAATAATGGATGACTGTCATGATCAGTGACTATTCACTAAAAGTGTCACTTTTAGATGCTGCCAGTGATTGATCACTGTGTATCAGTTTATGCACATAAAGCAGAATACATAGTTGTATTGCTTCCTTGGCTCCCAGTTATAAACCTTCATGATATTTTATGAAAGAGAAAAGTGTAGTAGAGAAATGAGAAGTAATACTGCTGGAAATGAAATCCAACCCTTTGTAAATAGAGTTAGAGAAGAAATTGCTCACTGGGAATGTGGACACTCGTACCATTTGAGGGACTCTAGATGTGCACTGCTGGGACTTGAGTCAAGGTGAACTCATTGACATAATGTGAGAGCACTGGTTGTGATGAAAAGAGCAAAGCTTGTCCCAAAACAGGTAAGACTGACAAGATACTTCATGTTGAAATTCTTGGAGACATTTCATAACATTGAAGGTAGAAAGGATAAAGTGTTGGAAGCTGACCTGTACTTAGAAAGGAAGATGATAGTTGGCCAAGCTGTAAAAAAGACGCTAGCTGAGATGTTAGCCAACTGCCAAATTATAGGGAATAGTTCCTAAGACTGGCCTCATTTCTGACACTCACTGCAAGTGCTGGAGTTCCCAGAAGCACCCTCAGGTTCAGTAATTTACTGGAAAGATGCGAAGAACTCACTGAAAACTGTTGTACTCAGTTATGATTTATTACAGTGAAAGCATACAGATTAACATCAACCAAGGGAAAAAGTGCATAGGGAAAAGTCCAGAAGAGGTACCAAACATGGAGTGTCTCTTTCCATGGGAGTTGGGATGCATTGCTCTCCTGGACCCAGTGTGTAACACTGTGCACAGAGTATTGCCAGCCAGGGGAGTTCATGTGAGCCTCAGTGTTCAGAGTTTATATTGGGGCTCCATTATGTAGATTTGATTGACTGCCCAAGTTATTAATCTTCGTCTACAGTATGTAGTTCTTCTGGGCATGACTCAAAGTCCCCACCCAGGCTCAGGAGCTGTAGGAATCCTCAATGTAACAAATACAGTAAGTCTTCAATATGAAAAACACTGTAATACAACTTTTTCCTTTCAAATGCAACACAAAATTTACAAATAAAATTATTTCAAATATTTTATCCCATGGAAATGGCATGTTTGACTTCTAGTTGATTTGAACGTGTGAGAATTGTGTGTACACTCATCTCTCTTCACTGTTAAAATTGGTAAATCTATTTAATATTGCTAATATTGCAGGTTTCTGTTTATTACAGTTTTAGGTGTATGCAGCCATTACATTGTAGTTCAGATTAGATTAGATATTTGTTTATAATGTGACCATTATTGCTGTATTGGATGAGTTTTTCAAGGTTGTAATTTTTTCCTCGATGACATTTTTCTGGTTATGAAAATAACTAATATTTAATATAAAATACCTGGAAAATACAGAAAAGAATAAAGTCTAAAAATCACCTATAATCTTATTCAACAAGTTTTAAGTTACTTTACAGACAAGGTTCAGTCCACCTAGGTATAGTAAGTAGACTCTACTTAGGCTCTTTGTAACAGACATTTGAGTACTTGCAATTACATAATTACTTGTAATATCCGTTTAATTATTTTTTCCTAAACTCTAAGTTCTATGAAGTCAGGAGCTGTGTCTTGTTCACTACTTTATCTTATTTGTTGACTGATAGACAAGCTAGGTTTCCTCATGCCATAACAAATTAGAAAGCTAGCATTCTTCTCTGGTACTATTGTCATCCATCAACTGTCATTCCAGAAATGAACCAAAGAATGTAGTGTCAGTTACTGTCAGATAAAACAGACAATCATCAGTTTTACCGAAACCTTTTGGGTTTAGGGGACAAAATCCAGATGAGTTTCTTCAATAGATTATAAACTCAGTTTCATTACAATACATTTTTTTATTTAAAAACATTTTTTTATGTTTATTTACTTTTGAGAGAGAGAGCATGCTTGAGTGGGAGAGGAGCAAAGAGGAAGGGAGAGAATCCCAAGTAGGCTCTCTGCAGTCAGCCCAGAGCCAGACACAGGGCTCAATCCCACAAACCAGGAGATCATGACCTGAGCCAAAACCAAGAGTCGGACGCTTAACTGACTGATCTACCCAGGTGCCCCTACAATACATTTTTTAAAACTTTATTTTGAACTAATTACAAGTTTATAGGAAGTTACAAAGGTAATAGAGAGCCTATGTGTCTTCCTCCAAGGCATCTCTAATCCCTCGCAACCACTGTTACTCTTTCATTTTTATACTTTTATCATTTTCACAATGTTATATAAATGGAATCACACAGTATGAGACCTTTTAACTTTTTTTACTTAACATAATTTTTTTCCAAGCTGTTGCATGTATCAGTTGTTCAAGCTGTTGCATGTATCAGTTGTTCATGTGTTTGTATTGCTGAGTTAGACTTCCATGGTATGGATATACTGGTTTGTTTAACCCTTGAGGGATAGTTTAGTTGTTTCCAGTTTTTGGCTTTTTCACATAAAGTTGTGTTGTGATGTACAGTTGTGTACAATTTCGTGTTTTTATTTGGACAAAAGTTTTCCCTTTTTTGGGATAAATACCAGCAGTGCAATTGCTGGGTCATATGAATATGTTAGTTTTTCTGGAAACTGCCAAATGGGTGACTAAAGTAGCTGCACCATTTTGCATTCCCCCCAGCAATGTATGAGAGACCTACTTTCTCTTTTTTTCATTTTTATTTTTGAGAGAGAGGGAGTGAGCATGTGTGTATGCACAAGTGGGGAAGGGGCAGAAGGTGAGGGGGAGAGAGAATCCCAAACAGGCTCCACACCCAACACAGAGCCTGACACTGGGCCCAATCCCAGCACCCTAGGATCATGAAAACCAAGAGTTGGACACTTAACCAACTGAGCCACCCAGGTGCCCCAAGAGATCTGCTTTCTCTGAATCCTTGTCAACATTTGGTATTGTCAATATATATTTTTTAATCTTAGCTTTTCTAAAAATGTATAGTGATATCTCATTGTGGTCTTAATTTGCATTTCCCTAATGGCTGCTGATACTGAACATCTTTTCGTGCGCTTATTTGCCATCTGTATATCCTCTTCAGTGAAAAGTCTCTTCAAGTCTTTTGCCCTTGTTCTAGCTGGGTTGTTTGGGTTTTTTACTGCTGAATTTTGAGAAATCTTTATATATTCTAGGATTAATTTTTAAATTTTCCCCCGATCTTTTACTACGTAAAATTCAAACATGCAGGAAACTTGGATTGTACCTGTATAGTTGCCACCTGCATTCTACAGTTAGTATTTAACTAAGTTTGTTTATTATCTATCTATCTATTCATCCACCAATTCCCCAATGTGTCTTATTTTTCAAAATGCATTTCAGAGTAATCTGCAGATTTCAGTATACTTTGCCCATGAACACTTTAGTCTGCATATCATTAGGACATAACATTTTAAAATTTTATTTATTTTTAAAATAGTTTTTTTTAGGTAACATTTACATACAGTGAAATCGATAAATCTTAAATGTATCATTTGATGAGTTTTGATGTATTTATAACACAAATCTCTTATGATTCTTTTTATAGCTAACACCTTAAGTACCCTATGGGATGCATCTTACTCCAACTTAAACATTTTATATGAACCATAATCTAGCTTCTTTTATGGCTAAAGTGGATGATTGGTTATTCTTTCTCTTAGAACTCTATCTCACTGTGTGGTGTGGTCCTGAGACTATGTGGATCAGAATCACCTGGGGTAGTTGTTAAGCCAAAGATTTGTGTGCCCTATCCCATACCTGCTAAACTAGAATCTCTAGGAATAAATTTTAGGAATTAAATTTTAACAGATATTCTAAGTCATGATTATTCAGTCCCTCAGAATTTTTCTGGGTGGAATAATCTCATCTGTGCCAGATGGTTTGTAATTTTCCAGCTTTCATGCTAAGTGACACAGAGCTATATGTTCTAACGTAGCCCATCTCCATGGCTTTCTACTTGGGGTTGTTAGAGTTCCTTTTAGTCAATTATGATAGATGTTTAGCACTGACTTTGTTTTTGAATTAATTTTGTTATATAGTGTAGTCAAAACTATATATGAGGTCCAACTCTTAAGAAATTGCCTAATCTTTTATTTTTTGGATTTAAGGAACGATACATCCTTTTTCTAATTTTCAATCACCAGAAAGCTAAATACATACTCTCATTCCCAGACTAGTTTGTAGAGAGCCTATGATTTAAAATTATGCTCTTGAGAATCCAGGATTTCTTGACTCAACACTGTTGATATTTTGAGCTGCATAATTTGTTGTGGAGGCCTATCTACTGTGCCTTCTTGAGATAGTTAGCAGTAGATCTGTCCTGTCTCCACTAGGTGGCAGTAGCACCACCACTCATATCAGTTGTGACCGCCTATAATGTCTCCTGGGGGACAAATCACGCATGGTTGAAAATCACAGCTTTAAGAAATGATTAGTATAAGGAACTACATATAAGGATAGTCTGTGTTACTAAAGAAACACCAGCAAAAGTTATTGATACTAGTATGTTTTAATACTTTCAAGAAAATTTCTCTAAAAATTTCATGTTGTGTAAAAGTTTATGTCTCTTAGTGAACTGTTTTTTTTTTACTAGACGGAATCTGTCATGCTTCTGTTTTTTTCATTGGCTGCTAGGAAACTTAGCTAAGTTTGCATTTGTTATGGTGACTTTACTAGGTTTGGGGGATTTTCTTAGTTACTTGGCTGTTCTTTTATCTTTGATATTGTATCTAAATGCCGTATTATGAACTGTGGAAAACTTGATGAGGACAGATGTACATTGTAGGTATGTAAAAAATCCTGTTCATTTTAAATGGCTACTTAATAGATAATGGGTTAGCTAATTGAGTTTGCTAGAATACTGGAATTTTTTTCTTGCAAATAAACTATTAGTAATACCTTCAAATGGGAGCTAAAAATGGTTTAGTTTGAGATTGAAAGGTTAAGGAACAGTAGTAAAATGTGGTGAAATATGAATGGGAAAATATGCTTGGAGGGTATTACTTACACAGTTTCATAGTCTAATTATTATAACATATAGATAGAGGTGAGGATGAAGAAATTTCTTGCATTTTAGGATTTTTATATTACAGTGTATTAGTACATATGGTATACTATTTATTAGTGTATTATTAGTATAGTAACATATCTATATACTATAGTGTATATAATATAGTATATTATAGATAATGTTGCCTAGAACTGTTATCCTGGGATATATTACATGGGAGAAATATGATTTGACTTTGGAGAGGAGATACACATAGTGGCTTTAAAGTTGTCGTCACTTACTAGCTGGGCAACTCTAGGTAAGATTCTAAATGCTTGTAAACCTTAAATTAAAATTTCTTCTTTCTGCCTGTAAAGTCAAGTTGATGGTAGTGTTACCTGTTTCAGAGAGTTTGGGAGAATAAACAGTGTACATAAAGCTCTAGGCTTAGTACCTGGCCTGTACTAAGTTCTCATTAACTGTTAGCTGTCATTTAACCTTTATTTAAAATCGTTCATAGATTAATGATAAGATTCATAGAGTTTTTGTGTATTGGTTTCCATTTGAAGATGTGAATATATGTGTGTGTATGTATACAGAATTTTAAAAAAATTACATAATCCTAAATTTTTTACAGTTTACTTAAAAATTATCTTTATAAACTTATCTTTATGGTTGAGTCTCAAAAAATTCTTTTTTTGACCAGTAACTTAAGATAAAACTAAATATTAACCATCTCATTGGAACAAAGAATTCCAATAATGTAAAACATGGTGATTTGGGAATATTTTACATATGTTTAAGATGTAGTACATTATTTCCATAGGATGTCTGTTACATATAAAACTCAAAATGGAAAGAAATAATGTGATGAACATTTGTTATACGTTCTCTTGAAACACTTTTACAAAACGTGTTATAAAATTAGGACATTAGGATCTTTGTGTATGTAATATGACACTTTGTAGTGCATCTTAGCATCAAAATGATTTATGTTAAGATGAAGAATAACTTCATGCCATGTAGTAATGTGTTATGTCATTGTTTGTAGAAAATGGTTACACTGGACTCATTTTGTAATTTTCCCTCTGTAGTACAGATTTTTAGAAGTTATTTTGGGGTAAACTTTTGAGATTCAACTCTCATTTCTGTTAGTGTCTCAAGGAATCATAGACATTTGCCAGCGTAGCCTATTGCATTATCACAAGGAAAATAATACTATTCTTAAACAATCAGAATTGAAGTCATAATTTTTTTTTAATGGGTAAGGCTTCAAGGAAAAGATGAAAAACAGCGTTTTAGCGATGTTATCTCCCTCCATTCTCTGTGGTTTTAGGTTTGATCCTGACTGATGTTGAGGATCCTCAGAGGGAGGGAAGTGACAGAGAATAAAATGGTGGTGGTAATTGAGCTCTTTGGGATTGGAACTGCTGACAGTCCCAAAAGATAAAGCACAAGTGCCATGGTCTTTTCTATTTGGGGCTTAAGCTAGATTACTTTACTCATTTAGAGCAAAGCTTAGAATTTTTTTTGTTATTGTACCCTTTTGGATTTTCCCCCAGCTATGATGCTTTTGCTTTCTTCCTCCTCTGTTTTAAGTTTTGATTCCAATGCATACTATATGCATTAGTTTTATAGTTACCTTAAGTAAGACAAGAGGCCTTTAATCAGTGTTGGAGAAGAGAGTCAAGGCAAAAGCTTCCTTTACTGAAAATGAGTTACAGAAATGCCTAATCATACTGCTTATTAGATTATACATGCTAGTATTCAATACTTTATTATATACAAAATATATTTTAAAAATTATAACTTCAGTTAAACTGGTTTCAAACTTGTGTTTTGTCTGGTTCCCAGTTGATTATCTTGGTCTTTGGATTCCTTAGCTAAAAACTTGAAAATTAGGATCCTTACCTCTGGTAGTTGTTAGTGGTTTACGTGAAAGAAATATGAAAATGTGTCTGGCAGTGTTAAATGCATTTAGTGTTAAGTTCTCTTCCCTTCCATTCTTCACTGAGCCATCTTATTCCTTCTTATTCCTGTTTATTTCCTTCTTGAGAGAAAAGTCCTAGAGTAAACTTTGAAAGGCTCATATTTATGATAAAATTAGAGGGAAAGAGGAATTTGAAATGATGTAGAAGAGCAAAAGACAGCAAATAGAAAAATAACTGATAAAGTACCTTAAATAATACAGTTCTTCAAAGTGGAAGGAAGAGAGTTAAATTCTTTCTGTTAATGTTGTTGCTGCTTTTGTAGGCCAGTAATAATGTTGAAAGAGGTTAAGTGTGTTGTTGTTTTTTTTATTTTATTTAAATAAACAATGAACTTTTGGCTCACCTGTGTAATTTTGACTGTAAAAGTTTTCTCAGCCCTCTAATCCTTTCCTTTTGTCCTTAAATTGTCCATAAGTCAGTAAAGGAGGAGTATGTAGCTGTTTAAGCAGTAAAGTGGAGGATGACTCAAATGTATTTCTGAGACAGTAATGGTTATGATGGTAGAATGATGAGTCCTTCATACCGTCACTTGACCCAGTGAACCTCTGAGGAGCTGTTTACATTGTTAGGTGGCAACACAGAACTTTATGGCCATTGTTGATTATTTCACGTAATATATTTTTAGCGTTGGCGATGTGATACTATAGCAGTGGTAGCTTGGCTACCTTGCTTTGGAAACTGTAGTTCTTTTTTTGTTGTTTGTTTTGATTTTTTTTTTAATGTTTATTATTTCTTTTTAAGAGAGAGAGAGACAGAGTGACAGACCATGAGCAGGGGAGGGGCAGAGAGAGAGGGAGAGAACTAATCTGAAGCAGGCTCCAGGCTCTGAGCTGTCAGCACAGAGCCCCACGCGGGGCTTGAACTCCCAAGCCATGATATCATGACTTGAACCAAAGTCAGATGCTTAACCTACCCACCCAGGGGCCCCTGGAAACTGTAGTTCTGATACCGGACTCTGTGGCTTATTACAGTTTTCTGCTTAGGGATTTTTGATGGTGTGTGTGTTCAAACTTACTAAGAAGCACTACAGTCCTTTTATTTCAGGAAGACCTTTTTCATTTATAAATCTTATAGTTGGAAAAGGGAAAGAAAACCCTTTAAAATTTTTGTCCTAAATTTAAAGTTGATGAAATTCCACCAATGTAAGTATATTTATAAATGTGTAGTTTCCCTGTCTACCACTATATAATGAAATGAATGGGCATTGAAAAAGGGGGAGAAATGGATGTCCAGAGATGAGATTTCTTTCCCTTGGTTTGACCACTCATTTGCTTGTGATTTTGTGAAGTTTGTTGTGGTATATTTTCTTGTATAGCTTAAAGATCCTATTTTTCCCAGAAGAATTGTGTAGATAAATATTATATAGTATATAATGAAAAAATACATATTTTCAGGATGTTTATATATTATATTCACTTTGTTTTTAAAAAAATTTCTAGAACCCTCCTTCAGTGGATTTCAAATGAACTACCATGTATTAATTGTTTTCCCTTGTTTGCAGATATTTTTGGCATGTGAACTTCAGTTGAAAGATTTATTTTTACTGAAATCAGTTTTCATTATAATACCTTGTATATCTTGGCGATTATATGATAAAATACTTTTGCATTTCTCTTAAGGTGTTAAAATTATTTGTAAAAAAAAAAAAATTGTGTGCGTAATATTTTGTCTCTTTTCAGCTCCAATGATGCATCAGCAGCCTCCTTCTCAACAGTACAATATGCCACAGGGAGGTGGGCAGCATTATCAAGGCCAGCAGCCTCCTATGGGAATGATGGGTCAAGTTAACCAAGGCAATCATATGATGGGTCAGAGACAGATTCCTCCTTATAGACCACCTCAACAGGGTAAGATTACATTTGGAGAATTTCCTGCTTAATATTAATAAAACAATAGTTGAAAGGCTTTTTACATTTTAATTAACTTCTCATATAGGCAACAGGGCTTTGTGTTTCTTGATTTTTAGTATTATTACATATTTTTTTCTTTTTAAAAGGTAGCGGATATAGTAGGTACAAAGGGTCACAAAGTAGATAGGAACTTCCTGTCACACAGCTTTCTTTTATCTATTTTTTTCTGGGAAAAGGTTGTATCATAACATTTTATATCAAAAGCTCACCAATTTATAGCAGAAAAGACAGCTTTAGTTTTGAGAAGTTACTTAATCTACGGTCAGAAACAAACCCTAGTTTATTCCAAACTGCTCTAATATCAAAGAAAATTAAAGTTCTACTAGTTTGAACCTTTTTTAAAGAAGTATTTGTTTCTTTAAGTTGGTATTGTTAAATCCTGCATGTATGGTCATAATAATTTTTGTGAAGTGTGGTGTTGCTGTGTGTTTATGGATTTGTGTGTAAAAGAATAGTTCAAAGTATCTCAATTGCCAGAGCAAATACAGGTGAGAAATAATCTCTTACAATACCAGATTAGAAAGAAAGCCTTTAATGACATAGAGAACAAATTATTTACCTCTTGACTGGTTGTGGTTTTTCAGGCCCACCACAGCAGTACTCAGGCCAGGAAGACTATTATGGGGACCAATACAGTCATGGTGGACAAGGTCCTCCAGAAGGCATGAACCAGCAATATTACCCTGATGGTAAACTCTCCTAATGTTAATTTTTTCATTTTCTATCCCTGCCTAATATTAATGTAGATAGCTGTTCAAAACATTTTAATGAGGATGAAGAAACTAACAATATGTTTCTTCTAAATTTAGAAACACTTTAATAATCTAAAGCACCAGTGATTGCTTTATTATATAATCTAATTCAAAGTGTATTTTGTTTAAATAGTCCATACTAGTACCATCAGGAATGACATCCTGTAATTGGAATCCTTATTTATATAAAAGAGGATCCTTTTCTATTTGGAATTGTTCATTTGAACGTAAGCAACTGTTACTGATTCACTTTTTTTAATAGCAGCTTTATTGATATAATTCACACACTGTAAAGTACACCCATTGATTTACTTTTATGCATTGTATAAATACATAGAAGATATAGTTCTTGAATATTTTTCCAAGTTTTATCATTTTAGCTGATGTTGAATACTTCTCAAAGAACTGTGGTTTATATACGTTAGCATTTGCATTTGAAAAGTTTTGGAGGCTAAATTATATCCAAAATATAACTGTGTATAGAGTTAATAGAATAGGAAAAGCATTTGGAAACCAGATTTTAATTGTTCAGTATTAAAAATTCAGTAAAAAAAATGGTATTTTTTTTAGTGGGAAGGTGGCTTGTGAAAAAGTGGTCACTGAAGATGTGTTGTACTTAGTAATGATCCAAGCAGAAGTAGGCCTTCACTGTACAGTGCTTTCAGTTTTTCTGTATGTTTGAAAATTTTATGATAACCATGTTGAAGAAAAAATAATCCAAACATACACAACTGTGATAAATTAGAGGTAGCTGTTCACGTTATAGTATGATTTGTCTTGTTATGAAAAGATTTGTCAAAATCTTCATTTATCCAGTAAGCTCCCTTGGTATAATTAGGCAAACTACTTAACAGAGAAACTTGGAGAAACTAAAAATTAAAAGCTAAAGTGCTGTGATTGGCGATTTGAAGCTAATGTAAACTAGTGAAGATAGAATGTGATGTATTTAAAGAATCATTTAGCCTGCCATTTTTTTGGCATATATATAAAGCATAAAGGTACATTGGTATAAGGACACTGGTTTTTATGCAGAGGCAGAGCAAACACTTACTTATAGAATTTTGCACGTGATAAATGTTTGCCAGTGATAGTGAGGGTGTGTACGGATATTTCTTATTAGAAAATGACATATTTTTTTAAATCTCAGGTTTTCTTGCCCTGAATATTCAGAATGTTGGGTTTTTTTCTTTTTTCTTTCACATGTAGACATTACATTAAGATTTTTTTGATAAAAAACTTCAGAATGTTTATAGACTGTGGATATTTTAAAGAAGGGAAATCTGTTAAATTTTATGTATTAGGAAGTCTGAAAGTAAACAATTGTTTTAATTTTTTAAATGCATTTTACGTAACCGAGTTGAATTTGATACTATTATTTTGGTCCTGAGTATCTCCTGAAATGTGAAATGTATATTGTTATAAATACGATCTTTCTGTTCAAAATCGATATATTATTTTTGTATATATTAGAACTGTAAATTATTTATTACATCAGGGAATTAAAAAATCTAAATGGTATAATTTTTGCATAGGTGTCTATTAATATATTTTTCTGACATTTACATAGAGTATTCCATTTATAATAATAATTTTCTTATACAGCATTGGATATTTTCTTACCAGATATTTATGCCAATAAATATGTAGATTAGGAGTTGGCAAACTTTTTTCTGTAAAGAGGCAGAGAGTAAGTATTTTAGTCTTTGTGGGACATATGGTCTTAGTCTTAACTACTGAAACCTTGTTGTAGCATGAAAATAGCTGTATAAAATATGAATGGGCATGCCTGTGTTCCAGTAAAACTTTATTTACAAAAACAGGCCACTGGGCATATTTATACTGCAGGCCATAGTTTGCCAACCCTTAATGTGGATATTTATGAGGTGGTTTGGGAATGTTAGAGTCCTAGAACACTGAGTATAACATTTATTCGTAACTGTATTCCTTTTTAATTAGGCATTCTTAGAAAATTTAGTTTAGATTTTAGCTAACTGAAGCATTATTTCCTGAATTTTCTTAGTGCTACTTAGTTAAAAGAACTAGACTATTGATTTTCATTAAAGTCCAGTCATAAAATTTATTGAGCCTTAAAACTAAAGGTGTACTCTAGCACTTAACACAGTATTAATTTTATGAAGGTATATGTTTATGATACTCTAGAAATAGTTTCTAAAGACTTCTAGAATGGCAACGTTAAGCAATAATATTCTTATATCTGAAAATACTTTATGAGATACATATACTTTATGCAAGTAAATAGAATGTGAAAAATTTGTTTCAGTTTCTTTCAGGGGAAAAAAACTTATGGAGCTTTTTTGTATTTTACATTGTTTTAGCAAATGCTGTGGAATTGGCGACCAGCAGAACAGGTGTTTGACAAAATATGATAATTTCTTCCTTCATTCTAATTTAATTCAAGTTATTTACATGTGAAAGGTCTAAATGCTTTCATTCTCTCTTTTTTAAAAAATTGAAGATGAAGTTTTTCTTCCCCCCCCCCTTGATGAGGATTATCAGTTAAGACTAAGTGTGATATTTCTAAAACTACTGTTTTTTGTTTTTAAAAAACTTGCACGTTATCTCAATATGAAAACAATCACATTGGTAAATATTTGGCTAATGCAATTGAAATTATTTTTTATGTATTTCCATTTCTTTTTCTTTTTTTCAGTTTTATCTGAAAGTTTAAAGATATTTAGGGTTTTCACTCAGTGGCCATTAACGTTTCTTCCTGTCTCTTGTCGAATTGATGTAGGTCATAATGATTACGGTTATCAGCAACCGTCGTATCCTGAACAAGGCTACGATAGGCCTTATGAGGATTCCTCACAACATTACTACGAAGGAGGTATCTATATACCTTCACACATGCACACATATATCCCCTTCTACAGGAATGAAAATTCTTGCATAAACAACTTCTACCCATGCAAAGCTCTCGTAGAATACTAGTTGCTGGCTGTCTTGAAAGTTACAGGGAGCCCAGAACAATTAAAATAATTTCCTTACAAATATTTAAAATGTGTAACCATGACTTGCCATTTCTAACAACAATAAAAAGACTAAAACATTTAAAAATAATTTTTTCCTCAGTGGAAATTTTCTATTTGAACATAAATCCATCGATCCAATTTTTTTTTCTTGTGTGTGTTTACATATGTATAATTTTACATATAAGTTTAGTGCCTTTAGGAAACAGCTTGCTGATCTTGTGTAGCTAGTGTGTGCTCTTGTAGCTGTCTTTAATTTTGTCTTTTTTATTTTATTTAGCATAGTCATGATCTTATGACTGTGATGTTCCAGTAAATGTAATGCTCGTATGGCAGAGACGCTGAAAATGCTGCAGTTCAACCTTGCAAAATTGGCTTTAACTGCAGTTTGTTTGGCCGAAATCCTTCTGTTTGGTTTGAGTTTTTTCTTTGTTTTGTTAACTTTCAAAAATCAATATGGCATTTCATTTTGTTCTTGTGTTGTTGGCTATGCATCTTAGAGTAAAAAAATTAATTAAGCAACCTTCTCAGTTTTTTTTTTTCCTCTTCTCCAATTATCCTGTAGGAAATTCACAATATGGCCAACAGCAAGATGCTTACCAAGGACCACCTCCCCAACAGGGATACCCACCCCAGCAACAGCAGTACCCAGGCCAGCA
Source organism: Cryptoprocta ferox (assembly GCA_028646485.1). Taxonomy (NCBI): domain Eukaryota; kingdom Metazoa; phylum Chordata; class Mammalia; order Carnivora; family Eupleridae; genus Cryptoprocta; species Cryptoprocta ferox. The sequence continues at coordinate 43,738,047 of CM053566.1, read as the reverse complement.
GGGCTATCCAGGCCAGCAGCAGGGCTATGGTAATCGCTCTTTGCGGTTTTGTTTTGAAATACTGAGGTGCATAGTTAATGTTTATTTTTCTAAGAATTCTTATTTTTGAAAATTTACAATTTTAACTCAGTCTGTTATGGACTCGAGTAATTTAAAATGTTTTTCTCCGGTAAACTGGTAATCCATTTAAAAAGACACGTAAACTAGAGATGGTTCATTTACCAAAGGTAAGGTATGTAATCATTTAAAGTGAGTTCTAAAATGAATTCTTAAACCTCTTTGGCATTCATGACCAGCCAGAAGTTTTGTGTGTGCTTGGAAAACTGATGAATTGTGCGATTATTGACCATATCTACATAATTCGCTTAGCCAACTTATTTCTAAACCTATGACCGTTACGATGAAAAATAACATTGATTTTTGGAGTACAAATGAGATTTATTTGGAATGCATAAACAAAATGTTTTTGTCATTCTTTGGTTAAATAGCAATATACACATCCATAGAGGTGTATTTATTGCTGTTATGTATCTTATGGAATATGGGGAAGTGTAGCTATATTTTCTTATTATAAACTCATCATAAGAGTTATAGTAGCTGGATATCTGGCTTTAAATAACTTTATTAGATAGGGAGTGGGGAATGATAAAGACCTGATATCTCATTCTTAAATTTTAGGCTACTGTCACTACTCTCTCTATAGGAAAATATGGTTCTAATGTTAGAGAAGTAACTGCTTACTAATTTCACATCATCTCTTGCTAATATAGTCTCTTTTTTACATCAGTAATATCTTATTTTTATTCATTAGTTTAAGCTCGGAGATTGCTATGGGCACCTCTGTCTCTCTGTCTCTACTTGTCATAGGAAATCTCAGAACCAAAATCAGGTTGAAGTTCTCTTGTGTCTTAAACTTACGCATTAAAATTTAGTCAGGTATTGGGAGCCAGGCATTTGATAACTTCTAACTGATAAGTTCTAGTTCTTTAATTGAGATATGATAAGTTCTAGTTCTTTAATTTGAGATATGACTGTAGAAATATTCCATGGATGGAGCGCCTGGGTGGCTCAGTCAGTTAAGCATCCAACTTCAGCTCAGGTCATGATCTCACGGTTCGTGGGTTTGAGCCCTGCATCGGACTCTATGCTGACAGCTCAGAGCCTGGAACCTGCTTCGGCTTCTGTGTCTCCCTCTCTCTCTGCCCCTCTCCTGCTTGTGCTCTCTTTCACTCAAAAATAAACAAACATTAAAAAAAATTTTTTTAGAAATATTCCATGGATTTCTTGTTTGGTTGTGTTGTTTGTTTGTTTGTTTGTTTGTTTTTAAATGGACTCCAGCATGGCATAAACTCACAGCCCTGAGATCAAGACCTAAGCTGAGATTAAGCGTTGGGACACTTAACCAACTGAGCCACCCAAGCGTCCTGGGATTTCTTGTTTTTACAAAGGAACTTTCTTGCTCTTCTCCTGGGATTTCTTTTTACAAAGGAACTCTCTTGCTCTTCTCAAATGGCATTTTCATTTCATGACCATTGAATGTGTTTTAAATAAGTATTCTGGTTTTACTGTGTTTACGTGAAAACATATATGATGTGGTTGAATCAGGGAAATTCATTTATTTAAGACAAATATTATTTTCAGTGGGAAGAGAGAGTAAATGAAATGTAGTATTTTTGGTTAGAGTAGTTAACTGCCGTTTTGTTCGACCTTGGGAATCCCAAAGGAGAAGTTCCCATTTTGCTTATTTGTAGCCTTCTGTTGTCACACTTTCTTCTAATAGAAGAGTTAGACTTTTAATGATTGAACGTATAATAAATAAATAATAGACCGATGGAATTTATTTAAGCTTGAAAATTTATTCTCTTCTGACACTTTCCTCTGCCATCCGTGTTTTTATGGCAGATATTGAATGGCTATGATAGAAAACATTTAAGTGTCAGAGCTTTTCAGCTTATGCTTTATAAAGCATTCTTTACAATAGGCAGTAGTGGAATTTATGAAACAGACATATTTGTTTGGCAACCCAAATTAGTCCCTTGCCATTCCTGGAATAGGAAATCATTTATTTTTATGGGTTAAGTATTAAAGGTGATTGGTACACAGAGTGTAACTTTTGAATCAAGTTTTTTTCACATGCAACCTGTGGCTTTTCAAGTCTTCTTCAGTTTTGATTTGAAAATATTGTGATAGTAAGCTTATTAATGCGGAGCATAAAGCACTCTTTTGGTGATTGCAAATATTAATCTAGAATTTCATGGAAAATTATTCTTTATGATTCTTTGGTGATTGCAATTGTAAATCTAGAGTCATATGGCTGTAAATATCATTGATTCCCAAACTTTATTCAGCAATTATTTCAGTATTTTAATTTGAATCTCCTTCTTGCTTTTTCTTTTTTTCTTTTTTTACTTTTATTTTTAAAGTTTATTTATTTATTTTGAGAGAGAGAGAGAGAGACAGAGAGAGAGAGAGAGCATGCACATGTGCAGGGGATGGGCAGAGAGAGTGGGAGAGAGCCTGGCGGGGGCTCAAACTCATGAACCATGAGATCATGACCTGAGCCGAAACCAAGAGTCGCACACTTAACTGACTAGCCACCTAGGGCCCTTCTTGCTTTTTCTTTTACCTGTTGCTTATAGCAGTTAACTTTCTACTAGAGGTATAGATGAATTTTCTTGATACCATGGAATTAACTTGCTTAACAACTCCTGAGCTTCTTTTACATATTTGGGGGAAAAAATTAATGACTAACACATAGCTCACTAGTTACACCAAATCAAAACATTTTGTACTTGGTGGTATCCTTACAAGATTTTCATTCTGAAAACTTTTGGAATTTATTTCAAAAAGCATTTGAGAAGATCAAGATACCAAATTATCCTTTTTTGTTTAGATATAAAAACATAATAACATCTAGTTCTAAACCCTTTCAGGAGTTCTGTTTTTATCTGTTTTGTTTGTGTTAATTATTTTTCAGGTCCTTCACAGGGTGGTCCAGGTCCTCAGTATCCTAACTACCCACAAGGACAAGGTCAGCAGTATGGGGGTTATAGACCAACGCAGCCTGGACCACCACAGCCACCACAGCAGAGGCCTTATGGATATGACCAGGTAAATTATTTCGCCAACTGTGTGATTGCCCCATTATTTGTTCACTCTTGATAAGGTTGTTTTTCACTTGAAGGCTCATTTTTCCCTCCTCCTGTTCATAGTATATGAGTTAACAAAAGATTTTACTTTGAAGTCTTTTTCATAGAATGCTAACACAGTTGATCATAGTTACTGTCACATGTAAAACATGTCTTATCTTTGAGCCCCAGTATTCATTCATATTCATTCATATTCTCTTTCTCTTTCTCTCTCTCTGGTCTTTACCTAGGCGTACTTCCAGTTGGCATTCCAGACGTCATTCCCTCTCCTTTTTTTTTTTGCATTTTTTTTCTTTAATCTTTATTTATTTTTGAGAGAGAGAAATACAGAGCACGAATAGGGAGGGAGACACAGAATCCAAAGCAGGCTCAAGGCTCTGAGCTGTCAGCACAGAGCCTGACGTGGGGCTTGAACTCACAAAGTGTGAAATCATGCCCAGAGCCAAAGTCTGCCACTTAACCGACTGAGCCACCCAGGCGCCCCTGATTTCTCTCATCTCCCTCACATTTATTGCTGAAGACTGTGCATTGACATATACAGATGTGGAATCTATCTGTCAACACTCTTAGTAGCTCTTGTCTTCCCTTCAGCATATTCATTACCTTCTGCCGCATCTGTGGTGTCCTTTCTCTTTAAATTCATGCTCACCTCTGCGTCTTTTGTCTCCTTTCATACACATATCCACTATTTCAAGTATTAAAAATCTTCATCTCCTGTTATCTTTCCTTCTACTTTCATATATGTAGAGATGTATCTCATCCTAAGATGACTATATCTTCTTGAACCCTCTAAGTTCCTTCTTTTCATCAGTAAACTTTTCAGACTTACTAATCTGTGCCACATTGTTTTCTGAATCTTGATATTATATAAACTCTAAATTATAATGAAAATGATGATAATACATGTTGGCAATTTCTTTAGATTGACTTCAGATTTGTCTAATGACCTTCTAGGAAGGATAATCTGGTCTGCTCACTACTTTAGCTACCTGGAACAGGTTATTTTTTTTGTAAGTTGTGGTTCCAGGGCCAGTGTAGGTGATCTGGTGTGAGAAACCACTCAGTGCAGTACTAACTAGAACTTGAGATATGAGTAGTTCTTTTATCAGTACTCTCTCAAGCCTATAGCCCCTTGTACTGATACTTCCTATTTAAGTGATAAAGGTAAAAGAGATGAAAGAGGCTTAAACTAAAAGGATAAAAACAAATGAGTAATATTTTTAAAACTATAGTTACTAAATCAAAGGGTTAGGCAGAAATTTTATTTAAATTTTAAAAGTAAAATAAGTCTTGGCTAATGAGTGTTTAAGGGGAAGATACCTGAGCAGAAGATTTAGGCTCATTCTAATCCACAAGTTAACTTTTTAATTTTTAATCTAAATTTAATTAATTAATCGATTGATTTTTTGAAGTAGGCTCCATGCCTGATGTGGGGCTTAAACTCATGCTCAAAGAGTTGGATGCTCCACCGACTGAGCCACCCAGGCACCCCCCGCAAGTTAACTTTTTAAAGAATGAGCTTCTGGTCATTTATTCTCTCAGTCAACAAATGTTTATTAATTATATACATGTGCTGGACACTGTATTAGATCCTAGAGGAGTTAAAACAGACATGGTTCCTATGGCTGGTGGAACAACTAACTATCTTGTCTTTGTTAACTTTGAATGTTTATTATTTATTTTGAGAGAGAGAGAGAGAGAGAGAGCGAGAGCGCGTACGAGCAGGTGAGGGGCAGAGAGAGGGAGAGAGAGAATCCTGAGCAGCTCAGCACGGAGACCCATGTGGGGCTCAATCCTACGACCGTGAGATCATGACCTGAACCAAATATAAGAGTTGGACGCTCAACCGACTAAGCTGAGTAAAGCAGAAGCATGGGGAGGGAGAGGCAAGATTGGAGGGAGAAGTTAGGTTTAGATTGGGAAGACTCTCACAAGCCATATTAGGGGACTTGGACTTTATCCTGAGATTTGGAGCCTTTATAAAACATTTTAAATGATGTATATAATGTATTAGCTGTGCCTGGCACTTGGTGAACATGATATGTGAAATTATGTGTTGTGATATATATAGCATATATGATAGATCTATGATACACTACCTCTTTCATTATAATTATTCCACTCCCTAAAGTTCTTAGGAATTTGGGATGATACTACAGATAAAGACCCATGATGTTTGTGTAGATGCTAGCCACATCTCCTTCCCCACTAAAAAAAGCAATGAAGTCACTTTACTCTTCCTGAAACACATCAAGCATATTTCTACCTCAGAACCTTTGTATTTGCTGCACTAAAAAAAGCAATGTAGTGGGGACCATTTTAGCTACTCTAGTGTTAGTAGTCTGCCCATATTTATCATAGGTTTCACCTTATTTGTATCCCCCAATCCAAACAGTTGTTGGTATTTTTATTTTAGGGAAAATAGTTCATCTCTTCAAGATAATGAAGGGAATAGAAAACTAATACAGATTCTTAAATCCGATAGTAATATAATTATAGTGGTGGTTGAGGCAGATGACTCTTATTGCAGTGTGCAGGATGAATTAAAAGGGGGGGAATTGAGAGAGAAAGCCTTGCTAGGGGCTGTTGTTTTGATTCTTTCAGTTCCTCAGGCTAAAGACCTGGAGTCATCTTGGCTCCTCTCTTTTTGCAAATCAAACATCCTGAACCAGCAAATTTCATCACCTCTTCCTTCAAAATATATCCAGTATCTGGCCATTTTTTACAACCTCCTGCTCTTATCCAAGTCAAAGTTATAACTCATTCACCTGGACCATTGCAGTACCCTCCTTCCTGGTCTTCTGCTTTTGTCCTAGCTCTGCTATAGGATACGCTCCACATAGGACCCAGGGTAATCTTTTAAAAACATTAGCCAGATTATGCCACTCCACTGCTCAAAGCCCTATGGTGACTTCAGTCTTACTTAAAGTAAAAGCAAGACCTTAGAATAACCTACAAAGTCCTACATGACTTGTGCCCCCACTACCTGTCCCACCACTTCATCTCTGTATTTTAAAATTATTTTAATGTTTATTTATTTATTTTTGAGAGAGAGAAAGAACAAGCACACAATCGGGGAAGGGGCAGAGAGAGGGGGAGACACAGATTCCAAAGCAGGCTTCAGGCTCTGAGCTGTCAGCACAGAGACTGACACGGGGCTCGATTTCAACCAGCTGCAAGATCATGATCGGACGCTTAACCGACTGAGCCACCCAGGTGCCCCTCACTTCATCTTTGTATTTATAGCTGCCCTCATTCATTTTGCTTCAGTCACTTTACTCTTCCTGAAACACATCAAGCATATTTCTACCTCAGAACCTTTGTATTTGCTGCACCCTTTACTGCCAGAACTCTTCCCCAAGATGCATAGTTGTCTTCCTCCCTTTCTTCACATCTCTGATCTGTCATCATATCATATCAAGGGGTCCTTCTACCTATGTAAAATAGTAATATCTTGGCATTGTCTCACTTTGTAGTAGCCCCCGTTTACCCACAAAGGACATGTTCGAAGACCTTCAAAAACCTCAGATAGTACTGAACCCTGTATATATTATATTTGACCTATGCAAATATACCTATGATAAAGTTTAATTTATAGATTAGGCACAGTAAGAGATTAACAACAGTAAAGAATAGGAGAATAAATGTAACAATATTTTGTAATAAAAGTTATGCAGATGTGTTCTTTCTCTCTCAAAATATCTTATTGTACTATACTCACCCTTCTTCTTGTGATGATGTGAGCTGATTAAATGCCTACATGATAAGGTGAAGTTATTTGAATGATGCAGGCATGTGACATAGTGTTGGGCTGCTATTGACCTTCTGACGATATGTCAGGAAGATCATCTACTGAACCACAGTTGTCCACGGGTAACTGAAACTGTAGAAAGCAAAACCATGGATAAGGGGGAACTACTGTATTTTCCTACCCTTCTGTATTTAAACAACTTTTTTGAAGTATTACTGACATAAACTGCACATATTAAAAGTACACAACTTTGATACTTTTTGATGAGTCTTTTTCAGTTTTACCTATTCTGATGTATGTCTGGTGATAGCTTATTGTGCTTTTCATTTTCATGTCCCAAAGGACAAGTAGTAGTGACTTATCTTCTCATGTGCTTATTTTTCCATCCATGTGTCTTCTCTGAAATGTCTATTCAAATCTTTTGCTTATTTAAAAAAATTCAGTTCCTTATTTTCTTATTGAATATTGAGAGGTCTTTGTATAGTGTACATAGAAGTCCTTTATCAGATATATAATGTGCAAATATTTTTCTGCAGTCTGTGGCTTCTCTTTTCATTGTTTCGGCATTGTTTTTTGAAGACAGGAACTTTACCATTTTTATGAAGTCGAATTTACCAACTTTTTCTTTTATGGATCATGTTTTTGATTTTATGTGTGAGAAATCTTTACTTAACAGAGTCACAAATACTTCCTCTTAATGCTTTCTTCTAGAAGCCTTATATTTTTTAAAAATTTAATTTAATTTAATTTTATAGTTTATTGGGGTGGGGGGGCTTGAGTGGGGGAGGGGCAGAGAGAGGGAGAGAGAATCCTAAGCTGTCAGTGCAGAGCCTGACACGGAACTTGATCTCACAGTGAGATCAGGACCTTAGCCGAAATCAAGAGTTGGATGCTTAACCAACTGAATCAGGTGCTGCTAGAAACTTTATATTTTTAGACTTTACATTTAAGTCTATAATCCATTTTGAGTTAATTTTTCTATGAAGCACAAATTGAAGTTTATATTTTATTTTTTCAAATGGATAGCTAATTTTCTCAGCACTATTTGTTGAAAAGATTAGGCTTTCTCTACTGAATTGTCTTTGAACCTTTGCTGAAAATCATAAATATGTCTATTTCCAGACTGACCTATTTCTCTCTTTATGTCAATACCATGCTGTCTTAGTATAGTTTTATAGTAAGTTTTGAAATCAGGTGTTGTTAGTTTTCCAGGTTTAATCTTTTTCAAAGTTGTTCAGACATTTTTTGGGTTTTTGCATTTACATAGGAATTTTAAAATCAGCTTATCAGTTTCTATAAAAAGCTGACAGATATTTTGATGGGAGTTACCTTATGTGTATAGATTTGGAGAGAGTTGTATCTTAACATGAGATCAGTGAATATCTATTTTATGAGCATGGCATATGTCCCTTTAAATTTTTTTTCAGCAGTGTTAATATAGTTTTCACTATATAGGTCTTACATAGATTTTGTCAGATTTATCTCTAGGTATTTTTATATTTTTGATACTGTTGTAAATTTTTTAAAATTTCAATTTACAATTGTGAATTGCTGGTTATATAAAAGTACACTTTGTTTTTGTATATTGACATTTTAATCAGAACTATAGTATTAACTCACTTATTATTTCTAGTAGTTTTTTTTTTGGTAGATTGTCAAAATTTCCACATAGAAATCATGTGGAAAAAGACTGTTTTTTCCTTTACAATCTGAATACTGCGCTTCTCTCCCCCTTAATCTATCCCCACTTAAAACCTCTAGCACGATGTTGAATAGAAATAGAGTGGACATCTTTTGTTTATTCCTGATCTTAGGAGTTAACAGTCAGCCTTTCAGCCTTCCATAAGATATGTAGGATTTGTGTAGATATCTTTATCAGGTAGAGATTGTTACCTGTTTTCCTAGTTTGCTAAGAATTTTTATCAGGAATGAATATTGAAATTTGTCAAATGATTTTTCCTTATCTTTCGAAGGAATCATAGCTTTCCTTTTTACATTTAGTATGTTAAATAATATTTTTTGATTTTCAAGTTTTAGATCAATCTTGCAGAGCTAGGATAAACTTCACTTGGTTATAATGTATTATCCTTTTTATATGTTGTTGGAGCTGATCAGCTAAAATTTTGTTAACAATTTTTGCGTCTATGCTTATGAGGGATATTGGACTCTAGTTTAATGTCTTTATCTGGTTTTGTTATCAAAATAGCACAGGCTTCATAAAGTGAGTTGGAAAGAAGTCACCCCTTTTCAGTTTTCTTGAAAGATGTGTATAAAATTGGTGTTATTCCTTCTAAAGTGTTTGCTGCAATTCACTAGTGAAGCTGTTTGGACCTAGATTTTCTTTGCAGGAAGGTTTTTAATTACAAATTTACTTTCTTTATTAGACATAGGGTATTGGTATTCAGGTTATCTATTTCTTCTTGAAGAGATGATTGTATTTATTAAGGGATTTGTCCATTTCATTTGTTTTGTTGATTTCTATTTTATCCTTTTAGTATCTCTAGTATCAGTAGTGATATTACCTCTTTCATTTCTGATATTGGTAATATGTATCTTCTCTCTCTCTCTCTTTTTTTCCCCCCAGTTAATCTGGCTATCAGTTTTTAGGTACTTTATTGATCTTTTCAGAGAGCTAGCTTTTGGTTTTATACATTCCTCCCCCCACCCCCATTTGTTTTTTCTGTTTCCTTGATTTCTGCCCTCTTATTATTTCTTTATTTCTGCTTGCTTTGGGTTTCATTTGCTCTTCTTTTCTGGTTTCTTGAGGTAATAGCTGAATTCTCATTGATTTAAGAACGGCCCTGCTTCCTAATATAGGTGTTTATTGCTGTAAATTCCCCTCTAAGTATTTCTTATGCTGCAGCTCACAAATTTGTATATATTGTGTTCTTATTTTCAGTCAGTTGAAGATATTTTCTGATTTTGCTTTTGATTTCTTTGATCCAGGTATTATTTAGAAGTATATAATTTACTTTTCAAATATTTGGAGATTTTCCAGATATTTTTCTGTAACTGATTTCTCATTTAATTCCATCCTCATAATAGAACATATTTAATGTGACTTCAGTTCTTCCACATTTATTGAGACTTACTTTATGGCCCAGAATATGGTCTGTGAGGATATTCTGTAAATGTCAGATCAAGTTGGTTGATAGTGTTATTCACGTCCCCTGTATCTTCGCTGATTTTCTTTCTACTATATTAGTTATTGGGAAAAAGATTTTAAATCTCTGGCTATAATTTGTGTTTGTCTATTTTTCTTTGCAGTTCTTTCCATTTTTGCTTCATGCATCTTTTTCTTTTTTTTTTTTTTTGAGAGAGCTAGCATGAGTGGGGGAGGGGCAGAAGGAGAGGGAGAGAGAATCCAAAGCAGGCTCCACACCCAGCTTGGAACCGACACAGGGCTCTCTCTCCCTGAGATCTTGACCTGAGCCAAAATCAATAGTTGGACGCTTAACTGACCGAGCCACCCAGGTGCCCCTGCTTCATGTATCTGAATGCTACCTTAAGGTTTACACATTTTTAGGAATTTTTTATGTTGATTAATCTACTCCTTTTACTATTATAAAATAACTTCGTTTATCCCTGATAATATTCTTTGCTCTAAGGTCTATTTGTCTAATACTAATATAGCCACACCAACTTTCTTTGGATTAGTGATAGAATTATATATCTTTTTTATCCTTCAATCTCTTTTTTAAAGATTTTATTTTTAAGTAATGTCTACATCCAGCATGAGGCTAGAACTTACAACCCTGAGATCAAGAGTTGCATGCTTTAGCGACTGAGCCAGCCAGGCACCCCTTTTATCCTTTTTTTTTCTTTAACATATTTGTGTCTTTATGTTTAAGTTGTATTTCAAGAAGGCAGCATTTGTCAGGTCTTTCTTTTTTATCCAATCTGACAATCTCTGCCTTTAAATGGAGGAGCTTTGAACATTATATTTTAGGTAATTATTGATATGGTTATATCTGTCCTTTCGATTTTTTTTCTTATTTTGTTCTTTATTCTCCTTTTCTTTTTCTGTTTTATTTTGAATCATTTTTTCTGCTTTTAAAAAAATATTTCTTAAAGGTTTTATTATTAATTAATTAATTAATTAATTAAAGTTAATTTTGAGAGTGTGAGCATGAGTAGAGTAGGGATAGAGGCGAGGGAGGGAGAGAATCCCAAGCAGGCTCTGTGCTGTCATTCCAGAGCCTGATGCGGTACTCAATCCCATGAACCATGGGGTTATGACCTGAGCCAAAACCAAGAGGGGGACTCTTAACTGATCAAGCCACCCAGGCACCCCAGAAAACCATCTTTATTGATATAATTCACATATTTCATTTCACTTACATTTTAGCGTGTATCCTTCAATGGGATTTTTTTTTCCTAGTATATTCATTTATCTCCAAACACTAGCCCTGGGAAACAGGTAGTTTACTTTCAGTCTGTATAGATTTTCCTATTTTGGATGTTTGAGATAACTGGAATCATGCAACCTGTGATGTTTTGTGATTGGCTTCTTTCACTTAGCATAATGTTTTTAAGGTTCATCCATTTTGTAGCATATTTCAAGTGATGTTATACCGCCTTATGTATAGTATGAACTGTTTCAATAGTTTACTTTCATTTCTTCCTACTCAACCTTTGAGTTAGTGTTATAAATTTTACTTGTACAGATATTATAAACTGTATATATAGTACATGGAATTTTTTTGTTTTTAAAAAAGCAGTTATCCTTTAAAGATATTTAAGTAATAAGAAAATATCTTATATATTTACTCGTGTAGTTACTATGTCTGGTGCGCCTCACTCCTATGGTAGATTCATAGTTCCATCTGGCATTTTCCTTTGCCTGAAGGACTTTGTTTTAATGCTTATTGTAATGCAGGTCTTCAGCTTATGAATGTTTGAGAAAGTGTTTATTTCTCTTCCATTGTTGGAAAATATTTATTCTGGGTATAGAATTGTAGGTTGACAGGACTTTTTTTTATTATTATTACTTTCAGCACTTTAACAATGTGGCTCCACTGTCTTCTTGCTTATATTATTTCCAAGGAGGCATCTGTTGTTACCTTTCTTTTCTGGTAGTTCATGTACTTTTTTTTTGGCTTTTTTTTTAAGATTTTCCCTTTTTGGAACTATTTGTTTTTTATGCTTGTGGATTTATGGTTTTGATCACATTTGGAAAAATTCTGACCAAGTATTTTTCCTGTTTCTTACATCTATATCCCTTTCTGTCCTCTCCAAGTACGTGTGTATTTGGCTGCTTAAAGTTGTGCCATAGTTCACTGATCCTCTATTTTTTATTTTCTTTTTTTTCTGTTTTACTTTGGGTAGTTTATATTGCTATATCTTGAAGTTCACTAATGATTTCCTATTCTTTTTTTTTATCTGCTTTTAACCATTCCCTGGCATTTTTCACTGCAGACACTGTATTTTTCATCTCTAGAATTTCAGTTTGGGTTTTTTAAGTAGAATTTCAGTCTGGGCCCTTTTTATATCTTCCATGTCTCTGGAAGATAAATTTTTGGACATACGGAATACAAGTGTGATAACTTTTAATATCCTTTTCTGATAATTCTTAACATCTGGGTCACTTTTGATCACTTGTTTGTTTGTTTGTTTTTCCTTCTCATTATGGGTCATTTTCCTCATCCTTTGCATGCATGATTATGTTTGTATATCAGAAACTGTGAATATCAGTTTTACTTTGTTGGATGATAGATATGTATGTCTTCTTAGAAATATTCTGGAGATACAAGTAAGTAACTTAGACACAGCTTGATCTTAGGAGGATTGCTATTAAGATTGGTTAAACAGGACCAGAGGCAGTGTTTAGTCGTGGGCTAAGTATTTCTACTACTGAGGTAAAACCTTTTTGAGTACTCCACCCAGGACCCTTGAATTGTGAGGTTTTTCACTCTGGCTGGTGGGAATAAGCACTATTTCTTTATGAATGCCAAGTATTGTTTCCCCTAATCCTTGTATTTGGTATTTTCCTTGCATTCATTTGCATATCAGTACTATCAGAGTTCCTTTTCAGCTTTTCACAGTTCTCTCTCTGTGCATTTCTTTCCTTTCTTGTAGTCTATCCTGTGAACTCTAGCTCCTGTTTTCTCTCCAGACTCTCAGCTTTATCTGTCTCTCAGACTCAGCCTTAGTTCCACGCCACACACTGCAGTGTAGAGACTCTCAGTGCAGTAAAATGTATAAGCAGAGAGCTCACATTTGTTTCCAGTTCCTCAGATTGGTGTCTTTTGTTATCTTGTGTCCTGAATTGGATTATTTCATTTCATATGTTTTGAGTGGTTTTTGGTTGTTTGATGCTGAAGGGTAAATCTGTCTTGACTGGAAGCATATTTTAATTCTTGTTTTAAATTTATTTATTTTGAGAAAAAGAGAAGAGCATGCGTGTGTGTTGCATGCTTGAGCTGGGAGGAGCAGAAAGAGAGGGAAAGAGAGAATCCCAAGCAGGCTCTGTGCTCTGTGCTGTTAGCACAGAGCCTGATGGGGGGTTTGATCCCATGGACTGTGAGATCATGACCTGAGCTGACATCAGGAGTTGGACACTTAACTGACTTAGCCACCCAGGTACCCCATGTTTTATTTTATTTTTTTTGATAGACTTTATTTTTTTGAGGAGTTTTAGGTTCACAGCAAAATGGAGCAGGCAGACAGAGTTTCATGTATGTATAGCCTATATATGTGTAGCCTTTCCTGCTATCATACCCCACACCAAAGTGCTCCGCTTGCTGTAATCAGTGAGCCTACATTAAGAGATCATGATCACCCCAAGTCCATAGTGTACATTCGAGTTCACTCTTGGTGTTTTACGTTATATGGGTTTTGGTGAATGTGTAATGACATGTATCCACCATTATAGTACCCTACAGAATAGTTTCATTGCCCTAAAAATCCTCTGCTCCCTCTATTCATCTCTGGCTCCTCCCTAACCCCTGGCAACCAGGTGATCTCTTTACTCTCTTCAAATTTTTACCTTTTCCAGAATGTCAGGTACTTGGAATCATGTAGTATGTAGCCTTTTCATTTCACTGGCATTTCACTTAATCGTATGCTTTTAAGGACTTTTCATGGCTTAATAGCATATTTCTTTTTAGTGGTGAGTAATATTCCATTGTTTGGGTGTACCACAGTTTGTTTATCCATCCATTTATTCAGTGGCATCTTGGTTGCTTCTAAATTTTGGCAATTATCAGTAAAACTGTAAACTTCCATATGCAGGTTTTTGTGTGGGCATAAATCTCAACTCATTTGGATAAATACCAAGGAGCACGATTGCTGCATTATATGGTAAGAGTCTGTTTAGTTTTGTGAGAAACTGCTAAACTGTCTTCCATAGTGACTGTACCATGTTGCATTCTCAGCAGCAGTAATTGAGAGTTTCTGTCATTCCACATCCTTGCTATTATTTGGTGGCATTAGTTTTCAGGATTGTGGCAATTCTAATAGGTGTGTACCGGTATCTCATTATTAGAATTTGCATTTCTGTAAATGACATGATGTGGACATCTTTTCATATACACTTATTTGCCATCTTCATATTTTTAGTGAGGTGTCAGTTAAAGTCTTGGACCATTTTTTAATTGGGTTATTTGGTTATTGAGTTTTAAGTATTCTTTGTATATTTTGGATAACAGTCCTTATTAGATGTGTCTCTTGCAATTATTGTATTGTCTTCATGGCTTGCCTTCTCCTTCTTTTGCATTGTCCTGTGTAGAGTAGAAAATTTTACTTTTAATGAAGTCCATCTTATCAGTTATTTCTTTCATGGATTATGCCTTTGGTGTTGTATCTAAAAAGTCATTACCAAATTCCAGAGTCATCTAGGTTTCCTTCTCTGTTATCTTCTAGGAGTTTTATTCTTTTGTATTTTACATTTAGGTCTATGATCCAGTTTGAGTTCATTTTTGTGAAGGGTGTAAGATCTGTGTCTTGGTTTCACGCATGTGGATGGCCAGTTGTTCTAGCACTATTTGTTGAGAAGACCATCTTTGCTCCATTGTATTACCTTTCCTTCTTTGTCAAAGATCAGTTTACTATATTTATATGGGTTTATTTCTGGGCTCTGTTTAATGTTTCATTGATCTGTTTTTCTGTTCTTTTCACCAGTACCACATTGTCTTGATTGCTGTAGCTTTATAGTAAGTCTTGGAAGTCAGAGGTTTTAGTCCTCTGGCTTTGTTCTTCTTCAGTACTATTTGACTGTTCTGGGTCTTCTGCTTCTCCCTGTAAACTTTAGAATCAATGTGTCAATAACCACAAGTAACACTGGGATTTTGATGGGGATTTTGTTGAATCTTTAGGTCAAGTAAGGAAGAACTGACATTTTAATAATACTGATTTTACTGTCCATGAATGTGGAACATTTCTTTATTTGTTTAGTTCTTTTTTGATCTTTTGCATCACTTTCTTAGTTTACCTCATATACATCTTATACACATTTTGTTAGATTTATATCTGATTTTCATGTTTTGGGGTGCTAATATAAATGGTATTGTTTTTAATTTCAAATTCCACTTGTTCATTGCTATGAATATACGTATATAGATAAGTGATTTTTGTATATTAATCTTATATCTTATAATCCTTGCTTATTAGTTTCAGAAGATTTTTTTGTTGATTCTTTGGGGTTTTCTACCTAGATAATCATGTCATCTGTGTACCTTTATTTCTTTTCCTTATTGCATAATCTAGGAATTCCAGTACAGTGTTGTAAAAGGGTGGTGAGAGGGGACAGCCTTGCCTTGTTCCTCATTTTAGTGGGAAAGTTTCATTAATTATATTAGATGCTTAAATTTTTCAGCACAGCGTGTATCTCCATGGACAGATTATGTATTATGTATTGTCATACTCTCTTCCCCTAGAATGTCAGTCCTTTAAAGACAGCACCATGTTTGTTTATTATCACTTTTGAGTTTCCATCACCTAGTAGAACATCTCAAGTAGTCAGTAAATAAAGTATAAATAAGTGAATAAATAAGCACTTTACTTCCTAAATTTGAATGGTGATCATAAGAATACAGAAAGAAGGCACTGGGCGGCTCAGTGGATTAAGCATCCCACTCTTGATGGCAGCTCAGGTCTTGATCTCGGGGTCATGAGTTTAAGCTCTGTGTTGGACTCCTTGCTGGATGTGAAGCCTACTGAAAGAAAGGAATGGAGAGAGATCAAGTGAGAGGGAGGGAGGGATCCCTAAAAAGTACTGTGACAGAATAATTTTAAGACTTATATGATTAGATGAATGAAAGAAAGAAATTTTGGGGTGCCTGGGTGGTTCAGTCTGTTGAGCGTCTGACTTCAGCTCAGGTTATGATCTCACCATTTGTGGGTTCAGGCCCTGCGTTGGGCTCTGTGCTGACAGCTCGGAGCCTGGAGCCTACTTTGGATTCTGTGTCTCCCTCTCTCTCTACCCCTGCCCAGCTCACACTCTTAGGTGTATCATAAGTATATCAATTTAGCATAACCAAAACAAATTCATAAGTTTTTTCTACCCAAACTTACTCCTCCTTTCTTATTCTCTATCAAAGAAGAGAGGTATTGTCATTAAGCTAGAGTGCCAAGTGCCATACTGGATATTTAAGTTTTTGTCCCTCTCTGCATCTAATACATGACAGAATCTTGTTAACTGTCCTCCTAATACGTTCTTAAATCCATCCAATTATCTGTAACCATTGCCTTATCTTTAGTAGAGACCATCAACATCTCCTACCTTCCTCATGGCAGGACCCTTCCACTCTGTCATCTTTCTTTCTCATTCATTCTTTACACTCTAGTCAGAGGAAGTTTGTAATTAAAAAAAAAAAAAAATTGAAGAAGCAGACATAGGGAACTGAGGTTTAGAGAATTGGAGTGATTTACCCAAGATGACAGAGCCAAGAAATGGTGCAGCCGGGTGGCAAATTCTGAGTGACTAGAACCTGTACTGACTAGAACTTACTTTCTCAGGCTGTCCCCAGCAAACTCAGTGAGTTCTTGAGTAGTTTATAGAGAATTTTCAGGTTTTTCTTCTGTAATAACTTTTTGAGGTAGAGATTATGATCACTCTTATATGTCAGGTGAGAAAATTGAGGAAGGGACGATAGGTAACTTTCTCAAGGGCAAGAAGCTGTTTAGTGGAGTTCATACTAGTTCATGTTAAGTAGTAGAAATTGGTTCCTGGCTCCTAAACCTATACTTTTAACCCTAGAATTTGCTGATGGCTGCAGATATATCCTGTACTTTTTTGGGGCTTGCTTGTGGTTTGATTTGATCCCAGCAGTGTGACCAAGTGTGGGTCAACTTACTTAATTTCTCAGCACCTCAACTTCTTCTTCTATAAAATGGAGATAATATTTACTGTATAGGTTATAGATGGACACAAAGCATTTATTAGTGTCTGACACATAGTATAAGGTGTTAGTTATTGAGCTCTATTAAGAGTTAGCTATTATTGATATTAGCCAGACTTATTTCTGTTATTTCAGGCTCTGTATTACCAAGTAATTAATAGCTTCTGCTTTTTGTTATTGTGTATTCCTTTTTTACTTCCTACTTGCCTAAGCATTCTATACCCATTTTTTCAACATGCCTTTGCTTAACTATTCCTTTATTTGAAATACCCCTTTTTCTTTTCACTGCTATTCATGTTTTTATTATTTTCTTAAGGTTTCCACATTCTCTGAAATGTTCTAATTATTTTAGCTGTGTTAATCTTTTCATTTCTTTTTTTTTCTTTTAGTTTATTTATTTTGAGAGAGAGCATGAGTGGAGGAGGGGCAGAGAGAGAGGGGGAGAGAGAGAGTCCCAAGCAGGCTCCACACTGTCAGCATAAAGCCTGATGCAGGGCTTGAACTCACGAACTCTGAGACCATGACCTGAGTTGAAATCAAAGAGTTGGATGTTTAACCAACTAAGCCACCGAGGCAACCCTAATCTTTTCATTTCTGAACTTTATAGAACTTCTATAATTGTATAGAAGTAAATTCTATAATTTATTTCTAAGTTTTACTTTCCCTGTTTTTCAAATTTATTATGGTGATGAGCATATAATAGTTGCTCAGTAAATGTGTATAATTGGTTGAATACACTATTTGGCATACATTATTGAAGAAGTCTTATGTGTCAGTGTCAGGCACTCTTCAGTACTTGAGGTATAAAGATGGATAAGATCTAGTCCCTACCCCCACTACTGTCAAGTAATTCATAATATAGTAGATAAATTATAGCCTATATTTATATAGCACAGAAGTTCTTAACCTCTCTTCTACTTTCACATCATTCATGATATGTGCAAGTCACTTTCATCATTAATACCTCATTGCACACATTGACTAGAAGAGCATTTCCCTCCAGCATTGAGGCATGCTTATTTATAATACTTTATAATTTTTAAAATTTCCTCTCTTATTTAAGTACCCTAACAAACAGATGAGGTAGGAATTAATCTAACAGTGAATGGAAAGAAAATTGAGATCTAGAGAGGGAGATGTTATAGTCCTACCTTTAGAGCGAAGAAACTGAATCTCAAAGAGCATTTTTAGACTCAGAAAGGTAACAATAGAGTTGGGACTTAGATTACCTAAAAACTAAAGCTGAAGTAAGCAATCGAATAAGAAGTTCCTAGATGCTGAGCATTGACTCCTATTTCTTATTCTAAACTTTGTATTATCGAAATCTTTACACAAATACAACAAAGAGGAGTATCATGCATCCTGTATACCTACCAACCAACTTCAGCAATTATCAACATTTTGCTAATGGTGTTTTATATACCTGCCATGATACCTTTTTTCTTTTAAGAGTATTTTAAAGCAAATTCTAGATTTGATATTCCACTCATAAATATTTCAAGATGAGCACTAACTTTAAATTTACTGAATATAACTACAGGAAGTACATTAATATTTTTGAAATACCTTAACTCTCTTTATAGTGTATTATTCTGATAGATATATAGTGGCATTCAAGAGATTTTCAAATATATCTACTTCTTTAGAAATGTAAACTTTTAGGATACTAGTTCCTAAGGTATAGAATTAGTTCAATTCTAGAATACCTTCTTTTTTTTCATTTATTTTTATTTTGTTTATTTATTTTTAAATTTACGTTCACATGAGCCTATAGTGCTACAATGATTTCAGGAGTAGATTCCAGTGATCCATCTTCTAGGTATAACACCCAGTGCTCATCCCAACAAGAGTCTTCCGTAATGCCCCTCACCCGTTTAACCCGTCCTCTCACCCACAACCCCTCCAGCAACTCTCAGTTTGTTCTCTCTATTTAAGAGTCTCTTATGTTTTGCCCCCTCCCTGTTTTTATATTACATTTTATATATATTATATTTTGCTTCCTTTCCCTTATGTTCATCTGTTTTGTATCTTAAATTTCACATATGAGTGAAGTCATAGGATGTTTGTCTTTCTCTGACTAATTTTGCTTAGCATAATGCCCTCTAGTTCCATCCATTTTTAATTTATTTATGTATTTTGAGAGAGAGCAGCATGAGTGGGAGCGGGGCAGAGAGAGAAGAAGAGAGAGAATCCCAAGCAGGCTTTGCACCGTCAGCACACGGAACCTCATGTGGGGCTCGATCTCCCGGACCATGAGATCATGACCTGAGCTGAAATCAAGAGTCAAATGCTCAGCCGACTGAGCCCCTAGAATACTTTCTTGGTATATAAAATAATTAATGTAACTTGGGGGAGGAAATGTAGCCGAAGGAAAACAATTAGCTGATTATGTGCTTCCTGTGAGTACTATTTTTGGAGAATAGGTACTTTTATGAGCACCTCTTTTAAATACAGTTAAATTTTTTTCAAATAGGTTCTTTTTTCTTCTGCCTTTCTTTTTTGGAGAAAGAGATGTTTCTTCTCTTCTCAAAAATCTAACCCTACAGTGTTTTTTACCTCCCTTATAGAATTCTACATCATTTATCACCTCTTTTTATCTGTAGTCTTTATATCTTCTGTCAGCCTACAGGCTCAAGTCTACCTTATTAAAAGCAACAAAAACAAAACAAACTTCCCTTGACTTTATGTACCAGCTGCCTGTCTGAATGCCTTTGCTGACACTTTGTTGGCCGCAGGGAACAGCCAAGCTTCTCTCGTATGGAGGGAAGATTCTTTTCCCTTTATCTCCCGGGTACCTTTCCATCCCTGCTACTTACTCCAAATGACATTGATGTTAATTCATAGTAGTAATTATAGTAAGGTAAACAGTTACAAAGTTGTTACAGTACCACATAATTAATACACAGTACATACCACACCAGGATTTAGAACCAGAACTTCTCATTCATTCTTGCTCAGTGCAGTTCCAGCAAAATTCACTAAACATTTTAATTCTTACTATGTGACAGGTACTATTCTAGGTTCAAAGACTCTGAAATCCATTTGCAATTGAATGTAATATCAGGAGCAATTAAAGAAATACTGTGTACCTATATATATCACAATTTTTGTATGTTGTTGATAAAGTCGCTTTTGTAGTAGGACAGTGTTAAGATTTATTTATAATTTTCTATGCCAAACTATTATGGTCAAACTATGATCAAATCATTATCTAATTGCATTTTTAAATTTATCTTTTAGGGACAGTATGGAAATTACCAGCAGTGAAAAAGTACTTACATTCCAATAGCCAGTATCTATTAGCAGCCATATTGTCACCTCAGCACT
The DNA here is from genome assembly GCA_028646485.1 of Cryptoprocta ferox. NCBI lineage: Eukaryota > Metazoa > Chordata > Mammalia > Carnivora > Eupleridae > Cryptoprocta > Cryptoprocta ferox. The sequence continues at coordinate 43,717,480 of CM053566.1, read as the reverse complement.
GTGGACACCTCTGTGTGAAGAGATCCTTCCATTCCATCTAGTTTTTGGAAAAACCTTGTGGATAAGTGGCTGTTTCATCAGTAAGCAGCCTTTGTGGCTTAGTTGTAACAAGGCTTTAGTAGCTAAAAAATACTCTTGATTTCACATTTCTACTCTAGATGGCAACATTGGACAGAAAATACAGTGACATAACCAATTTACAATGATTTGGGAACTGTGTTTCAAATGGACTGTTACAGACTGAAAGGTGTGAACAGCTTTGTATGTTTATGAAGGTTAAGGGAATTTAATACTTTTCCACAGATTCTTTTGTAAGGGGAAGAGGGAAATGTACACTTTTTACAGCAGCAATATTTTGTATATTATGTTTATTTCATGTGAATATGCAAGGCGGTACACTACGCATTGGACAGAATCAGAAATCCTCTGTTGATGTGGATTGGAGCATGGTGGATGCTTGATTGTGTTGGTCTCAAAATGGTGTACTATGAAAGATAAAGGTGAGGGAGAAGACAAAGCACACCATATATCCACTATTATGTTCTTTAGAGGAAATTCAGATCCCTTTTATCTGTTAGATAATCAAGGGCACTGTGATAGTTTTGAGTAAAAAGACATTTTTTAAAAGCTTTCCAGTTTTGTGGATTAAAACCTTTTTATAAAGATCATTTATAATACAGTTTTAAAATGTGAGGCAATAAGAATTACTTCATGTGGGATCTGAAGAATCTAGGTAGCAGTTTCATGTAAATGAAGTGGAAATTCTCTCCTAAAATAGCAATAACTGAAAATGGAAGTGTTAATTTTACTTTGAGAAATCAGGGAACTTAGTGAATAATATCAAAGCATTTTTTAAATGATATCAAAGAAGAGTCAACACTGATCCAGTAAGTTTATTTTTTAACATTAGAAGGATGATTGGTTTGTAAAATAGAATAGGTCAAAAGACTTTACGAACCTTTATTTCAACTTTCTTCACTTCTGGAAATAATGCCATTTATAAAAGGACACATTTAAGTTTTCCCCTTTTTTATGTTGGTTCATATAACACAAAGAGATGTTTAAGAAAATGGTCATTGATAAGGTTTATTCTGATCTGTATTAAAAGCGTAGAGGTTGCATTCTAGATCACTTTGTTTATTAGCATGGCATATTTAATCATATTTGAGACTGTCCTGTGCCTGATTATTTCAGCTAAATTCAGGGATATTGCATTGGGCAGGAAATCATGCATTGTGAAGTTTATAACCACAGTTATTTAAGCATAATCTGAAAACATCTAGCCCAAAGGTAAGTTGCTATTTTCATCACAGTTGCCTATGCCCAGGGAATAAGATGTATTCTTTATAATTGAATTGGTTTTTCCCACTTCTAACTGGAAACAAAACAGAAGGGGTGCCATAAATTTGAATAAGCAAAATGTACTGTTCTGAAAAAATACTGTAATCAAAAGGAATTTTAATGTGTTTCTGTGTGTGTATGAGAGAGAGTGTGTGTGTTAAGGTCAGAATAGAGTTTTTTCAACTTGGTCAGTAGAAAACGGACATCAAGTTTGAACAGATAAAGCATGGACAGCCTTATTGTGATTGAAAATGCTTATAGATTCTGTGCCAATTTTCCACCACTGTGTACTTTGTTGCTATTTAAAACTGTATCAACTCTAACGGAAGAATAAATTATTTGTGATTTTAATTTTCTCATTTGTTTCTTTAAATTAGATCTCTTTGACTCTCTTGTTTTGTCTGGAGACTTTGCTGTGGGTTTTTTATATAAGTTAGTCTAGTATAAGCATCCTATATTTGTATTCTAGGACTTTATCAAAATTCTCTTGCCATGCCCAAGTTAATTAGAATTAACTGTTCAGTAATCAGCATGTTGTGTGGGCTGTTTGTTATAGAATTCTTTCTCTGAAAATGAAGTCCATGAGGCTATAATCAAGATGACTGAATTAGATAAATGAGTTGAGGAGAAGAAATTGTACTGAACCCAACCTGGTGTAGATCTGTTATCTCATTGGAAATAAGCTCAACTGACATTAAGAAATAATTTGTCTTGCCAACCCATCTTCTGTTGTCTTACTCTCCTTTTAATGGAAACTAAAATTGCAATTTTAATAAGCACAATTTCCTCCAGGACTTTCTTCCTAGAGACTAGTGCATTTGCAAGGTTTAATTGTTTTATAACAGTCCTATTTCGTAAAAGTTTTTAATTGGTGGTGACAAAAATTATACCGTACTCCTTTGATACCTAGTAAGAAGAGTAACTTTACCAGGAGCTTTCTACCAAATTTGACATCTCCATATAGACTATATTCCCTAAAACTGAAGTTCTTACTTTAGTGAAATGTATTATAATGAAGTATCATACCATCCTCTAAAATTCTATTAGATTCTATTAGATTACTAAGAGCATGCTGATTATTGATCAACATTTACAAATATTCAATTGTACTAGGTTAAGAATATATTATCATTATTCAGTAGACTTGTGATGGCACATTGTTTTTCACATGTTTTTAACTTTTTTAATGGAATATTCAATCATAGCCCAAAGTAGAGACTACGTTATAATGAGCCCCGTGGACCAGTGACCTAACGTAGGTTACTGTTCACTTAGGGAGCCATGGCTAATCTTGTGTTGTCTCTACTTCAACCCAGAAATGGAAGCAAACACTACATCCTTGAATTACTACACTAGGTATCTCTAAATAAGTAACAGCTGACCCTGAGCACCATGGGTTTGAACTGCATGAGTCTGTCTGCTTATATGTGGATTTTTTGATAAATACTTTATCATGCTATAAATCTATTTTCTCTTCTTTATGATTTTCTTAATACCATTTTCTCTCGCTTCCTTTATGATAAGAATACAGTATATAATACACAAAATATAATCAACTATTCATGTTATTGGTAAGGCTTTTGGTCAAAAGTAGGCTATTAGTAGTTATGTTGTTGGTGAGTCAAAAGTTATACATGGATCTTTGACTGTGTTAAGGGGTTGGTACCCTTTAACCCCTTTGTTGTTCAAGGGTCAACTGTACTCTTTTTAAAAACATGTTGGTATCAGGATTCTTCCTGCTCTTGAAATTTTGTAATTTCAGTATTATTAGAAACCATTTCAAAACTTATGAATAAATCACTGCTTTTTCTTTCACTTATAAAAAACATTTGTTGGCGCCTGGGTGGCTCAGTTGGTTGAGTGTCCGAGTTTGGCTCAGGTCATGATCTCACAATTCGTGGGTTTGAGCCCCGCTTTGGGCTCTGTGCTGACAGCTCAGAGCCTGGGTCCTGCTTTGGATTCTGTGTCTCCCTCTCTGCTCCTTCCCCACTCACTCTCTGCCTCCCTTTCTCAAAAAATGAATAAACATTAAAAAGATTTAAAAAATCATTTGTGTTAAATAATTAAGACAGCAAAAACAGATTACACAAAAAGTAAAGATGCTCCATAATTTCATCTCTTAAAGGTAATAGCTGTAAAAGGTTTGATACATTTCTTCCGACTTGATTTTACACACATAAGCCAACATCTATTTTTGTTTTGTCTCTTTCAACAAAAATGGAATTATATACTACCTATACTATTTTGTAACTTCCCTTTTTTAAAAATAATTTTAGAAATAATCTCAAATGCTTTCTATTCTATGTTCCTAATTTTTTACTATTAGGAAAACAAAGGTTTCATAAACGGTCTGGCAAAGGTTTGGTTTTTTTTTGTTGTTTTTTTTTTTGTTTTTTTTTTTTGGTATGCTTACTGAGATATTTCTATACAGTAGATTTTGAATATATTAGGTGTAAGGCTACGTACCTTTTAAAAAGTGTCCCCCTAAAAGATAAAGCCTTGCCAGTACCAGATTATTAGCCTTATTAATTGTTACAATTTTAATCGGCTTTAAAAAGTGTTATCAGAATTTAATTTGAATTACATTTGATTTATTTGTACATTTGAGCATCTTTTCAAATGCTTAAAGATACTTGATTATTTTGTGCTGTGAAATGCCTCTTAATGTCCCTTCTTCATTTTTCTATTTGGATGTTTATTGTGTAAGAGAGAGGAAATAATATACATACATATGCACAAATATGTATCATTATATATAGCTCTATACCCAAATATTAATCCTCTGTCTTCTATATATTACAATGTGTCTTCAGTCTATTCATTATATTTTAACTTAGGTTATGATGTCTTTCACTGTATTAAAAGGTTTAAGATTTTACATATTCAATTTCATAGCTTCTTGCAACCTCCCTGACTTACAAATTTATAAAAAAATTGGTTTTTGCTTCCATTTTTATAAAATTGATTGTACATTGTAAGGTTTAGAGCTTTTTTTTTTTTCTATGTGGGTAACTGGTTGTTTCAACATTATTTATCAAATAACCAACCGATTTGAAATGTCACCATATTCTATTTCTTTAAACACTAATTTATAATTAACACATGTTTGACTTAATGCCATTTCAAAGACTAGTTAGATTCACTTAAGTACATTTTCATTGGAATAAAGTTGTGGGTTCTTTCCCTCTCTAGCAAGCTATTTTTTATTGGATAAGAGTTAACTACAAGAGCATACACAGTGACTGGCTTCTTAACAACAGTAAGAGAATTACTAAATTTGTGATTTTATATAGAATGACTAGAACCTCTTGAAGATTTTTGCTTGTTGGAGGTTTTCAAGGCTTTTTATACCCTACTAATTAATTACCTTCATAGCTGCCCCAAAGTATTTCAGTTTGATTACTACAAAAAAAAAAACAAAAAGAAATCAATATAAAATATTTTTTTATTTTTAAAACTCCAACTCCCAGAAATAGACAATGCAATATAATTTTCATTAACTCAATAAAGACATAAATAGGGCGATCATAATTATTGCTTAATCTGGGAAACTTTTGATAATGAAAGTAGGATATTATATAATCACACATTTATGTACATACATATACATTGTACACCGACATAAAGATGTGTGTGGAGGGTTATATACTTGTACATATGTGGATAAATATGTGTATTTTGTATTTTGTCTTTTTCCTGATCGAGATCTATAGTTTAAGACCTTAGATATGCGAGTGATACGTTTGTTAAGGCTATCGTGTTTAACTGTGATAACCTACTGAGAGGTTTTTCATGAAACCGTGCATTAAAAGTAATTATTTAATGTTAAAATAGGTGAATAAAAATTCCTGAATATTCTGAGAGGCTTTCACCATTTTTGGTCTGTATTAGAGAATGGATTATTCCCTAATATTCTTCTCTCTCCCAAAAAAAGTAATCTCCAAGTTTTGGGTGGGCACATAACCACCTGCCTAGTGACTACATTTAGCAGCTTCCTTTGCAACTAGGTGTGGTCTGTGACTTCAAGTTCAGCCAGTGGAATGTGAGTTGGAGTGATGTGTGCAGCTTCTAGATCACATCCCTAAAAATGTGCTCTGTTTTCTCCTTTCCATTTCTCAAGGGATGGAACATGACATAATCCTGGGGAATTTTGGCCTTATAGATTAGAAAAATACTCTAAAGAATGGTAGTGCAATAGAAATTCCCTGAATGGCCTCATGAAGCCCATTCTATTGCCTATTGGTGTGGACTCTGACATGAAAGAATTAACATTTCTGTCTTACTAAGCTTTTTGTGATAGCAAAGCCTGTAGTCTAATGTAGGGTTCTGTAGTAGAATGCCAGTTCACACTACCCTATAGCATGTTCTGTCTGGAGTCATAATTTTTAGGAATGACAAGCCTAGTATATTGTGTGTGTAGTGTACTTCACAATCGTTCAGTGACTAATCATTTTTTTGTTTATGTATTTATTTTAGAGAGAGTGGAGGAGGGACAAAGGGAGAGAGAGACTCTTACGGGGCTCAGTCTCACGACTGTGAGATCATGACCTGAGCCAAAATCAGGAGTTGGACACTTAACCAACTGAGCCACCCAGGCGCCCCAGTGACTAATCATTCTTGACTAATGAAGTAGGACAAAGTATATTTCCTTAAGATCATCCTCTGCTTTCCATCACTTGAATGAACTAACTTCTGTATTTTAGTAATAAGAGGTTTAGTTAATTTTAAAGTATTGGTAAAAATATATTTGATGTTTATCATTTTGGCATGTGTGTAGTAATAAATTTTATAAATAGTATGTTTTCTAAGTACTTACATTGAGAACTGTGTTAGGTAGGACTTTGTAAAATATCTTAGGTTTTTAGCTTTATTTTGGCTTCTGCTTCAATTTGTTCTTTGGACTTTTTTCTCTAATGCTTTTTTGTAGTTTCCTTGGTCTTCCGACTTTTACTATATGAAGTATGTACTTTGATTCTAGTTTCCCTGCCAACTTTTCTTTTGGAAAAACAAAAAAAAAGATGTACCCAAAGCATTTGATTTTTACATCTATTGTGGCTCTCATTATTCAGCTTAGATCAAATATGAAGAATTTTATATCTATAGGAGATGTAACTGTATTACCTGTGGAAGGAGATTTTGGAATAGTGATTGTATTTCATATACTATTTCATACAGATCGTCACATTTTTAAACTTTCAGACTCCTGATATTAGCAGATCAAAATACAATTTATATCTGAAGGGTTTTATCTTCTATCAATATCAATTATTTCTGTTACTGCTTAGTAAATTAAGAGCAAGGAAGTGTGGCTGTGGCTTTCTTTTCAGTACTAATGTTCTTCTATCCATAGAAATCCTATTTTCTGTTCATTAATTTCAGTATTCCATTCTTTCCCAAGATCTCACTTCACAGCAAGCTTTCATACTTCAAGCTCAACATGTTAGTGCTCAGTCCTCATTCCCACATAAACACAACCATTTTGAGAACGTGAACTGATATTAATTACCCCCTTGGCACCAAAAAGTCAGGATTTCCTGATGCGGCACGCTAATGTAAAATGCATTAGTGCAAACGCTGGCTCCAAGGGGTAATACTCTCTAAATAAACACAGCAATGTTTTTCTTTATTCACGACTCTCAGGCTATTCTGAAAGTCATTCATCCTCCTACCCCCCCAAAAGCATTTTGAGTTTTAATAAGTTATAACTGGATTTTCGTAAGAAGAAATTGAATTTCACACTGTAAATCCATGGCATTTAACTCTTTGGTTCTTTGAAATAAAATCTACTTAAATGTTCCAGTGATTAAATAGCATCAACCCATAATTTGGAGTAGTTTGTTGGAAGATAACACTTCATGTTTACTGATTAGTGCCACTAAAAATGTCATTTTGACCTAAAAAGTGTCAGTCACTTTTTTTAAGGCCAGAAATGTAGTCACTTAAGGCCAGAAATAATATGTATTTTTTTGTGTGTAGTTTCTGTATTGGTTTGGTTTGGTTTGTTTTAGTGCGGGTGTGAGTATATATGTGAGTTTGAACATTCAATGTAGACCTCTGGTCAAGTAAAAATTATTTCATGCTTTGATGTACCCTCTCCAAACATACTACTACTACTACTGTTATCACTACTACTAGGTAAAACAAGTGAACCAAACCAAAGATGGCCAGGCTCAAACAAACTAAGATCTAATTTGGAATAAAGTGGAGCAAAAATGATAATTGGTAAGTAAGGCTGAAACCATGGGCCTCCTGTGTTCAGAGTCTAGAAGCCAGTAGTGTCATTTGAGAAATTGGCTCTTATGAAATAGAGATTAAAAGTATTATAAGATCAGATCATGGAGTCAGGTTTACTGCTTGACCTCAGAGGCTAGAATATGACCCCTCCCTCTTGCTCCCACTTACAAAAGGAGGCTTTAAAAAAAAGCTTGTTTGCTGCTGACTACTACCTAGAGCCTTGTTTTGAGAATGCTGAGCATAATGATACTGAAAACTACATATTTATCTTTTTGAGCTGGAGCTAAACTAAGATATTCTGAAGTGTGGTAATTAGGTCTAAAATATTCCTAAAATAATCGTTGTAGGGAAGAGTTCTCAAATGTTTGATCCTGGACTTGGTGTAGGATCCTAGAAGTTTAAGTGATAGTACAGAAGGAAAGAGGAAAGGAGGGAAAGAGAAAAAATTAAAAGACAAAACCTTCTACTTTAAATAAGCCCATGAAACCAAAATTCTAAAATTTGTCCACAAACCTCTTGGCAGAACATGTATTCCCACTCCACATAAAGTTAACTTTATAGGAGAGTCTGACATTTTAGAAAATGAATACTAAGATGCTTGAGGAAATAAATTCATTCACATAGATCCTCAGATATGAAATTATAACACAAAAACTTGGACAAATTAAGTGGGTATATTTAAAAACAGCAATCTTATAAGCAAAAAATATAGCCATTGAAATAAGCACAATTGGCATAAGCTGTAGGCTGGACACAGTTGAAGAAATTTGTGCGTTAGATAATAGTGAACAAATTGTTCCACATTTAAAGATATATGGAAGGGAATGCAGAGTTTTAGTAAGGTACCTTAAGAAGGAAATAGAGGGTTGGTAGAAAAGCTCTATGTAGAAAAATAGAAGCTGACAGTTTTCCACAATTGAATCTATAAATACTCAGATTGTAAATCCACCCTAAGCCCAATCAGGGCAAAGAAAAATAAATCCATATCCAGATACATCATGATGGTATTCAGAAAGAAAAAAAATCTATTAACACAAAAGGCACAATTTAGGCAGGAGAACTCTCAGCAACAGTCAAAAGATAGAAGTGTCAAGTACTGAGGGAAATGTCACTCTAAATGTTATACCTAGCTAAACTATGTTATTCTGTAGTAAGGATAAAATAAGTGTTCAGACTTACAAAGACCAAGAGAGTTCATCATCCAAGTTGTACTTGAGCAAAAAAGAAAATCCAAAACAAGGTATAGGATGAAAAAAAAAGATTACCTAAAATTTGTCAAATATAGTTGTTTATAGGAAACATAAGTTCTCTTCTGGGTGCAAAAAAAAAGGTAAAGTTAAATGTGATAGGTTGATTGCATTATTCATGACCTCAATTCTTTACCCCTCTCTGAATTCATGCCCCTTTGCCATGTGATTTTGCAGTTCCTCTCACTGAAGAGGTACAGTTAAACTTCTTGTCCCCTTGATTCTGAGTTTGGCTACATGAGTTGATTTGTCCAGTAGGAATTAGCTGATACAACTCAAAGAATATTGTAGAAGCATTGATGCAGTTCTGCTTCCACTCTGTACTTCTGCCTTTGCCATGGAAATCTGCCCAGGCTAACCTGCTAAGGAATGTGAGAAACATATGAGGCAAAACCAAGTCAACACTAGCCAACCCCCAACCAAGATCAGCAGAGCCACCTGTCCAGCCAGCCAACTGACCACAGGCGCATAAAAGCAAGTCTAGCCCAGATCAGCTCGACTCTGCAGCCTCTTCAGCTAAGTAAGTGTATATTTTGTGTTATGTGTATGTGCCTTTGTTATGCAACATTGTAGCAATAGATAGCTGCTAGAATAGCAAGATACAAGATAGTAAACATGATGAATGAATAAAGCCCACAAAGGGGCTTTCATGTTGAGAATAATAGAAAGGCTGAATAACTTTAGGCTTTGTTGGAAATTTTTCAGGTAAAACTACAAGAGTAATGTTAAAAGTATTAGTACAAAAATGTAACAGTCATGATTTAAAAAAAATGTAATTCAGAAATTTAGGAGCCAGAAAAGAGAAAGGAAGAAAAAGCAGCAGGGGGAGAAATAGAGAAAATGTACTAATCCAGTGGAAGGAAGGAATAAAGGAATAAAAAGGGGGAAAGGTGGCAAGAAACTCACGAAATAATATGATAGGATTATATCTAAATATATCAGCAGTAACAGTAAATATAAATTACACTTATTTGTTAAAAGACATTAAATTGGGGAGGGAGGGAAGGACCCAGCTATATTATTTTTATTAAGAGATATTACTAAAAATTAACCAAAAATTGGAAAATAAATACAGGTATATTAATACCAAAATAGAATTTAAAGCAAAAGCATTAGTAGGAATAAAGTAGGATCCTAAGTAATAATAAATAGAAAAAACATATAAGATATAATAACTTGGGAACATACAAAGCAAAAACAATTTAAAGCAAAAATGTAAAACTCCAAAACCATAGTGGAAAAATTTCAATCTACTTAGAGCAGAAACTTGGCTCAGATAGACAACAATATGGGTACAGAATGGTTCTATCTCATCGAAATGTAATGTCAGCCTCATATGTAAGTTAAAATTTTCTAGTAGCTACATTAAGAAATATAGGAACAGAGAAAATATTTTAATATATTTTATTTAACCCAATTTATCCAAAATACTACTTCAACATAGATAAAATTCATGAGACTTTTTAATGTTTGTTTATTTACTTTTGAGAGAGAGGGAGCACAAGCAGGGGAGGGGCAGAGAAGAGAGGGAGACAAAGAATCCGCAGCAGGCTCCAGGCTCTGAGCTGTCAGCACAGAACCCGCTGCAGGGCTCAAACTCAAAAACCATGAGATCATGACCTGTGCTGGAGTCAGACGCTTAACCGACTGAGCCACCCAGGTGCCCCCATGAGCCTTTTTATATTCTTCTCTTCATAGAAAATCTTAGAATCTAGCTTATACTTCAACTATCACATTTCAAGTGCTCAGTGAGAAGCTACTGGTCTGAGACTACTCTATTGGATAGTATTGATGCAGAAAACCTAATAGGGAAATCTCGGATCCCGTACCTGACAGTATACATTTTTCAAGTACATGTAATATATACAGAACTTGACCTTTTGCTAATTTACAAAAGAAGTCAGATCAAGTTTTAAAGAATCCATATTATATAAATCACTTTCTCTGAAAACAGTACATTTGCTAGGAACTTTCAAAATTTATTAATAAACCACTTGTGGTTAAAGAGAGATTGCAGTGGAAATTTAACAAGTTTTAGAACTAAGCTACAATAAAAGTTGTCAATAGCAAGACTTGTGAGATCCTGATAAAACAGTCTCAGAAGTTAATTGGTAGCCTTAAATGCCTTTATGTAAAAACAAAAAACATGGAAAATAAATTCAACTCAGGAATATAGATGAAGCTAAAATTAAATGCAGATCAAACAATAAGGAAGGATTTTGAAGGGAATAATAAAGATAAGAGCATAAATAAATGAAATAAGACAATGATAAAATAAGAGGAACACCAAAAAGAACCAAGTATCTTTTTGTAAAATACTAAAAGCTATAAATTGACCAAGAAATATTAAGGTACAAGTACACAGTTTTAGAAAGAGGAAGAGGAATATGGCTACAAATGTGCTGTGTATTCTAAATATTTGCTAAAAGTGTATCATGAAAGGACTGTATAGCAAGCCTGGTTATGAACTTTTTACATCTGACATTAATATCACAGAATATAATTAGGTGTGACATAGGATGTGGTCTTGGGCACCTTTAGGAACCATGACTAGATTTAGGAATCAAATAATTGTTTAATCACGTATAGGTCATTTATGGATTTTCTCATCGCCCAAAGGGAGTGTCAGCTCCCTGAAGGCGGGGACTTGGTTTTTGTCTACTCTGGTCATTTAGTACCTGGAATTAATTTCTAACACGTAATGGGAGTTTCATAAATATTGGCTGAAAGAGGGTATTAGCAATATTGGTTACAAATTGGGATGTATGCAGAAATTTAGATTCATGGATTGTAAATAAAGTAATAAAACAGGTGGGTTAAAAGTCAGGGCCTTAACACAGTGCCTATAACACATGGTCTGCAGTGCCTTCTCCTCTGTTCACAGTCCTGGCTTATCCTGAGGTATCTGGCTACAAACCCTGGCCTGACCTCTTGTGAGGTTATTTATAGTCTGTCTTATCGGACTCAGATGCCCCGGGAGATGCCATGTACTGTACTGTATATGCACACATCTGGTCCTAGGAGTTTTGGATAAGGGAATGCGAACCTGTCTAAATACCTATCCTTGAGCCATATAATAGAAGGATACATTTCATTTTTAAATAGGCGAGGGGCGGTCGCCTGATAATACTGGTGATTTATAGCATTGCATTATCGCATTGCAATCACTTTATAAATGGTGACAAAATGGTAAGCATAGCTAATTTTCTTCTGTTTACCCTTGTTAATAATAATAAAAAAAATCTCCTTGGAGGAGTATATTCTTGTGGGAATGCAGACGGAAGAAAAATGGCATTGATGACAGCATTCCTCTAGTTCGGTCTCCCTTATCCTCTGGTCTGTGCCCAGAGCTAAATAAACCACAGGGTTCTGCAACTTGCTAGGAAAATGTGCTGTTTTGCTCCTGCACCAGTATAGCCAACTATATGATACATATAATGACCTTACCATCATAAGCTTCCTTGGGCCTCCCCTCTTCACATCTCCTGGCCTTGGCTGTATGCCCATTCTGGCTTAACAATGCTCCTTCTGTATCCCAGGGTTTGTCCCGTTCTCTTCATTACCCTCCCCAAACATTCCGTCACATTCCTAGTGGCTTTCCTTACTGCATAATATTCACTCAACCATGTTCAAGTTGCCTGTTAAACCTGTTTCTTTTATTAACATTTTATGGCTTCTCAGCATTTCCAAGTTCCTCTAACAGACGGTTGACTTACATGACGGGTGATGGGCTTCTGGCCTAGCATGTGTAGTTAGTAGTAATAACTTCTCTTCTTGTATGAAAACTAGATAGCAAGAGCTCCTTGGTAAGCATGAGTGGGATCTGTACACTTCTCTCTGGGCTGACACATCAATAAGTTTGCCACAAAGGAAGATGAATGAAAAATCAGGGTGAAAAGGATAAGAAGCCGTATCATATCACTTGGTATTTGGAAACTCAGATCTAAAATTATCTTCAAAAAGAAATACTACCTCCTCATTTGCACTGAATATACTGTGTTTCATCTAATCTAAGACCCATTTAGTTCACATTTTAGTATATCTGAAATAGGGATTTTTTTTCCTCTCTTGATAATACATAAAATAATGATATGTCTTATTCTTACAATTAATGGTGTTATATATTACATGAATTACAATATAAATGTTTTTAAATTTTTTTTTCTTTGAGAGAGAGAGGAAGAGAGCATGAGTTGGGGAGAAGGAAAGAGGGAGAAGAGAGGATCCTAAGCAGGCTCTACACTCAGCGCGGAGCAGGATGTGGAGCTTGATCGCATGACCCTGAGATCATGACCTGAGCCTAAATCAAAAGTTGGGTGCTCAACTGACCAAGCAAACCAGGTGCCCCACAATATAAATGTTTTTAAAAGTATGCCATTTATTTTCATCTTTTTCATTTTCTTAATAAAGTTTCTTAGAACCTATAATTAATTAATAAAAAGCCTTAATAGAAAAGCCATATCTTAAAAAAATAAGCATACTACATTTCTGTACTATCTTTTGCTTAATCATTTGTCCTATTAGAGAAGATTTGGCTTTCCTTATGAAAATTCTTATTATCTTCATTGCTGAGGTAAACATCTTTGTACGTATGCTTGTTCTCTGAAGAGGCAAGATAGAGTCAGACCGCCTCCTTACTTAACTGTTTTGAGTCTTGGTTCCTTCACTTATGAGTTATGAAAACTTGGGCAATGACTGAACCTCTCTGAGCAGCAGGTGATGCATCCCTAAACTAGGGATAATAATATACTTACCTCAGGGTTGTTGTAAGAATTAAATGAGTTAATATACATACATTATTCAAACTTCCTAATGTCATTACATGTTAATATATTAGAGTAGTGCCTGGCACATGGTAAGTGCTATATAAGTGTAAATTGTTATTATCTGGGATTATTTCTTTAGGATAGATTCCAAAAATAGGTACAAACATTTTCTAAGGCTCTGAGTAAATGTTGTGACTTTTCTTTCCACTTAGATTATATAAAGTTACACTCCTGGAACAGATTGAGTATATATTATTCCAGTTTCACTAATTTTTAGCATTTTTAAAGATAAATCTTTGCTAATGTCATAGATGAACATGACAGTTTATTCTAATATTTATTTCTTCAGTATTAGTCTGGTTGAATTGAATGTTAGCTATTTGTATTTCCATTTTTTTAAAAAATCTAAGTATTTATTAATGATTTTAAAGGGATGCTTATATATTTGGATAAGTTCCACAGATGATAAGTTGTATTTTTATAGTCTGTTTGGGTAAGTTATTTAATGGATTATACTTTTTTACTAGTTTTTTCATTTTGGCCTTTTATACATATATAATTTTGGTTTTGTATAGGAAATATATTTTGTTCCTTGAAAGCTTGGAAAGTTCTTTTTCTTTGTTTTATGATGTTTAGATTTATTTTTTAAAGTAACTTTAGTTAATTTGTAATATTTTTCAAATATTTTTCCTGAAATAGCTAATTATTTCCCCCAACACATTTATTAATTTGTTCCTCTTAAAATATATTTTGAAGTAACACATCCTAATTTTAAAATAATTAGAAAATACAGAAAAGTTCATAAGGAAGAAAACTAAAATTGTCTGTAATTCTATTTAGTGATAACCATTATTAACATTTTGGAGTTCTTCCCTCATTTTTTCCCCTTCTGCACTATGTAATGTTATTCTTGTGGTTTCCTTTACTGTATATTAGAGTCTTTTGGGGGGCTTTTTATCTCGTTTAATTATTCTATCCTTGCCCTAAACCCCATTTCTTTAACTGTTTTAGGTTTACAGTCTGTTATTTAATGTCTCACTTCACTACTGTTCTTGAACATGCCAATGATACTTCTGCCTCAAGACTTTTGCTTTTGATTTTCCCTCAGATAACCACATGGCTCACTCCATACTCTTTTCTTTAGCTGCACAGTATCATTTTATTAAAATGGTCTTCTCTTTCACCCATTTTATTTTTCTATTTTTTAAATGTAATTTATTGTCAAGTTAGCTAACATACAGTGTGTACAGTGTGCTCTTGGTTTTGGGGGTAGATTCCCATGATTCATCGCTTACATACAACACCCAGTGCTCATTCCAAGTGCCCTCAATGCCCATCACCCATTTTCCCCTCCCCCCCCAAAAAAAACCCTGAGTTTATTCTCTGTATTTAAGAGTCGCTTATGGATTTGCTTTCCTCTCTATTTGAAACTATTTTTTCCTCTTCCCTTCCCTCATGGTCTTCTGTTAAATTCTCAAGTTCTACATATGAGTGAAAACATAAAACATCTGTCTTTCTCTGACTGACTTATTTCACTTAGCATAATACCCACCAGTCCCATCCACATTGTTGCAAATGGCAGGATTTCATTCTTTGTCATTGCCAAGTTGTATTCCATTGTATATATAAACCACATCTTCTTCATCCATTCATCAGTTGATGGACATTTGGAGTCTTTCCATAATTTGACTATTGTTGAAAGTGCTGCTATAAACATTGGGGTACATGTGCCCCTATGAATCAGCACTCCTGTATCCTTTGGATAAATTCCTAGTAGTGCTGTTGCTGGGTCGTATTTTAATTTTTTGAGGATCCTCCACATTGTTTTCCAGAGTTGCTGCACCAGTTTGCATTCCCACCAACAGTGCAAGAGGGTTCCCATTTCTCCACATCCTTACCAGCATCTGTTGTTTCCTGATTTGTTAATTTTAGCCACTCTGACCGGTGTGAGGTGGTATCTTAGTGTGGTTTTGATTTGAATTTCCCTGATGATGAGTGACATTGGGCATCTTTTCATGTGTCTGTTGGCCATCTGTATGTCTTCTTTGGAAAAATGTCTGTTCATGTCTTCTGCCCATTTCTTCACTGGATTATTTTTTTGGGGGGTGTTGAGTTTGGTAAGTTATAGATTTTGGATACTAACCCTTCATCTGATATGTCATTTACAAATATCTTCTCCCATTCTGTCAGTTGCCTTTTAGTTTTGTTGACTGTTTTCTTTGCAGTACAGAAGTTTTTATCTTGATGAGGTCCCAATAATTCATTTTTGCTTTTATTTCCCTTGCCTTCGGAGATGTGTTGAGTAAGAAGTTGCTGTGGCTGAGGTCAAAGAGGTTGTTGCCTGTTTTTCCTTTAGGGTTTTGATGATTTCCTGTCTCACATTTAATTCTTTCATCCATCTTCCACCCATTTTAAAATATCAACCTTTTACCCCTGGGTACCTCCTACTCCCCCTCTCTATTTTTATTCCAAGTTCATGTGATTAAATCACATACTATGTTTACTACTTCTCAAAATAAAAGATTCCTTTCAAAATATTACTGTTCATTGACAATGCCTCTGGTCACCCAAGGGATCTGATGGAGATCTACAATGAGATTAATCTTGTTTTCATTACTGCTAACACAGAATCTGTTCTGCAGCCAGTGGATCAAGGAGTAATTTTGACTTTCAAGTCTTATTATTGAAGAAATACATTTCATAAGGCCATAGATGCCATGGAAAGTGATTTGATTCCTCAAATGGATCTGGGCAAGTCAATTGAAAACCTTCTGGAAAGGGTTCACCATTCTAGATGCCAGTAAGAACATTCATGATTCATGAGAAGAGGTCAAAATATCAACCTTCATAGGAGTTTGGAAGAAGTTAATTCCAACCCTCATGGATGACTTTGAGGAGTTCAAGACTTCAGTGGAGGAAGTCACGGCAGATGTGGTGGAAATAGCAAGAGAACCAGAATTAGAAGTAGTGCTTGAAGGTGTAACTGAATTCCTGCAATCTCATGATAAAACCTGAACCAGTGAAGAGTTGCTTCTTGTGAATGAGCACAGGAAGTCGTTTCTTAAGATGAAACCTACTCTTGGTGAAGATGCTGGAAGTTTTTAGAAATGACAACAAACAATTTAGAATATTCCAAAAGCTTAGTTGAGAAAGCAGTGGCAGGGTTTGAGAGGATTGACTGCAGTTTGGAAAGAAGTTCTGCTGTGGGTAAAATGCTATCAATTGCATCACATGCTACAAAGAAATCCTTTATGAAAGGAAGAGTCGACTGATGTGACAAACTTAATTGTCTTATTTTAAGAAATTGCCACAGCCACCCCAACCTTCAACCACCACCACCCTGATCAGTCAGCAGCCATCAACACAAAGGTAAAACACTTCACCAGCAAAGATTATAATTTATAATTTGCTGAAAGCTCAGATGATGCTTAGTTTTTTTTTAACGGTATTTTTAAATCTTTTTTTATTTTTATTTTTATTTTTTTACAGTGAAATAATAATAGTGAGAAATCTGGGGTATACCGCTCAATGAATTTTGGTAAATTCATACAGTTGGGGATCTATCACCATAATCCAGTTTTAGAACACTTTGTCATTCCAAAACATTTCTCATACCCATTTGTAGATAATGTCTTTTTTTTTTATCCCTGATCCAGCAACCACTGTTCTGCTTTCTGTTTTATAATTTTGCCTTTTCTAGAAATCTCATGTAACTGTAGTCATACAGTATGCTGTCTTTTATTTCTAACTTTTTTCACTTGACCTGATGATTTTGAGATTCATCCTCATTGTGCATATCATTAGTTTTCCCTCGTTTTATTGTTGAGTAGTAAGTATTCTATTGTATGGATATACCACATTTTGCTTTTTCATTCATCAGTTGATGGCCATTTGCATTGTTCCCAGTTGTAGGCACTTATGAATAATGCTGCTATAAGCTTGTGTTTACAAAGTCTGTATGTGTCCATTTATTTTCATTTCTTTTTTGTATATATTTTGGAATGAAATTTCTGGATTTTATGGTAAATGTATCCTTAAGTTTTTAAGAAACTCCCAAACATGCACAAAGATTTGAGAGGGACAATGAAGGGTTTAAGTTTGAACTAACGGGTTGCTGCTTATAGCCGATTACAAATCTAAATACAGAACTAAGGAGACAGGGTGGGGCTGGAGCTAGAGAATGAAGAGTCAAAGCACAGGGGTGATGTTGATGCCATGGAGTGGATGAGATGACCTAAAGAGTTCATGTAATATAAGGAGCACTGAATTCCCCGAGACGTAAGCATTTGTGAGATCAAGAGCATTGTGAGACAATGTGAGAAATCAAGAAGCGAGAGACCCAGGAGAAATTATGTCACAGAAAGTAAGGGAAGAAAAGTTTATACAGTAAATGTGATCTCTGCATCCAAACACACATCTCTAGTCTTTCTGCAGAGGCTGACTAGCTCTCTGGCAGAACCCTCTTAGGGTATGTTTGAAATACCCCAGGCTGAGGTTCCTGTTAGAGGCAGTGCTTCTCAAACATAGTCTCCTACTCTGTGCCTGTAGACCACTCACCCTGCCTTTCAGATGTACCCTTTCTTCTGGAGTGAGTTAGCCACCTGTCTGCTGTGTTCCCCAAACCCCAGGAACCTCAGGTGATACATTCATCTCAAAGCAGTTGCAAAGGGCATCCTGGGCTTTACGTGAGGGCAATATGCATGGGGATATCACTGACAGCCCTTTGAAAACCTCTCTTCAGAGAAATTTCCATCCCCACATCACTATAACTTTATATCTTTTTGCTTTTACAGTGGGTGTCGAGAAAAAAAAAAGACTTAGCTACCTCCTTAGCAAAATCCTATCTAGGTGGGCTAGGACCTTATTTGGAGTGGGTTTTGGACCTTAGCCTAAGGTAAGGCTGAAAGGTCCACTTTAGTAGACTGGATTTCCAACCACTTCAGAGTGCTCCAAAAAAAGAAAAATTAAAATAAATGTTGAATGAAGAACAGATGATTCCATAAATGATAATTTTCATTCCTTATGATCACCTCTTGGGTGTCATTTATAATGTGGATCACTCCCTGATTCTTGACCACCTGACTGCCCTCTGCTGCCTTTATTTCTACTTTATCAACTATTTCTCATCTTCTCCCATGCTTACTTTTTAATGCCTGCCCTTGAAATCTTGGTTTCCTCCAGGGTTTCATCCTCACTACCTTCTCTTATCTATTTATTAAATATATTTTCCCTGAGGGAATTCCATCCATATCCCTGGTTTGACTACTACACTTTCTGTCTTGGACCAGATTGGTCCACTTCACTTTAAACTAATGGTGTGTTGCAGCCAGCTTGTACCAGTCGTGAGAGCCAGTTGTTAAATTTTCCAGAATTTTGTGAGGCAGTTGCTAAACCCAGCCATTATTAAAATTGTATAAACTTACAATTAAATTATATTAAGAACAAAGGTAATAAATACTTAAAAGCTCACTTTCTAACAGTCTTGCTAGTTTTTTTTAATCGTTGCTTTTGAGATTTTGAAATCCTATATAATAGTGCATTACTGTGCCTCTCTTCCAATTCTGCATTCAGTGATGTCATGTTGGTCCCTTGAAAATGGCCACAGTGGGAGCGTTTCCACCATGGACATCAGGAAATGCTGCACATCAGGGCTTAGTCTATTGTTTTATTGATTGTCTACACTTAAGTGACCGAGAAAATGTTAATAATGTTGATTAAGCTTAATAGGATGTTGCTCTATAGCTGTTAGATTGTAAGTACACAAAGAATTGAAGAAATATTCTCCTAATATTCAAAAACTATTATCCAATTCAGCAAAAAATATGTGCTCATATCATTGGTGAATGAGAAATTTTGACTCATGTTTTCAGTGTTTCACTTTCTCTCACTTCCTAATGTCAACATAACTAACAGCCATATTTATGTCATAAGTGCACTCATTCACCGACTGCAATCACGGGTTGGCCGTGGATATAAAAGTTGGGCAATATTCAACAAAAGCATTCTGTGAGAATGGATTGGTGGTAAGAAATATGCTAAAGCATATTATATGCTATATTATTATTTGTAAATTAGGAACTACACAGCCTCCATATCAGTAAATTGTATAAAACTTATGTACATATATATGCATGCATTTCCCCTGTCTGCCAGAGAGCCAGTTAAATATTTACCATTATGTCACTTCTTGAAACCCTCGATATCCATTGCTTATTAGACATTTTAAGTTTAATATGGTAGGCATCTCAGACTTAACATGTCAGAAGTGGAATTCATTTTCCTTCTTATGTCTTTTCCTCTTCTGATACTCTGTATGTTAGAGAATTACCCTACCTAGGAGGTAAAGTGAAAACAGTGGCTATAGATTGCTTTTTCAATATGTCTCATCTATGAAGACCGGAAAGAAGATAAAAGGGAGATAAAGGGCTGATGGAGTTTTTTTTGTTTAGTTTAGTTGGAAGAAAGAATGATCTTGAACATATTCAGATGGGAATGAGACAATGGAGAGGGGAGAATTGGAAGCTCCAGGACAGAGAAGGAACAGATAACAGGACAGTCTGTGATAAGAAAGGAGAGGGCAGGGTCCAGAGCACATTGGCCTTGAACAGAAGAGAGTCACCTCTTCCACATGGACAGGAGGAGGAAAGATAGGGATCAGGGTGTGTCTTAGGTTGGGTTCTCTGGGAGCAGAGCCTAGGACAGAGATTCTGATTCAAGTGATTTTGGGTGAGGGTGCTCTTAGGAGAAGGAATGAAAGAGGTATGATAAGGGTAGAGGAAGAAAGCTAAGCAAGAGTGTGATCTTGACTGGATACTAACGACAGTTTACTCACCTCGAGGCCCAGAACTGGCCTTTTCCCCCTGTGCCAATCACTCATTGGTAGATGTCTGCTCACCAGAGGAGTGGGGCTTAACCTTCCAGACCATGTGGGTTCTGTCCAGCTGAGGGCAATTCTTCAAGGAAGGCAGTAGCTGTAAATTTTAAACAACCAGCCCTTGGTGCAGCTGAGGGACAAGAGCACCTGCCACAAAAGTGAATCTGAGTGGGGCATCAACAGCATCCACTGTAATGTGGATACATAGGCATAAATGGGGTACAGATGGAAGTGGAGAAGAGATTGAGACAGTTACTGATGAGTGGTCTCTTTCTCTCTGAAATAGTAATCCAAATTACCTGCTGAGGGTGGGGAGCTATCTGGTGGGCACAGACAGCTTAAGTAGGGTGGGAAGATTTTGAGCAATTGCAATACTTAAGCAGTGGGGGAGAGGCAGCCCTGGGAGGTACGCAGAGTCCAGTTACTGCTGGAGACATGGAGTGAATAGTGACAGCTCTTTGCATTGTTACTCACATTCTTCTGCAGTCTCAGTGTGGGAGTGCAAAAGGCAGGTGATTGGCTTGACCCAGTGTAGACATTTTGCTGCATAAGTATAATGCAGGCAGAAAAGGGTAAGTAAAAAGCATGAGGATAATGGTGAGAGAGTTATTGAAGGCTCTTACTACCTTTTGGGAAGGCCGAAATGTACACAACAAATTACAGGGGCAAGACTGTGTTCACAGTGCATCGATAGAAGTACAAAGTAGTGGGTAAGATCATAGAAGAGAGTGAAGCATTTTCTGGGTTGAGGATGGGAATTTCTATGGCTTCACATCAACGGGACTGCATTTGAACTGCCTCTTCAAGGGCCAGTCGGGGAAAAAGTCTCCCTCGAGGAATATGGAAAGGAATGGTGTAGAGAAAGCCTGGAAAAAATGCATGAAAGCAATCTGGTTAGAGACTGAAGATTTAAAAGTATGTGTGCTAAAGCCCGCAACAAGCCACCTGGAATAAGTAAACTCACATAGAGTGGTTGGCATTGGCTCTTGTTCTTAGCCCCATTCTCAAATAGGAACAGGCTAAGTTTCTTATACTGGAGGTAAGAGGGTGGCAGTGGGTTTGGATAGAGGCCTTGCTAGGAGAGTAGATGCAACGCCATCTTTGGAAGCAGGGAGGCAGAGTGTGTTGCCAGATCTCAGTAGTCTCTTAGACTTATCTTCATGACTCTGAAATAGGTACCAATTACAAGGAGATAACTGGATTGTTGGCATTGCCTTTGAAATCTTGGCCGGCTATGAGCCCAGAGTTCTCCATGTTGATGTTTAAACCAGAATAGACATTGCAACTGGTAGGCAAACCAGACCTCAGCCAAACCATATTTGGACCCAACACCTAACCTAGGACTACTGGTACCTAGCTGTGCAGCCTCCCTTAAACTTTCATTAACTTTATAATAAGACATTTTACTCAATCAGTGTTTTGGTTTCTGCACATGTGGGATTTTGATGGGGTTTTATCATGTGTAGGTGGTATTGAGGACAAGGTTGAAAACAGTTGAAAAGTGTTTTTGAAGACAGAAAGTGAAAATAGTTAAAAAGGTATTTTTTACTAAAAAATGAAAGTAATGCATATTCTTTATAAATCAAATAATGTAGGAGTATAAGAAGAAAAATCAAAAGTAACCATCCCCTCATTCCACCAAAAAACCCTTTCTTCCTAGAGATAATCATTAACAGTTTGGCATATAGCTTTTCATCCATACATACACACATATGACATTTATATTTATATATACTATATTATACACAATATTGTGGTCTTTAACCTAACACTTTTCAGTCAAAATATATCTTGGGTGTTTTAATATGATTAGTGTTGCTCTTTTTCATAGCTACCTAATATTCCATGGTATTTGAACAAATTCCCCATTGATGAGAATTTAAGTAGATTCTACTTTTTTATTATTATAAACAATAGAATAGCGAACATAACTTCTTTTTGTACTTAATTACTTGAGATCAATTCCTAGAAGAGGGATTATTGGGTCAAAAGGTATGATGGTTTCATGTATCAGTTAACTACCTGATACACATTGCCAGACTGCCTTTCAAAAATTTGCATAAATTTAGTGCCAGTGAACAGTGTAGAATAGTGCTTAATTCTTTACCAACACAGAACATTATCAATATTTCTATATGATTGGTTTTATATGTATGTAATATATAACTATAAATGTAAATATTAGTATAAAATATTCGCTACAAAAAGCTTTATTATTTCCATTTGGTCTAAGGCTTGGGACAGGGCCCCAAGGTGGTTAAAAAGATGCCTAGTAGCTGCAGGGAGAGAGGGTCAGGCACAAGCCCTGCAAAAGGGAGATGCCAGAGGGGCCCCTCCAAGGCTGCTGGGCTCCACAGGCTCCTAGTTGTGCTTGAGGGTGAGCTTTTCCAAGCTCGAGCCGCCCAGCTCGGGGACAGCCAGCCTGCGGAGGTGAGTCAGGAGGTCGCCATCTTCTTGGCGAGTTTCACTTACTTCCAGGAAGTCAGGAAGTCCCGGAGATGCGGGTCTGCGTGGGCACAACCCAGAGCATGAAGAGCCAAACGGGCCTGGTTCCGCGTCTTCAGAACCAGCGTGGCTTCCATGGCGTCCAGGGTTTTACCCACTCATCTTCCCGCGGCTTCTGCACGTCCTGGAGGAGGACATCGCCGCCGCGCCGATTTTGTCTTTTCGAGAGACGCGCAGCACCCTCGCGCTTCTCAGCCAACTGGCGAAGAAGTGGCTCAACGCCGTCCTGGTTGAAATAGAAGCCGAGAGAGAGAGGTAGGTGTAGGAGGCCTGCAGATGCATGTTGACCCGGTGGTTGGCGGCGGCCTCCACCACGGTGGAATAATTCTGACGAATCTGGGAGCTCATCGTTGATCTGTAATAAGGAGATAAGCTCAAAACAGGGTGTTGGCTGGTCCCAGAGGCAGAGGGTGGCGGAGGAGATGGCTCAGAAGGTTGCGACCGGAAAAAAGTGTAGAGGGTGGCGGGAGACTGACAGAAGGGGCGTCCCTGGGTCTGTTCTGGACAAACACTGTTGGAGCAACAAAATAGATTCGCCGTGCGCCAGGCTCGCGCCAGGCGCTCCCCGGTTAAGGTTATGTCTTAAGAAGCTGTTTTTAATAATCGTAGTGGTAAAAGATAAACTTCCACCAGGACAGCTGATACTGCAGATGGAAAATACTCCCTGGATAGTTGAATTCAAAAGTATGTTTAGTAGTTAACGTTACTGAGGTTCTCTGTTATAAAATTGAGTCAGTGAAGATGGTATAGAATTCCTGGAACTGCTGCTTTAAGTCCTTATTAGTTTGAAACTTTAGCCAGAATTCACGGAGATAGAATTCACCTCTATGGTTAGAGATGGTAACTTGGTAGAATGCCTTTTAAGAGTTTACTTGTGGGGCTCTTGGGAGTCTCAGTCCCTTAAGCTTCAGACTCCTGATCTCAACTAAGGCCTTGATCTCTGGGTCATGAGTTTAAAGCCCTGCCAAGGAGCCTACTTAAAAAACAAAACAAAAACCAAAAGAGTTTATTTGTGATAATGCAGAAGTGACACAGTCAGAACCTTTTAGTATGTCGGGAATGCTTCTCAAAGCTAAGCTCTCTATATTATGGGGCCATTTAAACATTCTTTAAAAAGAAAAATTTCTTAGGTTATTTTATCAGTAAGAAGAGAATAGATTAATGTCAGCCATTAAGGTTATCATATGCATAATAGAATATGCATATGCATACTATGAAAATATACGCAGAGATGGAAAGGAAATTAAAAACATCATTATTATAACAAAGGTTTTGTTGAAAGTTTGTGTTTCTGTATCTCAGGTCCATCCTGATCTCTCTCTGGACCATTTTTCCAGACTTTTTTTGCTATGTAAGTTTGGAACAAAATACAATTGGAATTCTTGGGCTCCCTCTTCACCCTTCCTTGTGTTCACATCCTTGCTGGATCCTCATGACATGGATAGAGTGACTTCACTGCTCCTTGACTTTGGGCTTGTCAATATTCCTTTCATTGGCTAACAGAATGGAAGTTTTAGTTTTGAGTCTAGAACCATGAGGTGAGCATGCCCTGGCTAGCTGGCTGGTTCAAGGAAGATGTGAGACACGAGCCAATTCAGTGACATATGTGAGGCAGAACCACACCGAATGATTCATAGAACCATGGGAACAAAGGCTTATTGTTTATGCCAGTAGTTTTTATTGTTGTTATGTAGCATTGTTTTGGCAATAGCTAACTGCTATACAATTTTTTAACGTTCTTAGTGCTCCTATAATGTTTCCACTGATTTTTAAGTTTGGTACACTTACCTCTAATATGTTTTGAATTTGATGCTTATGATCTTATGATCTTTATTTTGTACAAGGATTTCTTAGTCGAGCCACAGCCCAAGAGAAAATTCACCCAACTTTTTTTTTTTCTCAGAAACTAGTAAATATAAAAAAGCAAACTGAATTTTGTTTTCCTCAAATCCCTATTTAATTCTAAATAAACTTTGCCTGTTCTTTTAAAGTTTTTGCTAGGGTCACAACAATGAGAAATGATACCAAAGTTCTTTAAGTGTTTACTTTTTGCATTCCGTTTTCAGAATTCTCTTCGCGTCAAGCAGGTCTGAAAAGTTATAAATAACTACCTCCAGAGATTTCTTCTTGTGCTGTGTTCTTCCTTGGGAACCTCTAAGCTTTTCCCATCCAAACTGGGTCATCATCCTTCCCTAATTTAAAAATCTCCCAGATCCAATGCTCTACAAAAATCAATGAGATCTTTCCCACCAGATAATCCCCGCAGCCACACGTTATATTCTCTGGTCTGATTCTGCAGGAGTTTGATTTTATGTACTCTATTGTAATAATTTATTAACTTGATAAAATCTGCTGACTCCTTATGGAAAATATTCTGTTTATATTTTATATTTCCTGTGGCTTTCTTTCTATAGCTTTTATTATTGAGTATTTACATGAGAATAGGGCCTTTGTTTTTTAAAAGTTCATCTGTGCCTGCTGTTTATTGTCTTCCCTGAAGTCAACAGCCCTCTGTTTGTGACATACATCGTGCTTTTCATATTGAAAGCACTCAATGAATCCCAAATAATCTTCCCATCATGTTTCTGAGTTACCTAGGTGAGGTGAATTAGCCCCATTTTACAGGCAGGGCAACACAGAGAGATACAGAGGGTAGTCACTTGATCATGTCCTCGTTCAAGTGTAAAGCCCTTCTGTCTCTCATACTAGATGAAACCCCTTTCCTTGCTTACAATTAATTCTGCTGGGTCATTGTCATATGTATTATATTATGCTTGCTTTTTCTCTGCACATTTCCGAAGGAAAGATATATCAGTGGGAAGGGAAAGGTGAACACTGAGTGATGAAATTTCTATGAAATAAATAGACATTACAGATAATTCTCAGAGGAGTGGTTGCTGGATCATCTGTTAGTAAAGTTGAGGCAGTAGCCTTGTATAACACCATGTTTGAATGGACTGAGGGGCAAGTTCTAATTTTGAGCTCTCTTTACACATTGTCTCCTCATTGTCAAAGACCACAACTTTGGGGTCAACTGACAAATAACAAAATGAATCCTGAATAAAAGATCCAGCATATTCACATTAGCCATTAAATTAGCTTGACTTATGCAGATTCTTTTGATTGTTAAGCCCACATAACATCAAGAATTTGCTTAGTGATTGGTGATCAATAGCCGTGATGATTAAAACAAAACAGAATTTTAAAAATCTGTGGTGCAGTTTTAATAATTGATTTTTTTTCCCCCAGAAAAAGAGAGGTCATGCAGTTCTTACAGATTAGTGTTTGGAACCAGGGGCAGTAGGGTGGGAGTGTCCCACACTTTCCTGCCTTCTGAGATGTTTGCCACTCTACAAGTTTCTATTCCTCTTTACTGTCTTTATATATTCCTGTTAAGATGTTTCAGGAACCTCAAAGGCATCAATCTCTGTCTCTCAAACCATCCTTTTCTTTTGAATCCACATTGTATTTTCTTGAAGCTGTCTTACGTAAGCCTACTGTCTTATCCTCCCACTAGATTATAAACTTCCTGGGGGCAAGGACTAAAATTAATTCATTTTTGTATTCTCTGAAGGGCTAGGATTCCAGTGATATTTTTCTTTTCTTACTATTTGAATAGTTGAATTCTACACTACAGTAACTAATGAAATGTAATATATATATATATATATATATTATATATATATATATATATATATAATATATATATATATATATATCCCTTTCCCCGTTTGGGTTAGACTTGGATGGAGAACCTACTCTCAGAAGTAAACACCACGAGGAAAAACAAACGTTAACAAATACTTTGTTATAGTTGTTATTAGGAACTTATCTAAATCAAATCCAGGATCACAGTATTGGTGAATTTCCCAGTTTTTGTAACATTCATACGATGGAAACTCCAAAATCTTTTAGTTCCAATTTTCAAAATCACGGACTACAAATGGAAGCTCTGTTTGTGTGTCATCTGTAAGAAAAAACCATGGTGTTATACAGATAGGAGGAGAGCATGTTTTCATAGGTACTCAAGAATTAATTCCACTGCTATTCACCAGCCTTTAGGAATGTGGAAATATATGCTGGTTGGCGATTTGTGTTAGAACAGATGTAACATTAATCGGTCTAATGGTACCAGGTCTGCTGTGGCCAGTGTAAGATTTTAAAGTAGTTCTCCGAAAACAAGAGTCATAGAAAAGTCCTCCAAGTCACATGGTTACTAGGCTCAAATAGTGTCATTGTGTCATATTTACTTAGGTTTTCCCTCTCGTGAATCATTTTTACTGTCTCCCAGGAGGCACAAGATCATCTCTCTTCATACCTTGCCCTTCCTGGAAGGCAGTTTCTTGTCCATTGCCTCAGTGACTTTTGGAGAGAACATTGCCCCTGACCTTGACAGCTAGTCCTTCAGCTGTTCTTTCAGAACTAGGAGCCTGTGTCCCTGGTGAGACTAGGCAGCAGCGGGTTGCCCTGCTGAATTTCAGAGAACACAAGGCAGCCCCTATTAGCCATGGTATTTGAAGCCATATACCCTCTAAGTCTTTTCTTCTTCCCCTGCCCTTTTCCTCCTAACATAAAAATGGAGGTAGATTATTTCAGTAAATATTCTTGATACCTTCCAAATTTGAGCTACACAAGGGTAGTTATTAAATGTTGAATGGGGAGCTACACAAGGGTAGTTATTAAATGTTGAATGGGAATGACATCTACAACTCACAAAATGGATTGAGGAGACTAAGAGCTTTATACCATAAAACACAATGTTAACAGCATTTGACTTAGAGAGAGATGACCTCCGCTTGAGTCCTAGCCTCAACATTTTCAGACCAATTCCACCCAACAGCCAATAAATATAAATCTTGGATATGTGAACAGCTCTTCTGTTTTGTGGGAATTGTCTAGATCTCTCCTTGCTTGGTTTATGTCCACATGCTCCCAAGCATCCTATTTTCCTGTGTTGTTCCTCTCTTAACTTCCAGCATTCTTTAAAACCTAGGTTCAAACTCACTTCACTCTTAGCCTCTTTTAACCAAGTTATCTGGTCCAGCACCAGCCCTTGGTGACCTAGTGTCACTCAAGATAGTATGAACAGGGGAGATACACATCACTCCTCAGAGCCTCAAGTTTCCACGTGTATAGAATGGAGCAGATAATCTGTCTTATATGGGTTTTGTGACCTTAAAGCACCATGTTACCTCAATTTTATTAAAACTTATTGAGCACAGCTCAGGGTGCTAGGATGTACTGATGAATAAGTTACAGTTTTCTGTTGAAGGCAAATGAGAAGTCGAGGCTCATGGAGAAAGAGAGAACTTATGGCCGTAGGGGGATTGCCCAGGGGAGTAGCAGTTTATCAGCCTGGGCAGAAGAGAAGGCTTTCGAAAAAGTAACACTTGAACTGAGCACACTTCTGGAGCCAGACCACTGAGGAAGTAGGTTAAGAGCCTTCTATGCAAAGGAAGCAGAGAGGTATTCAGAAGCATTGGTAGTACCAGAGACAGCTGGCTTCTGTGACCTTGCCAACTGGTTTACCCTCTTGACCCTTAGTTGCCAAAACTGTAAAGGAGGGGGAGGGCATTAGTTATTTTTGTTAGTTAGTTTGCTTCCTCTCCCTTTCTTGTTATTAAAGAATGCTAATTTTTCTTTGTAGACACCACCTACCTCTCATCTTTGGATGAGCCTCATGAGGCAGAGCCCACTCCTAGCGTCCAGGGGAAGCATGTGTCTTGGGCCTGGACCACTCAGTGCCTTGCATCTTTCCAGTGGCAGCGGTTGGTCCATGAGGACCAGCAAGATTCAATTTTGAGACTGTTGTTTGAGTTCTCTCTTTTTTCTGGGAAGACTTGAACCTAAAATTACCTTAGGCTAGAACCCCTACCACCACCTGAATCCCACAGGAATGCCAGTATAAGGAGAGCAGAGCTTAGAAGTAGGAAAAGGAAAAATGGGTCCCAAAATCCTTGCTATTATCCCAGGGAGGCCAAGTCTGACCACCAGCTTTACTCCTGCCCTTTTCTATTATGAAGCAGATCTCTTTTATGCACAAGATGTTTTCTGCCAGGGTTTCTGTCCCATGTCATAAAACCAAAAGTTCTGACTAGATAGGTTGTTTTGAGGACTAAATAAGATAATATATTAAAAGTACCTGGTACTGGGGCTCCTGGGTGGCTCAGTCGCTTAAGTGTCTGACTCTTGATTTCAGCCCGGGTCATGATCTCACAGTTCTTGAGTTTGAGCCTCGTATTGGGCTCTGCGCTGACAGCACGGAGCCTGCTTGGGATTCACTCTCTCTGCCCCTCCCCCACTTGCTCTCTATGTCTCTCAAAATAAATACATAAACATTTAAAAAAATACGAGGTGTTTGACCTTAACAGCCCTCAAGAAAGGCTGCAGCTCCTGTTATGAGCAAAGGCCCAGAGAGCGGAGAGCACGCCCTGCCTTGGGGGAATCTCTGGTGAGCTGCTATAGTGGGGATGAGCTGTGAACGTGGGGAAGTGTGAGCACATGAGCCAGACCTCCCTGCAGTAAAATGCACATATTCTGGCTCGGTGAAGAGTCTGAACTTCATCCTGAGCAGTTTCAAGAGTGACGAGGACCGTAATGAAGGGAGGCAGGACACCATGAACACCTCTGACCCTGGCACCCAGCCCAGTATGTAAGGTGAGGAAAAGCCGTCCTGAGCATGCGGCATTTCCGCTCTGACCTGAAGAATGAGTGTAGAGCTGGGAACATCCTTCTGATGTTGTGGACAATGAACTAGAGTGAGGTAAGACCCATTAGCATGTGACTCCCATGAGGGAAGGATTTTTGGGGGTGGGTGGGTCTATTTTTTTTATTGTTATATTGTCAGACTCCAGAATACTACTTAGCTGGTGAGCACAAAGTAGGAGCTTAAATATTTGTTGAATGAATGCTGAAGAAATGGTAGCAGGGAAACCTTTTAGAAGAGGTCTCAGTTCAGGCTGCTATCATGGGATACCATATTTTGGATGTCTATTATAAACAACAGAAATTTATTTCTCATAGTTTTGGGGACTTGAAAGTCCCAAGTCAGGGTGCCGACAGAGTCTGTATGTGGTGAGAGCCTGCTTCCTGGTTCAAAGACGGCTGTCTTCTTGCTCTGTCTTTATGTGGTGGGAGGGGTCAGGGAGCTCCCGGGGTCCCTTTTACAAGGGCACTAATCCCAGTCATCAGGGACCCACATTCATGACCTGATCACACTGGGGGTTTAGTTTCAACAAATGAATTTTGGGGGGAGGGGGACACAAACATTCAGTCTATCGCAGAAGGAGAGAAATTCCAACAAATAAATCAGGCATGAAATAATAAAGGCCTGAACTGAGGTCGGGGAGGAAGAAGGTTGGTACAGGTAAATATCTATAGTGTAAATTTAAAGTTCTTAGCAACTGGGGTAATAATGAAAATAGCTTCCATTTATTGAGCAGCTACTGATTCTGTTCTGGACTCTCCTAGATTCAGGATAAGCTGTTTTACATACTTAACTCATAATCTGCTACAACATGTGTTCCAGAGAGTAGGCAACTTAATTTTTTAGTGTTGAATCCTAGTGGCTAGCATAGCACCTGATACATTTCATTTGTAGAATGATTCAGTGAGCCCTTATGACAGTTCTTAAAGATAAGCATTGTTATTAGATGAAATATATCTCCATTGTGCATTTAAGAAAATTAAGGCTCAGAGAGTTTAAGTCATCTGTCCAGGGTCACACAAGCCCAGGTTTGTTCTGCCCCTAAAGCGTCAGCTTCCCACTCTGGCCTACTGACCACTGTCACATGCAAGTACTTTAAGAGTGAGAGGAAGGGCCAAGACTTTTAATTCAGTCGACTGAGCAGATGGTGATGTCCTTCAGTGAGAGGGAATGTGGAAATGAACAGGTCGGTTCTGGGTGTGTGGGGTTTGAGGGGCTGTGAGGCGTCAAGTGGAGATGATAAGTAAATGAGAAGAAATCACAGTGTGAAATTTGGAGGCAGGAGCTGAGCTGGAGACAGGTATTAGGGAATTACCAGTTGCAAATGGTAGGTTGAGCCCCGAAGGCCTCCGCCTCTAATGGACAAGCACCGGGAGCTGATGGAGGTGCAGCCAGAGAGCAGAGACAGCTAAGCAGGTAACTTTCAGGTGAAATGAGTGGCCAGTCCCAGGGAAGGTGGCATGCTGGCAGGGAGAGAAAAGAAGGAAAGGAAGGAAATAAGGAATAAGGGTGGGAGGGTGAGAGAGAAAAAAGCAGGAAGAAAGGGAGGGAGGAAAGGGAAGGAGAGAGAGAGACATGAGAACTTACCCTTTGGGATTTAGCGATTGAGCGGGAAAATTTTCAGCATTGTTTTGTGGCTGAGTGGGGTCAGGATTTAGAGCTCGGGAGTTGAAGAGCGAGCCTGTTGAGGAAGTAAAGAAGAAGACTGGTCACTTGAGAAGCTTGACTAACTACTTCCAGTAAAGTGTTGAGTTCGGCAAATGCATTTCCCCCTACTTCCAGCCTTCCTAGAGATGAAAGCAGGTTAATGGGAATATTAAGCGTAGGCTCCATCCCAGGGAGACAGAGTTGAGGGCAGATGTACATATGGGACATTCCACCGACAGGGTGGTTGAGAGTGTGTTTAGATACACATCGTTGATGGATTTGTATTCATTTGGCTATTCAACACATATTTACAGAGCATATCTTCTGTACTATGCACTGTTCTAGGAACTAGGGACACAGGAGTAAACAAAAAAGATAAAAATGAAATCTCTTTCCTCATGGCACCTGCATCCTAGCGGGGTGTGTATGTGCACGCGCACACAGTGGCTCTGGACAAAAAGGAAACAGAAAAGGAGGATGGAGCTTTGTGGGAGGAGTTGCAATTTCAAATAGGCTGTCAGGGAGATCCTCCCTCAGAAGGTGGCAATTTCAAATAGGCTGTCAGGGAGATCCGCCACTCAGAAGGTGGCAACTGAATGACCTGAAATGGGTGAGGGAGTGACATCTGCTTGAAGAGTACTTCAGGCAGATGGGACATAATCGTATGAGCAGCTCAGGGTTTTTTCTCCAACATTAGCCATTCTCTTTCTCCTTAAGTCACTTTGTGCAATCAATGCTGGGTGGTAAGAGTGTGAAGCACTCTAAAGAGAAGTAGTTCTAGGGGCGCCTGAGTGACTCAGTCAGTTAAGTGTCCGGCTCTTGATTTCGGCTCAGGTCATGATCTTTTGGTTTGTGAGTTCGAGCCCTGCATCGGCCTCTGTGCTGACAATGCACGGAGGATTCTCTCCCTCTTCTCTGTTTCTCTGCTCCCTCCCCTGCTCTTGCTTGATCTCTCTCTCTCTCTCTCAAAATAAATAAATCAACTTAAAAAAAAAAAAAAGGAATAGTTCTACTGAGAGGAACTTGTCACTGGGGTCACTTAGTCATTGCTTACCCTAGTCAAGTATACGGGCCCTTTGGCTTGTGGGACAAGTGACTAAGAGAGAAAGGCCTAGTCACCCTGAGAGGTTAGGATAGCAACTGTAGAGATTGGGAAAATTTAAAATATCAATTTTTCCTTCTACTTTTTATGCGTAAATTGACAATTATGTTTCACTAAGTGTAAATGAGTTCATTTTGCCTTTGCTTGGATCCAGCTTATGAGAGAAATGTTACAAATCATCCTTTTGTATTTGCTAAATCTGGACCTAATTCCATTTTTCAAGAAATCATGTTTGCAGAAATAAGGCCACATGGAAATGAACAAATAATGAAAAATGGAATATAACAAACCCCTGAAGTCCTAGAGAATTAAAACTCTGCCAGAATTATATAAAATGTGTACCAGCCTCCAAAAGTGTTTACATTTGCTCCATGGCTTATAAAATCTGGTGCAATCCAAACATACTTGGTCGTTCCAAGAGACCCAAAACATGTTTCTGAAATCCTGTGCCCAACTCCAATGCGAAGCAAAGAGCCCCATATGGTGGGATCATAATCTTGACATGCAAAATTCATTGTAACTAGAGATCTTCAGGATCATTTCGAATAGAAGTTGCATTCTGCATGTAACTCCGGTTTACTCCCCAGTAAGTCTATAAATGTAGAGGGATATCCAATTTCCTGTGACTCCATGAAGTTGGTGCAGTGTAGGGAGTCAGGAATCCTGAATTTGTGGTTGCTGGGGGTGAAAGGGTCCGGACTGCACAAAGCTCCATGTGGGGAAAAGTGAATGAAGATCATAAGGCCCTTTGAAACACAAGGTGGTATCTCAACACTAAACAGTCAAGTGATTTATTAATGTTTGAGCAATGTTGAATCCAGACCAAGCTTGCAAAGTTCCTTCGTATGTCACAGCGTTGGGAGGGATTAGCAGTATTGCAGGGAGATTTCGGTGCACGTCCTCCATGGCACATTTCTTGCTTCCATGACTGATTCAGACAGTGGAAACACAATGCTATCCATCTGCACCTCTTTGAAACAAGAATCTCACATTCAAGCGTCCCTTTTAAAATGGTGGATACAAGAGCCAACTCTTGCTGCTAGCACAAGGTCTCACAAGGCTGTTAATCATCAAGTACTGAGAGCTACTATTCTGCGTTGGATGAATACCAATTAGAGAGATGGGGACGACCTGAGGAATGGAGAAGGGAGAGCAGTAGGGGACTGGCTTTGTTGTTTTGGGGAGGGGTTGCCAAAAAAATATTACCTGGGGCGCAGCGCTCTTCCCGCCAACCCTAAGGGGTGACTGATGAAAACGGCAGACTCATTTACAAAGTATAAAGTAGGGGATGTATTGGAGGCATCGTATTATTATTAATAGGGTTTGCTTTTCTAGGTAGTGCTAGCTGAATCTTAGTGTTTTCAGTTTTAGAATCAGACAACATTTGTCTACACTTTATCATTCCGTCTGTGTTTTCTTTTATGGTAGCTCCTAAAAGAGGTTGTACGAAGCTCCAGAGAAACTTAGAAAGAAAGGCTCTGAAAACCAAAGACTTACCATCTGCGAGAGAGAGGAATTTACCATGGAACACTTTAGGAAAATAGAATGAAATGTTCTTCCAAGTTGAAGAGCATCGCAGCTGGAGAAACAGTTCCAACTGGAGCAGGTAGCTTAAACCGGTATAGCTTTCATCAAAACAAGATTTTGTTTGCTCATGTCCATCTCCTGAGCCAGTGCCTTCCAATGCCAGTGTTCAACGTGGAGACTTGCTTTCTTGGGGGCCCTCCTGCTCTGCCTTGTGCCTGTCCTCATCTGGTACCAGAATTCTTTTCAGCACCTTGGATGCATTGTGGGCACAGCGACTCTTAACTACGATCAGGAGGATTTATGACTGACTGCTATATCTGAAGCACACGTGTTTAGGACCAACTACCTGCTTGGGAATCAGGAAGCAAAAACATATTTGCCCCCAGTTTATTTGAGAGTCATCTTCCACTGTCCCAGAGTGCTAAGAGAACAGCGTGGAGCTGTTCAGAGAACTTGATGAGGTCCCACAGTGCTAAGCACGTAGAGTTTCAAGAGGCTGGGGAATTGTTACCATTGGGGTTAGTTTGAAAAGTGGTCCATGTGGGGGGGAGGACAGAAATTAAAATGAGATGCCTAAGAAACATATTAACTAAAATTATGTTTGATTTGCCATCAATTGCTCTCTCTTCTCGATGCTTGGGAGAGTGCCTCCATGGGGAGCTGAAAAGCGTTCAAGGCCTCTTCTAAATTGATGGTGCTCCCAGGGCTGATGGAAGAGTTTAGGAGTAGAGAGAGCCATGGAGACCTTTCAATTAGCCGGGAGGCCCTTGTGTTGGATTTGAGAAGAAATCAGAAAAAGATCATTTAGCTGTAAGAGTTGTTCCTTTGTTCTTTTGTTCCTTGCATATAGCAGGCGCTGAAAAGCTATGGATTTGAATAAAGGAATGTTTATTCTCACATACTAAAATAATATGCTATTTGAAACCAAGTAGTGGATCTAGCCAGAATTTGTTTCTTAGATTATTATTCTATGACAAGAAACACTTCACTCTGTGTGAAAATCGAGTTAAAAGACAGCTTTGCAGAAATTTCCCTTGGATTTGAGCTTATTGGCTCATTATTTGCTCAAGTGATTCATGATCTAGAGATCGTGGAAGTCATAGCAATACTGAAATTGCCAAGTGGAAATAAAAGCAAACCCTATGTAGCATGTCTTAGATTGAACATAATCATGGAGGTAGCTGACAAGTGAGTATATTTTGGGGAGAAGAATCTACACAGGTTGCCTTGAGTATAAAGCAGACCTCAGCCTTTTGGTTGATATACTAGTTACCATAGTAATTGACTGAACTTTGCTATAATTAAATCTTTTTGTGTCTGTATAAATCCGATGTAGTGGACCTCCTCTAGCTACATTTGTGTTTGTGTTTTTCCTTTTTCTGAAAGATCACTAGAGGATATATGCCCTCAGGTACTGATGTCCTTTGCAACCTTTCAACAAAATCATAGAGAATGGGGAACAGCATTCTATCCTGTTGATGGAGTAAGATAAAAACATGGGAGCCTGAGAAGGCCATGGAAGAAGGCTTCTGAAATCATTCTGGAGGACGCACTCAGGAAGGGCCATAGATGTAAAGGACAAATGCTACTTCACAGAGAGTTTCTTTTTGCATAAAGACTACGTGATCAAAACCAGTTAAACCCACACAGATGAAGGGGTGCCTGGCCGGCTCAGTTGAAAGAGTGTGCTACTCTTGATCTCGGGGTTGTGAGTTTGAGACCCGTGTTGGGTATAGAGATTACTTAAAAAACTAAAAAAATAATCTAACAAAACCAAACCAAACCCCAGACAACTGAAGAAGAAAAGCAGAGGGATATCAAGAAGAAAAACTGGAAGAACAGAAAACTTCAGAAACTTAGGCTGCCAAGTTGTAGCAGATTGTGAGATCGGGGAAGACATGTCAGGTGTGGGGAGAAAAGTGATTCATCCCAACAGCAATTCGGGTGCCGAAAGATTTGTCTGAGGACCTACTTGAAAACGTATAGCATCAGTATCTTGCCACTGTGTCTGTGAGGAGCTCAGTGAAATCAGCTCTCTGGAAAGAAGAGAGGAGATTCAATCCTTGAGACCAGTGGTATCTGTGAAGAATTCCTGGAAGCTGCCCAAATGGAGTGTGACTTTTGGGAGATGAGCCAAATTGTGAAAGCCAAGGCAGTGATTGACAAGTGGGGAAATAGACAAATTGTCCGGGGACTGAGAGGCTTTGTGAATGTGAGCAGCCCTGGGTGCCTGGAAACAGGAAGCCAAGAGTCTGGATCAGTGGTTCTCAGACTTAAGTGTGTGAATGAATCACACATTTCAGCTGGGGATCTTGGTGAAACATAGATTCTGATACCGTAGGTCTTGGGTGAGGCTAGGATTCTTCATTTCCAGCAAACTCCCAGACTGTGCTCATGATACTGTTTCTAAGAACATTCCTTAAGTAGCCAAGGGCTACTTCCAAAGACCCTACCTGGAGTAGCTAGTAACAAGGGCCCAGACCTTTATGTCTTAGTTTGGGCAACTTACAGTGGGGTTGAAGAGGACTTTTTAACATAGTGGTATGTCAGATTCTGTTTAATTTAATAGGTAAGTTAGTTAACATGTTTTTAATTGTTAATATTCTGAATAGATTGGCTTTTAGGTTGCATAAGCTGCCTTTGGTGACAACTGTTGTATCAATGTCCTATTCTCACATTGCTGACAATTTGTGGTTTTGGTTGTTGGGATTGGATCATCTCTCTCCAGATGGTATTATGCAGGGAAAACTCGAGAAGTGACCTTACCTTCATTTATTTCTAACTGCAGCAGGATGTACCAGGACTCCTTTCTTCCCCTTTCTCTTGATTTCTTTCTTTCTTTCTTTTTTTTTTAAACCACTACTGAGTCCGTGGATCTCAGCCAAATCCCTGGAAATAATCCAGACCTACACATTTCTCTTGCCCATTACAAGTGAAACAGTAGTAGCAAAATAGAAATAGCTCTATTTACTAAAACATTTTCCCCCTACAATTTAAGATTACAGCCGGCATGCCAAACCGATATTAGGGACATGTTTAATACACTTCTGTATTTTGGGGGTGGGGAATAGAAATAACACCTTTTATTTCAGAATCAGTTTGAAGGGAGTTGACTTCATCCGCTGAATAGAGATCTCAGCCCATAATCTTGGGTTCCTGAGCACATAGCACCAGTTTAGCTTCTAATTTACTCTCGGGTGACTTAATGGTATTGCTTAATTATAACAGTTGCAAATTCCATCCTCCAAAATATATCACAGGCAGCCAAACATCTGCAGGGTTTTGTAGCAGGGAGGATGCCAAAATGAAATGCTCATTTTTTGTATTATTTTGCTTTTATTAGTTTTTAATACATATACGTAATAAACAAGCTGAGCAAGACAGCACTTAACTATGCACCAATGGTAATCAAATGTAAGATATTAAGTTGCAAAAATGCCCATTCTATGGAAAGGAATATGCTCCTCGGGAGAATCTGGGCCGTGACAGGGGACATTTTAAAATAACATTAACTTTTCAGTGGTAGAAAAGGAGTAAGAAAACTTCTCAACATGGGAAGTGCAGATCAGAGCTAGAAAAAAACAAAAAACAAAAAACAAAAAAACAACCCTGCAGAATGCCCTGAATGTCAGCGAGAAATGTTGTATTTCTGGGAAGAGGAGGGCTAAGTGCTGACTAATTGAAACACCTCCATTACTCAATACTGCGTCTTCAAGACAGGTTCTAGAAATGCGAACTGCTGTCAACAAACCAACAAAGTTAAAAATGAAGTTAGCTCGAGTTTGTCTCAGGCTTGTGACTGACAAATAATGAAAATAATCCAATTTTTTTTCGGTAAGAGAAACGATGTTTTCAAGAGAAGAACAGAATACATGACTACTGTTTCTAGAAATTTACGCCTTCTTTGGCTAAGTAATGGATGATATGATTTTACACATACAATAGTTTGGGAAAATGTTTTAGAGCTGGTTTTTCTATATTTTGTTGTACAAACATATTCCCCATCCCCATCCCTAGTTAAGAAAACTAGGTGTATGTATTTCTAAGTGGGATGGGTTTAAAAACAGAAGGGTGTTCTTTAAAAAAAAGTTTATTTTTATTTATGTTTTTAAGAGAGGAGTATTCTTTACCACAATGCCTTAAAAATGTCCTAAACAACAAAACTTCCAACTTCACCAGTGACTCATCTCCCTGGTGCAGTAGTATTTGTGTAAATTAAAAAAAAAGAAGAAGAAAGAAAAGTACAAAATATAAAAAAAAAATAGCCAATTAAAACCATTGCTTCTGTGTATGCTCTGCAGGGATCTGCTAAAAATTAAGCTGGGGCTAATGAAGCTCCAAGCCCCTGCCTAACGCCACAGAGGGAGGAAGGCTGAATATTGCCTTCTATGAGGCAAACTGCTTAAGGAGCTTCGTGAAGGTCTCACTGAAACCAACTTAGCAAACGTTCCCGTTCCCCAGCCTTTATGAAGATCATCTCCAAGCAGACGATATTGCTGCCACCATGGACCTAGGTGCGACTCCCGAGCATGCTCACTGCCTAGTCAGCCTCCGGCAGGTGTTCGCCTGAGAGCCGTGGGAGCCTGCTGAGCGGGTTTTAGGAAACAGTCCGGGCGCTAGGTTCTCATCCATGCGCTCTCAGCCATGGGTGCTAGGCACAGAGAGGGCTGGGCGTAAGACTCACCCATTTCCTTTGCTGAACCCAACTTGGTGTTTTTAATTTTTTTTTTTTTTTCAAACCACGCAGCTTCCAGCAAAACAGTTTTTGGTGCCCTGATTTTTTTTTTTTTTTTTTTTTTTTGCCTCTTACGAACACATTCAGGCCCTTCCTAGAAAATTTTTAGAGGGGCGCCTGGGTGGCCCAGTCTGTTAAGCCTCCAACTCTTGATTTCGGCTGAGGTCGTGCATGATCTACAGGTTATGAGATTGAGCCTCCCCCTACCCAGTATGGCTTCCTGCTTGAGTCTCTCTCCCCCTCTCCTCAGCTTGCTCTCTGAATGAATGAATAAATGAATGAATAAGTAAATAAATAAATAAAACTTTTTTAGGACTCCCTACAGTACAAACTCCCCAAGAGCTGGCCTTTTGGAGGCTGGAGCTCATGCAGAAGAAGCCTCATTGCCACCCCATTTATGCCTCCTTCTAGATCTTTTCTGGAGACTTTTTTTTTTCCTGGAGACCACTCAAAGCACTAGTCCTCAGCTCAGTAGCATCACAACACCTGGGAACTTGTCTGAAATGCAGACACTCAAGTCTCACTCCAGACCAACTGAATCAGGAGCTTTTCACAAAAACAGTATAAAAACATAGAAGGAGGCAAACCATAAGAGACTCTTAAATACAGAGAACAAACTGAGGGTTGCTGGAGGGGTGTTGGGTGGGAAGGATGGCTTAAATGGACAATGGGCATTAAGGAGGACACCTGTTGGGATGAGCACTGGCTGTTATATGTAAGTGATGAGTCACTACATTCTATTCCTGAAATCATTATTCCATTGTATGTTAACCAACTTGGATGTAAATTAAAAAAAAGAAGGAGCTTTTCAACAAGAGCTCCAGCTTTTCAACAAAAAGTTATGTACAGGCAATCTGAAGCACTGTTCTGATTCCTTTTGGAGGGTTTTAAGGACCAAATGAATTGGCTTACCCAAGAGTATTTGCATTAGAAAAAGACTTCTGGTGATGCAAAAGTTTGTTCTAAAAGGACAAAAGTACATGATAAACAGGAATCCCTATAAAAAGACTTTTGGAAATTAGATCCTCTTGGGTATTGCCATTGCCACTTCCTTCCAAATTCCACCACACAGGGGACCCTCTATTCCATCTCAATTCAAGGTTGAGTCTTGGGAAAAGCCAAGGTTGCCAACAAGCCAACCATGGCCCACCATGATGTTCAAACTGAATTTGTGTGTTTTTTTTTGATGTATGCATCTATTTTTCTATGGAGCTGGAGATTAGCACAATTATTCAGCAAATATTTATAAAACTTAGGGCCATAAGAACTGTAAGTAGTGACAGTGGCATTAATAACACTGAGCCGGGAATCTGAAGATCTAGTTTCCAGTCCCAGCTTAGCATTAACCGGTTGTGTCATGAGGGAAATGACTTAATTGAACCAACATTTATGGAGTTCCTATTAGACCAAAACAATGAGGGCAATACGAAAGTGAAAGCCATCTAGTGGCTTTTGTAAAGAAGTGTACTGCTTTTGATCAGGGTTTTGTTTACAAGAGGAACCCTTTAGAAAAAAAATGAAATGTTTTGTGGAAGGCCAATAAAGAAATAGGAAAAATTTGAGCTGTTTGGTTTGAAGCTGAAGCAGAAAGTCCTGAACCTTGTGCTCAGATTCAGAAAATCAATATCAAAAAGATAAATCCCACTAGAAAAGTAGGCCAGAGAGAGAGAGAGAGAGAGAGAGAGCGCGCACGCGCAATACATCAAGTAATAGACACAAATGGATAAAGATTAGTCAGCCTCAAATTAAGCAACATTAGGATACCATTTTTAATTTTTCAGATAAAATTTAAGAGTGCCAGTTTTTGTTGTTGATAAGCGTTGGGGAGAAGGCACACATAAACACTTTGGCATTTGTTCTTTCTGGAGGACAGTTTGCTTTACAACTTCAAAAATCTGCATTCTCTCATGTATAATTCTGTTTCTATGCTTTTGTTACTAGAAATCAGAAATACAGGATGCAAAGATGTATAAATATATTCACCGTGGTACAGAGATGTTCATTGGCAAGGCAAATAAACTTGAAACGATCTAAATTTCCAACAATTTGAGAACAGTGATATCTACATTTTGCTCACCTAATGCAACAAAATAGTACATAGTGACTAAAATGAAGGGAAAGAATAATAATCAGCATGGAAAGAAGTTTTTGCAAAAACAACATATACATCATGATGCTAGTTTTGAAAAACAAGTATGGTGTGCACATGTATTTTGTAATTTTACAAATATAAAAAAAATCACAGAGCCATTGTTAAGAAGGGAGTCACATTCAGCTGGGGACCAAGACATTTATATTCCTGTGTTGACTTTACTTCTAACTAGTTGCATGATTTGGGGGGCAGGATCTCTTCTCTTCGTTTTGGTTTCCTCATTTCTAAAATGGCCCATGTAGTAGGCTGAATAATGGCCTTTAGAAAGATCAAGTCCTAATCTGTGGAACATGTAAATGTTACCTTACATGGAGAAAAAAGTCTTTTTTTTTTAAGCTTATTTATCTATTTTGAGAGAGAGAGAGAGGGAGTGCAAGTGGGTGGGGGAGAGGCAGAGAGAGAGAGAGAGAGAGAGAGAGAAAGAGAGAGAGAGAGAGTCCCAAGCAGACTCTGTGCTGTCAGTGCAGAGCCCAAAGCGGGGCTCCAACTCCCCAACCTTGAGATCATGACCTGAGCCAAAGTTGACGCTTAACTGACCGAGCCACCCAAGCGCCCCTGGAAAAAGAATTCATGATAGATGTGATTGAATTAAAGATTTTGAGAAGAGAGGTTGTCCTGGATGATGCTAAATGTAATCACACGTGTCCTTGTAAGAGGGAGGCAGAGGGGGATGTCACACAGAAGGGGAAGAGGCACTGTGACCCTGGAGACAGACTGCAGTGACACGGCCACAGCTGCAGAGTGCTGGCAGGCTCTGGAGGCTGCAAGAAGCATGTACAGACTCTGCCCTGCGCCTCTGGAGGGGGCTCAGATCTGCCAGCACCTTGACTTTGGCCCAGTGATACTCATTTCAGATGTGCGGCCTCCAGAACGGTGAGAGAGAGAATTTTGTTAGTTGTAAGCCTTAGAGTTTGTGGTCATGTGTTACAGCAACTATCAGAAACTTACACAGGCAGTTTGGAGCAAATTATTCCTAAAGTCTGTTTTGTTCCCCAAGTATTAGAATCCTATAATTTGCTTTGTTAGATGGAGAGAAATTAAGGGATAAATAGTGCCACGGAGTAATTTGGGAAGAACAGATTCTTCTTCCTCTATCATATGTATTCTCTTTCCTTTAAAACATAAGTGAAGGAAACTAAATATTAACAAATACAAAGTTACCTATGGAAGGGAATAGCTTTATTTTATAGAGAACCAAATTGTGTGATGTTGTTATAATTAATCATCGGGTCAACTTTGTTTGCAATTACTAGACAGATTGGAGAAGAGCAAGAAAACACATAAAAGGTAGAGTGGTTTTCCGGGGTCTGTGCTCATTCCCCACATCTCTGGTGGCAAGGAAATTCTTTACTCAGTACCACGTTAGGTCTGCGAGTCCTTTGGAAGTGGGCCTGTAGAGCTTCGTGGCAGAACGTGAAGGCATCTGGTCACGTGGTAATGGTAGCTGAAAGTCATCCACGTGGATACACCACTTTTAATAGTTTCACTAGAATTTTGTGTAGTTAATAGGAACTCTCGGCTGTTAATCTTGGTATCAAAATGTCTTATGTATTTTTCCCTTCTTCTAGATTTACTCATACATGTAATATTGCATCTAAAAATATTGTATGAGGACAGTATAAGCCGAATGCTTACTACCACATTTTCCAGTCCTGGCTTTGTTACATTCCAATGCAATTGTAATTATCTCAGCAGATATTGCAAAACTATTAAGAACAAGATAAGATGTTCAAAATGTGATCAGTTCTGGCTCAGGTCACAAGAAAATAGGTGCCAACTACTCCGGAGTTCCAGACTAGCAACTTGGGAATCATGAAGGGGTTGTCTGCAAACTGGTTTCATAACTCTTAGCTGTCCTAGTCTATCCGAGCTGTTGGAGAGACTAACAGGAAAGTTGGGGTTAGGGGTGGGGATGAACTTTGGGGCAAGTTTAGGAAATATTCTACAATTCCAAAGTGAAAGGAGAAAGGGGTAGTTATTGTCACATCACGCCTAGGGAAATATACTTCAACAGGGCTGACGCTGGTTGCTTGCTCTGACAGAATGGGAAATACTGGTTACTGGGTAGGGGCAGCCCTCACACTCAGGACTTGTGGAGCAACAATGCCTGATGGTTTCTCTGGAACCAGTGTGGGCCACTAAAGCGTGAGAGCTGGTGTGGAATTGTCCGAGGTCCCACGGTCCAGCTAGAGGGATAAGGAGACCTTGACAGAAAGAGGCTGGAGGAATACAGCCAGATGGCAGAGACTGAGGGAGGAGGTGTAAGCTCCCAGTCTAAAATGATCCTTCCTCTGAGGTGTGAGAATTGCAGGTAGGAGGTCCTCCATTGCCCAAGATCCCACTGAAGAGCCCAGTGGGTGGAAGAGTCAGCTGTAAGTCTTCTGGAAGACAATTTCACACTATATTGCTGCTCTTGCCTTTCTCCCCTCCCACTCCCCTCCACGCTGAAGCATTGGCCGGAATTGAGTTGAGTATGGTCAAGAGGTGATGACAGTGCTGGTTGAGTACATGATGAAGTCACCCTGTCACCCCTGCTCACCTTCGCCATTGTCGATGTCCAGCTCAATCAGGCCTCTCTGCAGAAGGGAAGGAAACGTAACTTTAAGTATAGTTGGAAAATTTGACAGATATCAGGATTGAACATCATTAATGAACTGAGACTGTTTGGGGGACTAGAGTCACGAGAGGAACTTTTGTTGCCTGAGTATCCAGGAAAGCTATTAGAGCTGCCCTAATTTTCACCCAACGATGTAGGAAAAACTAGCTCCAGACAGGGCTGCTTTAAAGAACCACAGGAAAAAAAGAAAAAAAAAAACAACACAGGAAACAAATATAGTTGCTTTATGATTACTGGTCCTATTTGTCTAACTGAACAGTTTTACTTTAAAAATTTATTAATACATTAATAGATTCTTTTTTTTTAAGTCTAGAAAAGGTATTGCAAAATCAAACAACAATCGTGTGAAATTCTTTTTTAATTTTTAATGTTTATTTTTAAGAGAGAGGGAGAGAGAGAGAGAGAGTGAGCGAGCGAGCATGAGTGGGGGAGGGGCAGAGAGAGAGAG
Organism: Cryptoprocta ferox; assembly: GCA_028646485.1. NCBI lineage: Eukaryota > Metazoa > Chordata > Mammalia > Carnivora > Eupleridae > Cryptoprocta > Cryptoprocta ferox. Next base: position 43,673,579 of record CM053566.1, on the reverse strand, counting down.
GGAGACACAGAATCTGAAGCAGGCTTCAGGCTCTGAGTTGTCAGCACAGAGCCCAATATGGGGCTTGAAGCCACGAACCTTGAGATCATGACCTGAGCCAAAGTTGGATGCTTAACCAACTGAGCCACCCAGGTGCCCCTGTGTGAAATTCTTAAATCTCGTGAGTTTAAGACCTTGTAAGTGTAATAAATAGTTGCATATGTTACTATAGAACATGTAATTTAGGTAACTTAAGAACATGCTACTGAAAATTCTCATTTTAAGTTATGGATTCCATTGTCTCAAAACTTTCCAAACCACTGATAGGTGAGTCTTTTTAAAGCTTCAGCTGGGTCACTTTAGTCATATTTGAGTCATGGGAGGAGAAAAACAATATTCTTTTTTCTTTAAAATAAGTGATCTGACCTTTTTGGGCTTATATAACTCAAGAGCTAAAGCCATAAACTTCAAACTGAATGTGAGTAGAGTTTTCATTGAGCAAGGAAAATGAAGTCAAATTAGAAAAAAAAAATGGTGTCATATTTTTTAGATGGGACTATTAAAAATTTAGGCCTGTGTTCTTGACAATTCACAAGGCTTTTTAGAGATATTCAGGGCTAAAACAAGCCACCACTTGATTAACTTTTAAATTTGCTTTGTTCTCTACTGAGGAGTTTTTGTACTCATAAAATTAAAGGCAAATATATATGTTAATAAAATGTTTAGATTGGGAAATGAAGCACTTTGGTTTGAAATTTTACTGAAATTGAAAAAAAGGATTGGTAATATGGCCATATTATTCGTGTTTAATGATGAGTTCCTCTTATTTTAGTCTGGAGAACTTTAAGGGTGTGAGGGGACCCACCCATTCTCCTAGACATTAATGTGAAAGCTATGGACATTTTAAAAAGTGATGTTATTAAGTTTATGACCAAACTATTAATATTAAATATGGAAAACATAACTCGGGAGGTTATATGTTCTTGGTTTTGCCACTGGATTTTGCAGACTGTGTAGGGCCATTACTTGACTTCTTTGTTCCAATTAAATCATCTGCAGGATATTTTTCTTTATTCTGTTGTTTAGAGTTAAAAGGGAGAGTGGCTCTCATCTTTTAGAAGGAGGGATCCACTGCCTGGGGTAAAGGAGATTGAGGAACTATTCCGTGCTCCTTAAAAACCAGTTGTTAAAGCAATCACCCAGTGACCCCAAGGCTAAAATCCAGTTGAAGACATTTTTGTGCTGGGACTTCTATCAGTGATGGGTGTTGCAACTTACGTTCCCATCAATTTCTTGTCCCCAAATTTCTTCTTTGTTTACCACGGTAGAGAGTGGGGAGACATTTCTCTTTTAAAAGGTATTGATATTTTGGAGGGATGATTCTTTCCTTCAATAAAAATGTTTCCTCTTTTCTAAAATAAGTAAGCTTTAGATTTTAAAAAATGTTTCTTGCTAACCTGTAAAGAACTTGTATCTATGCTAAAGCCTTTTTCCAGGTATCAGGCTGTGACTGTAATGATTTCTTTTCTTTCTTTTTTTTTTTTTAACTTCTTATTGTTAGACATTTCCTTCTTGAAATAGAGCTCCTTCATATATAATTTTAGGATGAAGTACCCTAGTAGAGTCTTGACCTTTTAATATATTCTTCTTATTAAATACTGCTAAAGGCCATGTAGGTAGTATAAAATTTAATATTATACACTTTTATTTAAAAATATTTTTATTCGCTCTTTATTTTGACATCATTATAGGTTTACAGACACCTTATAAGCATAGTACAAAAGAATTCCCATATACCCTGTAGTTAGATTCTCTAAGTTTTTATATTATACCACATTTGTTGTATACCTCCCCATTCCATGTGTATGTGTATATAATGCGTGTCTATACACATATATGCATTTTATTAATTTTTTCTGAACTGTGTTTTTAAAAAAATTTTTTTAATGTTTATTTATTTTTGAGAGACAGAGAGAGTACAGGCTGGGGAGGAACAGAGACAGAGGGAGACACAGAATCTGAAGCAGGCTCCAGGCTCTGAGCTGTCAGCACAGAGCCTGACACAGGGCTCAAACCCACGAATCTTGAGATCATGATCTGAGCTGAAGTCGGATGCTTAACCAACTGAGCCACCCGGGTGCCCCTTCTGAACTGTGTTTTGAAGAGTAAGTTGCAGACATGATGCTCCTTTACCCTTAAATACTTCAATGTATGTTTCCTAAAGCAACGACATCCTCTTACATAACCACAGCAATCATCAAAATCATACAATTAGCACTGATGTAATACTATTATCTAATCTACCTTATTCAGCTTGCTGATTTTCCCAGTAATTTCCTTTATACCAAAAGAAAATCCCAGATGATGCATTGCGTTCAACTATCAAGTGTCTTTAATCTCCTTCAATCTGGACCGATCTCTAGTCTGTCTCTGTCATGACCTTGACATTTTGATGAGTGCAAACCAGGTATTTTGTAGAATGTCTCTCAATTTGGTTTTGCATATATATTTTTAAAAGTATAAAGTATTCGCTGTGGAGGAGTTGCAAAATTCTTGTTGCTCTAGAAACCCATAACTTCAAAGTTTGTTGACTACCTGAGCTCAAACATGTGAAACACCAAAGGGAGTTAATCTCTGAATTTATACATATGCTTCCTGAGCCATTTGCACATATGAACATTCTGCAGATTCTGTACATTTTGTTCTTCAATAAAAATAACAAATGGCCAGACTTAAGATTTGAAAAATGTATAACTCATTTTTAAGGGAAAAGTTCAAAATTCTTGATTTTAGTAAGTGTTGCTGTACTTGTTTTTTTTTTCCCATTTGGGCTATTTGTCTCATTTTGTCTTAAATAACAGAGATGAGTGGAAAGTTGTTCGTGAAAGGTTCAGGAGAGGTTTAATAGATAATTGAACTAGTTTATGAAAAAAGTCTGCAAAAACATGCCATCAACTGAAGGTGTTTTTTGAGGGACCGCTGGCCCATTGCTATCCAGGGATTCTTTGTCTCCCTTGAAATAAAGACTTCTCTTCTGGCATGTCTTTGTTTTTTTATGAGTTCCTAATATTCAGGCCTGTTCGCTAGACATGACTTTCCACATACAACGTTGCAGGATTTTTTAAATCATCAAATGAAGTTTTGGAATCTTGAGATTTCTTAGAAGTACAGTGAGGGCTTGAGAAATCAACGTTCTTTCTCCTTTGCCACAATAAATAAATGGAAGCCTGACAACTGTCTCAGGAATCATGTCTCTTTCTGAACAATAGACTTTTAGTGTGGACTTGAGCAGGGGGCTGCTCGGGTAATACAGATGTTGTTATTGTTATTGTCAAAATATATGAGCATAAAGCTCTTTCCCACTGAGATTAAAAATTACCTCCTGAGATACAAGAAGTTGACCGACCCTCCCTGCCTCCCCGCTCTCACCCTTCCCCCTCCCACCTTCCCTCTCTTTCTTTCTTCCATTTTGTAGAAGGGCAAAAAGAAATCATGATAAATAAATTTAAAAAACACAAATAACAAGGGACGTTCAAGCACCAGATGGCCGTTGACTTTGGTAGAACTTGTCAACCAGACATAAGCAACATTTTTGCGTTGGAATTTCTGTAGGTCTTGTACCTCTACAACCATCAATTCTCTCTTTCCAAAGATTTTCCCTATAACAGCAAACAGTGTAAGAATTATCGAATAACTGTCTTGGAAAAACAATTGTAGCTCTCTTTGCCATTAAAAAGTGTGACTGAACACTTAAAATGCTGTGTTTCTGATTTAAAAAAAAATAACAATAGGCCTATTGTACACACCTTTCTTTTGGATTTATTCTTCTTTGCAAGTGAAGCGGTTAGCATCAGAATTGTTTTAATTGGGCTCAAGCACTGCAGTGCTTTTTCTCGCAGAAAAATCAATGCAAAAAACCCAAACCCCACTCCTTCGTTCTCCTGTTAATTGCTACCACCTGCTTTCTAGGTGCCTGAATTACTTTGGTTTTTGGTGGTCTTAATATTTACCTGCTTTTGAGCAACAGTAAGTTAGTTTGCCACTAATTTTATTCCTGCCACCTAATGCCATCCAGAATTTTCTTGCTGAATCAACTCTTTGTGCTCTCAACTTTTCTTTTCAATCCTCTCACCTCTGCTGCTGATCTGTCAGGCTCAGGGATTGGGCTTTGTTGCACCAATGCACACTTCAAAGATGTTTTAGAATTCACACTTCAAAATTAAAATATACATTTTCTTTTCAGTGACTGAGCCATGAAACAGAGTCACATGGGATAAGGAAGTGGTAGAGTAGAACAGAAAAAAAAAAAAAAAAAAAACACTACAACATAGAAGCAAGTACTTCCCAGGGAATTAACTTTCTCAAACATGTGTTTCCCAGAGCTCAGAAAACACTAATTTCTGTGTTGTTGGTATTGTTTCTTTGTTCTACTCTGCCACTTCCTGATCCCACATGATTCCATTTTATGCCTCAGTCACCAAGTAAAAAAAACTGTATATTTTAGGTTAGATTTTAACTTCAAGCACATTTTTGAAGTGAGCACTCCCCTCCCCCAGTTCTAACAATGGTAGCACTTGGGGTATGAGCTGGAAGCTGGGGGAGAGTATGTGAGGGGCTCCTCACAGTCAGAAAAACAGGAACGACTGCGTTGCCTGGGGACAGACTGTGGCTTCTTCCTCAAGCCATAGATGATTTAACTAGAGTCCTGGAGGGACCAATGCAACCTTGGTGCTGAGTTGTCTGATGTCTACTACAGGAAGGTTCCATATTTCAGAACACTGCAGAATTGTAAGGCTGTCGTGAGGATGATATGTGCCACAGCTGTGCTGATGGGTGGACGATTTTCGAATGATCCATATGGTCCCTGCCTGTTAGGGGGCTCTCCCTTTTCGCCATCACCCTGAACGTGATGATTCACATTCACTCCCCGTTCTGAGAGTAGCTTGCTAACGTCCCGGACATTCATGGAGCAAGGGTTGTTGAAAAGGATGGGTGGGGAAGGAAGATAGGCAAAATTCTCATGCCTTTATGAGATCACACCAACCCAGAGAATGCCTGTGTGCACTGTTGGCTGCTGTCAGCTGGGGGTCCTCGAACACAGGAGCAAGAGGGTGGGCATAGTGCCTTAGATCCAGTGGTTTTCTTCTCTAATGCTCCCTTACCCCCAGCCGGTGCGGTTGCTTTTCTCCCATTCCTGGCTGAGAAAGGAACATTTTCCTCTTTCTTTCTCTTTTCTTTCTTTTTTTAAATTTAATTAGAGAGAGAGAGAGAGAGAGAGAGAGTGAGAGAATACCAAACAGGCTCCATGCTCAGCGCTGAGCCCAATGCAGGGCTCGATCCCACGATCCTGGGATCATGACCTGACGCGAAATCAAGAGTCAGACACTCAACCAACTTAGCCACCCAGGCATCCCGCATTTTCTTCTTTCTAAGAACAGAGAAACCACTTTTGCACATATGCATTTGAAGCTTTCTCCTTGGATTGGTTACTAGATGCTCTTTTTTCCCAAAAATAGTTCAGTGCCTTCATGAAGCTTTTCCTACTGTTTCTATTAAAGAAAAAAAAAAAGTCAATGGTAACTTTTAAAAGATGGACAAGCAGACTGTACTCCGAACCATCATTGTAGGTGTAGGTCCCAGTGCACTGGCATTTTGCTGTGGGGGAGAGAGATTGGGCTCAACTTTGAATACAGTATGGGCAAGTGGCAGTTAATAGCCAAAGAGTAGGCTGGGGGCAGTGAATGGGAAGGGATGATGTTTACTGAGAGGAAACATCAGGGCAAAGGGGAGTTCTGGCTAACCTGACCTAACAGAATGCTTGGTACAGTCAGGCCAAGGTGGTCAGCCATCACCTGGTAGGTGGTGGAGGGTGGGGAACTCAATCAGATGTCAAGGGTGATCAGATATCAAGGGTGTGGGGTTCTTGCTTAAACTAGATTTCACAAGAAGGACCGCAGCTGGACCCAGGAGAAGGTTCAGGAGCCTGACTAAAGTTAGGTCAAGCAAAGAATCTTTGTCAGAGAGACTGGGAGACTTTTTACCATGGTCTGAGAAGAAAAGAGGCTCTCAGTAATATAAAGGTGGAAGAATTCGGTGGGCCTTCGTTGAGAATGGGGAGAAGCAAGGAACAATAGAGAAAATATTTCAAAACACTTTCCTTCTACACGTTCTATAACATCAGTGAGCATACAATCCCTCCTTATCCTGACTTATCACCAGCACAGGTCTTGAATTATAAAAGATCAGCTCTCACAACTTAAGAAGCTAATTTGAAGTATGGTAGACTCCATTGAAAGTATGAAGACCTTACCCAGGCCATCTGGGAACCCAGCAAACCCTGAATGTGATACTCGGAATTTGTAATCATGCTTGAAACGCTTGATCAGGTAATTCAACAAACTCTCCTTGGGCTCCTCGGAAATGGTAAGCCTCTGCTAGCACTGAGGATTACAAAGAAGGGTAAACACCTCTGCCCTTGTTAGAGTCGAACATGAGAAATACATACATGAAATGATAGAGGCAATCACGGAGTCTGTACAGAGTGAAGAAAAAGGGTAGAGCTGGGAGTGATTTGTTCTCATAGAGGGAATTGTCAGGGACGTGTTTCCGGAAGTGATGATGCCTGGCCCGGGATTGAAGGATGAGCAAGATTTTGACAGATGAATAAAAGAGGAGCAGGTCCATCCAACTGGAAGGGGTACATACAAAGACACAACTTGCCATCCTGCATTGCTTGCTGTCCTTTGGATCTTTGATACCCACAGCGATTTAGGGAAAGAAGTTTAAAGCTCTCTGCATGTGATTTGTGGATCTAGGGGAATCTGGGGATTCAGAGTAAGAAGTAGGTTCTACATCCTCCAGAAAACTCTTGGGAAACCAAGTTTGGCAAGCAGTTGCTAGAATCCTGTCTTACTCTGGAAGGTTTGCTTTTGATCTCCAGAGGCCTTGTTCCTTGAGTAGCATTGGGGGCTGAGCACTGTTGCTCCTTTCTTAGTGGTAAGAAGTGAGGTAGCCCCTGGGCAGATGTCTGGTGATCAAGGTTGGACCAAACCTGAGATGTCAGAGGGACAAACCAGCATCCGTCGGACTAGAGAAATCTGTGCTCTTGAACTTTTGGACAGACAATGAGGAAGCATCAGCAGCCCTGTCTGTCACGTGGCATTGTGGAAATGCACCTGGTCCATTTGGGAAGGCTATCCAGTGCTGCTGCTGGTGGTCAGTGTAATTCAGGGCACTCAGAGTTTGGGATGAGCCAACTGAGAATGAGGGCTGTTTCTGCCAGAAAATTCTTTGTGATCCTGTATAGCAGCACTTGGTGGACTAGTTTGTCATACCTTGGTCAAGTGGTTGGCAGTTGCTGACAGAATTCAGAGAACCCCTCACAGTCCTCTTGCAAAGTTCCAGGCCACACAGAAGTCTATCTGTGCAAAGTGAAAATAGGCAATTAAGCTTAGGACATTCAGTTTTACAAGAGTCTCTAGCACTGGACTTTCATTCCTTCCAAAAATAGGTTTCTGTAGTTAGCAGCCACATTATATTAGGTAGTCCAACCCAGACTTTATTCTGTGCCTTAGTGTTTTATTGAGCACCAATATAAAGTGTTTATAAATCTACCCTTGAACATATTCTCTAAGTGTTCAGTGTCCCTTTCATAAAGCTCTATCCAATAAATACTCCTCAAAATTTAAAAAGAGATCCTTTTTAAATGGGCAAAGATCTGAATAGACATTTTTCTGGGGAAGACATACAGATGGCCTATAGGTACACGAAAAGATGCTCAGCATCATTAAGGACCATGGAAATGCAAGCCAAAGCCACAATGAGATACCACTTCATGCCAATTAGAATGCTGATATTGAAAAGACAAGAAATAACATGTGTTGGCAAGGATGGAGAGAAGGGAACCTTTTCTGCAGCACTGCTGGTGGAAATATAAATTGGTGCAGCCACCGTGGAAAAGAGCATGGAGGTTCCTCGAAAAATTAAAAATAGAACTACCGTATGATTCAGCGATTCCACTTCTAGGTATTTATCGGAAGAAAACAAAAACACTAATTCAGAAAGATATATGTGCCCCCATGTTCATCGCAATATTATTGACAGTAGTGAAGATTCAGAAACAACCTAAGAGTTCATCGATAGATGATTGGATAAAGAAATTATGGTTTGTGTGTGTGTGTGTGTGTGTGTGTGTAAAATGGAATATTATTCAGCCACAAATAAAGAATGAAATCTTGCTATTTGTGGCAGTGTGGATGGACTTTAAGGGCATTACGCTAAGTGAAATAAATCAGAGAAAGTCAAATACTGTATGATCACTCTTATATTTGGAATCTAAAAAACAAAAACAACCCACCTGCAACCCCCAAAACAAAAAGCCCATAGGTACAGAGAACAGACTGGTGGTTGTCAGAGGCAGGGTGTAGGGATGGGAGGAAAAAAAAGCGATCCTGATAAACGGATATTCTTCTTTTTATCAGTTAATGAGAGCTCTGTAATCCAGGATGTTTTACATTTTGCCTTAGCTGCTACCAGGAAGCTCAGCAGTAAATACTCAATTAATTCAGTCATTCTGATTTAGTCTTCTGTTACAAGTCACTTGCTCCCATCCTTTACAAAAGCCTGTTTTTCATTTTAAGTGGTTTCAAATCCATTTTTAGAAACGGGAGGTATATAGAAGATAAATATGTGCAATGAAACCATAATATTTTATTAACTAGTATTGTCTTATTTTCTAATGATATGTGGTAACTTTTTTGTATTAAGCGCAGCGAGGGTTCTGATAGTGGCTGTTCTTCACGTGAAAGTATTATTGACAGGAACACGCTCTCATTCCTACTGGAATGCTCTGTGGGTGGTTCCTCTGTGAAACCCTCCTAGATTAACTTACTCATCTCCAGACACGCCTAACACTCTAAGCACCTCTAAGCACTCATATATATCTGTGTCTGGGTAGCTGTAACTGTCATTAGTTATGTATTTCATAGAACATAGAAATTTAGAGCTGGAAGGAATGTAATCACCCAAATCCCATTTAGCTAAAACGATAGATGGCATTTTGCAACTACTAAGAGATTATAACGGAAGTTAGCATGCTGTAGGTTATTGCCTAGGCTCTAGGGGACCCTCTTCCAAATGTGTAGACTGGGCCTAAGAGATTCTGGGTGGTGTTTGCATTGTTCTTTCTTGAATGGCAAGCAGAAACTTAGCTTGGGGACTTTCTTCTTGAAAATAAATTTTCATCTAGTTATTTGTTTCTGGTTTCCATTTATCCATGACGATCTTCTCCCCTAGGAGGGGTAGTCCTTGAGGGTAGGGGCAATGTCTCGTTCACCTCTCTGTCTTTTGGTACCAGCTCAGGTCTTGGCTCAAAACAAACATGGAATAAAAGTTGAGTGACTGAATGAATGAATGGCATAGTGTCTCTTGTAGGACAACGGTGCATTCATCGGAGGAATGTTCGAACCCTGCCATTTCTTTTCTGCCTTGTCAGAGGCTCTTTCACTACCAATCAGATAACTGCTCAGGCAGAGCCAGGCCAGGAGGGAAGAATCAAATCAGGCAGTGATGAAAGGATCAGAAAGATGTGGTGAAGGATTTGCTATCTGGTGACAAATAGGGGAGCTGGAGATGATGCCAGAGTATGAGTAGTTTTTTTTGTCTGGGAAGGTAGCAATGCTACATGTGGAGATTAGGAAAGCCAAGATGGAGAAAATTTGGGGGGGGGGGAACCAAAATCATATATGGGTGGCTATACTGAGTTCTCAGGAGTCCTTTTCCCTAAGGATTGGCCTTTGTCTGTGTAATCCAAAATGGCTGCTTACACTTCATCTGCCACACTGGAGTGAGACATCACAGTGGAGGAAGGGCAAAAAGGGGGAAGGAAAATAGGCCATGGGCGAAGGCCAGCTTATAAAGAGGCTTCCTGAAAGTCATGCACTTGTTCCTAAATGTTATTGGCCAGAACTTTGTCACGTGGCTGTATCTATCTACATGGAAGTTTGGGGAAAGCAGTGTTTTAATTAAGTACGTGCCCTAAATAAAATTGGGTCTTTTACTATGGGAAAGGTGAGGCCGAATACTGAGGGGCTGGTAATGGTCTGTGTAACACAAATCTAGACATAAACTTGGTCTCTGACACCTAATTTGGTGCTTTTTTAACTCTACTGCACAACTGACGGTGGGAACTCTATATTGTGAAGGCAGAACGGGGAGCTGGGATATGCCTGAGGCTTCATGGTCAGTGTCCTGGCTATGCTGGTTATAGGTGTCTTGGATGTGGCATATAATTTCTCTGAATTCTTGCCTCTGTAAAACTGTCTGTTGGAGAAAATGATCTCTACATTTCTATCAGGTAAAATATCTTATGATTAAAAAAATTAGGTAGCAAATACTGAGTGAGTGATTTGAGTCTGTGTAGTTCTTCCTGAATGGCCGTTCTGGTTTGCAATCCATAATGGAGCTCCATGATGAGCATGGATTACAAACATCCCTCTTCTCCACAGAGATGATTTAACCAAATAAAAGCTAAAATGGTGGCCTACTCAATGCCTATTTTCCCACCTTTTCCTTTTCAACGGGATCCCAGTTTTATTTGAATATCGGTCAGAAATCCAGTGGTAACTTGACTCCAAAGGTGGTTGCCATGAATTTCTTCCCTCTTTGTGCACACGTGTCATTCTCCCACTGAAAAGTTGGAGCCACTAGAATCTGGGCTGGACTGATTTGATCTACAGAATATGGCTAGTTCCAGATTTAGTATTAGAAAGGACTGGCAGTCCTGCTCCCTGTCTTTTGTGGCTGCCATGTAAGAAGTTTGGGCAACTCTGCTTGACAGAGAGGCCTGAAGGATCAGATACATGAGCAAGGAAGACATCTTGGAGACATCCAGCCAATTGAGCCTTCAGAAGATTCCAACCCCAGTCATTTTCTGACTGTAGCCACATGAGAGCCCCCAGAAATGCCCAACTGAGTCCAGTCACTTCACAAAACTATGAGAGATAATAGTAAATTGTTTTAAGCCATCAAATTTTTGGATGGTTTGTCATGTAATAATTGATAACCATAACAAATGTGCTTAGGAAATGGCCCCTTCTCAGTCCCAGGAGGCAAATCATGATGGATTTAAACCTGTTTTGATAATTCAGTTCTTTTGCCAAATATTTTAGGGAGATACATGTGACCAGTTCCAATTAATGGGATGCCGGATGGCATTTCCTTACAGATAAAAAGAGACTTACAGATGAAAATGTGAGTTTTGCAGTCTGGCATTGTTGTGTCTACATTTGACTTCTGGAACTATGGAAGCTATATTGTGCCCATAAGGAGACAGCTCTAAGGACCAAGCCAGTAAGATGAGGATGACAGAGCAAAAAAGATGGAGAGGCTTGTGCCCTTGAAGTCAATCTCTAGCCTTCTTGGTACATGATATAAGAAATCCTTTTTGTTTAAATCATTTTGAATTGAGTTTTCTATTACTTGCAGCTGAAATCATCCTAATTGATACAGTGGGGGAAAAAATCTCTGTGCTACTCCCTTCCCTTAATGGAGAAAGAAGAACATGAAATTATGAAGTCTCTTTCTTGTATGCCACCCAGATAGTCCTTCAGTCTTGGACATATACAGAGTGACTTGTGGGTGAGACCTAAGGTGCTTTGCATAAGGAAATGAAAGGAATTGGGTTTTGAGAGAAGGGGCAGAGAATAGAAATCAGGAGGAGAGGACGAGTCTTGAGCCTGTATTGTGTGTGTGTGCATATGCATGTTTGTCTGCATGTATGATGAACAGGGGAATGAGAAATAGGATGAGGAGCTGAATTTCAAGGAGACAGGTGACCGTCCATGAAGTCCGGTAGCCTGAAGCCTTCATGAGCATGAGGATGAATTCCATGATTAGTTTGGTGCGGGGCAGGTGAAGGGCAGTGCAGGTGAAGTGGTGAGTTAGTCGAAGAGGAAGTCAGAGCCTCAGTGGCTTGGGGAAGTGTGAGCCTTCAGGATTTATAGGAATCTTGGACCTGCCCTGGAGGGTAGGAAGTGGATATGTGATTTTTAAAAAATCTTTAGTTCTGGAAGGGCCAAGTGACCTCTTCTGACCTATTGATTGAGGACTAGCTTCTTAGACAAGAATTATGTGCTAAAAACATGTTTTTCAAAGTTTTGAGTATTCAAATGCTACATGAAGTTTTTTTCAGGTCCTTGCTGCTGTTTAGCTCTTAGGCTATATCAAGATGTATTAAGACATGTCAAGACAGCCTGAAGTCATAGTAAATGGTCTGCGTGAATGGGAAGTAGCATGGCCCAGTGGAAATTGGGCAAAACTTTACCAGGAGGACTGGTTAGCTCTCTTACTAAGTTCCTGTGTCACCCTAACTGAGCAAGTTGCTCAAATTTACCAGTTTTTTTTATTAAAAAAATCATTTTAAAATGACCAAAGTAATACATTATTGTTATTAGAAAAAAATATATAAGCAGTAGACTGGAAGACTTGATTCTCATATTTACCGGTCCTGACAAGCAAATAAATAGAGCTCCACATGTAATATGTATGAATATCTAAAGATTTTATTTACTTATGTTTTAATATTTTTGAACGTTTATTTACTTTGGGGGGGGTGTGGGCAGAAAGAGGGAGATAGATGATCTGAAGCAGGCTCCATGCAGTGAGTGCAGAGCCCGATGTGGGGCTTGAAATCACGAACCCTGTGAAATCATGACCTAAGCTGAAATCAAGAGTTGGCTCCTTAACCAACTGAGCCACGCAGGTGCCCCAAGATTTTAAATTGAAGTAGCAAACTACTGAGTAAAACATGTTCTATTGTAAGGATTAATGTTAAAAATTAGGGGTTTGATTCTTCCTGTTAAAAATAAGGAAGAGAGGGGCACCTAGGTAGCTCAGTCAGTTAAGTGTCTGACTCTTGATTTCAGCTCAGGTCATGATCTCATGGTTCATGAGTTCGAGCCCCATGTTGGCCTCCTCACTGTCATCTTGGAATTCTCTGTCTCTCTGTTTCTCTCTCCGCCCCTCCCCCACTTGCACCCTCTCTCTCAAAATAAAAAAATAAACTAAAAAAAAATGTGATCATCCAGGGAATAGCACCCCCACTGTTTCTGCGGGAGGATAGGCACTTAACTTTGGTGGCCACCTTGCTCCCTGTTGGAAAGCTACCTTTTGTCACGAAGATAGTTTATTTTTCTTTTGTATACTACCAATTAGCTAACACAGATGGTTACCCCAGTTACCAGGTGAATTTAGGATGAACTCTGTGTAAGAAATTGTGCTGTCAAGTCTTCTGACCTGAGGAGTAGGTGCTGTTTATCTTGAGAACATGTAGGTAGTGAGTTGTGTCTGCCCGGCTATGTAAATGGGTGAGATTTCCTTCTGTCCCTTAGTTTCTTGGCATGTTGCCTGTGATGCATATCCCATTCTGATTTAATACTTATTCAGCATAAAGCTCTTCTTTCTCTACTACCTTTGTGGAAAGGGTTCTGGGTTGGGAGAAGAGTTGGTTTTAAATTACGTTTCCCATTGACAAATATATCACTCTAACGAATGGAAGATGGGGTTCAAGTGGACTCCTCAGAGTTCTCTGAAGGGGACAGAGCTGGCCCTGGCCCTTTACTCCACCTATCTTCTCTTCATACTGCAGGGGCCTCGGCACACGTGCAGAAACACCATCTGCACATCTGAACTCCGTCTTCAACTCCCATCCCTCAGCCCCACACACACCTGCCCCTTTTCACCTCTCAGTGGTAGGGGAGCACACACCTGCCCTGGAGAGGGCACACTTGCGAAAGAGACCCAGCCAGGGCATTCCAGAGTCTCAGGTGCCTGAAACACAGTCTGATATTATGGGCAAGGCCCCCAGGTAGGCATATATCCTTGGTCCTGAAAGTACCTAGCCCTAGAAAAGGGCTCAGCCAGAGAAGGTTCAGAGTGTCATTGCCTGTAATGCGGGAGCAGGAACAGGACACTTTCCTCCTTACTTGTGTCTAGTGCACACCGATAGAGTAAGAAGTGAAAATCCTGCCTGATATCCTTTCCTATTTGCTCCTTGCCCCAAAGGTGCCCACTCAACTGTCAGTAGTCTGGTGTGTATCCTTCTTAGATGGTTAATTTTGTGTGTCAACTTGGCTGGGCCATGGTGCCCAGATAGATATTTGGTCAAACATTATTGAGAATGTTTCTATGAAGGTGTCTTTTGGGTGAGAGTAACATTTACCTTGGTGGACTTTGAGTAAAGCAGATTACCCTCCCTGATGTGGGTGAGCCTCAGCCCATCAGTTGAAGGTCTTAATTAGAGCAAAGACTGACATCCTGTGAACAGGAGGGATTCTGCTGGCAGATGACTGTTGGATTTGAACTGCAATTCTTCCTTGAGTCTTTGTCCTGCCAGCTTCCCCTCATCAGATTTTGGAATCACGGGACTCCACAATAGCATATGACAGTTCCTTAAAATACATCTCTCTCTCTCTCTCTCTCCACACACACACACACACACACAGACACACACACACATATCATGGTGGGTCTGTTTCTCTGGGTAGCCCTGGGAGAATATGCATTCTCATAATTTTCCTGAACATTTACAAATGTACCCACTTGAAAATAAACACACACACACACACACCATGCTTTTTTTGTTTATTTTTAATTTAAATGAGATCTTACTGTCCTGTAGTTTCTTTATCAACTTGGTGTCTTATTTGTCTGACAGCATCTATAGTTTAAGTGATAAAAAATGCAATGAAGTGTTTAGCACAGTGCTGGGCAAAATTAGCCCTTGATAAATGTTAATGCATCTGTGCATGGAGCACACAGGGCTGTATCAGAAAGCAATTTGTTCATTATCTCCTGACCACTTGAACTTTATTCAGTGGGGGATGGTGTTTTCCCTGCTACTGGAGGAAAGTTCTGGGAGTCCACAACTCTTTGACCATCCTTAGGTAGTAAAAGATCCTGAAGTCATTTAGGGGCACCTGGGTGGCTCAGTCTGCTAGGCGTCTGACTTCGGCTCAGGTCATGATCTCACGGTTTGTGAGTTCAAGCCCCACATTGGGCTGTGTGCTGACAGCTCAGAGCCTGGAGCCTGGACCCTGGAGCCTTCTTCGGATTCTGTGTCTCCCTCTCTCTCTGCACCACCCCTGCTTGCGCTCTGTGTCTCTCTGTCTCTCAAAAATGAATAAACGTTAAAAAAATTAAAAGATCCTGAAGTCATTTAAAGTTGTAAACACAGTGTTGATTCAGAAGTTAGAACGTAAGGACCTTGTGAGAAATAAACTTGCCTTACTTGCTTGCCTTCTAGCTAAACAGTAAACCCTGGCCCTTATCCAGCTAGGACCTGCTGTAGGTGGGAAGCCACTCCTGGGAAAGGTGGGTTGAGTTCAGGTTCTTCTTTCTCCATCTTACCCTCCTACACCTCTTCTGGCATCTTCTGTGGTCTCTGACACTTCCAGGGTTGAGGCAGGGAGAAGGAGTGGCAATAAGGAGACAGGAAAGCTATTTCATGGGTGGATGATTTTGTGCTTTCTGAATCTGGCAGCTTTTCACAATGGACTCTTTTCTTACGGATGTTTGCATGGGTTCTTTGGGGATTTCCCAGCCACTAGGGGTTGCCCACCTGTATTTCCCTTGACAAGAATGATGAACTGGCCTTCACCTGGCTGCTTTCCCACATGTGGTCCTTAGAAATACATCGCTACCTTCCACTTCTCTATGCCGAGGCCTAGCCACCCGCCCTCTCAGGTGGTCCAGTTAGACAGGCCCCCAAAAGACATCAGGCTGGTTGTCTCTCCCTCACAGCGCACATCTGGCCCTTGAATCACTGAAGTCTTCCTGCTTCCGTAAATCTAGCGGTGCAGATACGCCCAACAGCCACCTCTCCCTCAATTCATCCATCAGCGGCTGGACAGCCTGTCTCTCCTTTTTGAGTTCTCAGATGGGATCAGACCCCACGCCACTGTATCCTCCATCCCGCTAACCTCAGATGTTTCTTTCTCGGAGTAGTCTCTCTATAGCCCTTCTCTCTTAACTTGAGATATACAGTGAGCACCTCAGACCCTCCTCCCCCTTGGTGGTACTCTTTGTACACTAGTGGATTTCAGAAAGGAAGTATTCTTCAAATCCTTCTAATTTCCCATAAATTGATCCCTTTGTATATTTGAATAGGGTGAGATGTTTGCAAGTTGAGTAATAGGTTTTTAAAATTATTTTTTATTGAGGGGCGCCTGGATGGCTCAGTTAGTGAAGCGTCTAACTTTTTTTTTTGGTCATGATCTCGTGGTTCATGAGACTGAGCCCCGTGTAGGGCTCCATGATGACAGAGTGGAGCCTGCTTGGGACTCTCTGTCTCCTCTTCTCTCTGTCCCTCCCCTGCTTGCTCTCCCTCTCAAAATAAATAAATAAACATTAAAAATATTATTTTTATTGAAAATTCAATTGGTACTGACTTTGGTATGCTATATTTACTGCATCTTGGTGCCTTGGTTAAAACTTCCAATTTAACATTCCACCCACCCTAACAGCTATTACTTTTATTGTTTTTATTATCTACCATTTAAAAAATGATTTCATAATGTTCCATGGTGAGACTATTATGATTTATTTAAATCTTCTACTGATAGTCATTGAGGTTCTTGCTAAAGTTTTTTTAATTAAAAATAATGCACAAAAATAGATGAAGAAAGACAAATACCATATAATTTCACTTCTATGTGGAATCTAAAAAGAAAAAAAGTAAATGCACAAGGAAACAAAACAGACTCTTAATCACAGAGGGCAAACTGGTGGTTGCCAGAAGGGTGGTGGGTGGAGAGATGGGAGAAATAGGTGAAAGGGATTAAGAGGTACAGACTTCTAGTTACAAAAAAAGTCACAAACATGAAAAGTACAGCATGGGGAATATAGTCAATAATATTGTAATAACACTGTATGGTGACAGATGGTGACTGCACCTATCATGGTGTGTGCTGAGTACTGTACAGACTGTTGAATCACTATGTTGTGCACCTGAAACTAATAACACATTGTATATCAACCATACTTCAATAATACACTTAAAAATAAAAAAGAAAGAGTGCTGGGACACCTGGGTGGTTCAGTTGGTTAGGCATCCAACTGTGGCTCAGGTCACAATCTCACAGCTCCTGAGTTCGAGCCCCGTGTCGGGCTCTGTGCTGACAGCTCAGAGCCTGGAGCCTGCTTTGGATTTGGTGTCTCCCTCTCTCTGCCCCTCCCTTGCTCACACTCTGTCTCTCAAAAATGAATAAACATTAAAAAAATGAAAAACAGAGTGCTACCAAGTATGCTCATAACAAAGAATGTTTTCTGTGAAGTACAGTTTGGAAATTGATTGTGTTTCATGGCACTGGTATGATGTAGAACTTTTCTAAAACACCTTTATCTGACTCACTTGAAAGATTTTATACCATATTAATATGAAAATTTGTGAGGTCTATATTTTTCTTTTGTTTTAAAGTGTTTATGTACCTGACAGATACCACACAATTTTATTTTTAGGAGAAGTAAACTGATACATGTTTCAACAAATAGATTTTAATATTACAAGAAAATAATTGGTTAAATATAAACATACCTTAAAGTTAGAACTTACTGACTCTAAAGAAAATGTCCTCTTTTTTTAATGTTTATATATTTTTGAGAGAGAGAGAGAGAGAGAGAGAGAGAGAGAGAGAGAATGAGTGGGGGAGGGGAAGAGAGAGAGGGAGACACAGAATCCCAAGCAGGCTCTGCACTGTCAGTGTAGAGCCTGACATGAGATTTGAACTCACAAACTATGAGATCATGACCTGAGCCAAAATCCAGAGCCATATGCTTAACAGACTGAGCTGCCCAGTGCCCTGGAAAAAGTTGTTCTAAACTTGGCCTTTTGCTTATATCCCCTTTTGCCCACACTTTTTTTGCAACAAGAAATACAACAAAGGTTGAAATTTGCATCTAAAAATAAAAGCACAAAGATATGTTCAAGGATGTTTATCTATGTACATATTTGGAATTTCTGTAGAATGGATTCTTAGAAGTAATTTTTCTGGGTCAAAGGCCAAATACAACTTAAAATAGGAATTGCTGCTCAATTTCCACCTCCATAACAGTGCTTTTTTTTTACCTTCTTGATCATATAAATATTTGCACCTTACTAGTATTATGGGTGTAGTGTTTTTCCTTGTTATTTCAATCTACATTTTCCTGATTAGTAGAGAGGTTCATCATCTTTACATATCTTTTACAGTAAGTTACCTTTTCATAAACTTTGCATGCTTCTCCTCCTCTCCCCTCCCCTCTCATTGATTAACTTGTCATTTTTCTTGGTGCTTTCCAGGTGCTTTTAGTATATTGTGGATATTAATGCAGTCTCATGGTTTTCAAGTTGTCATCCATTAAGTCCCAGCTTCCTGTGGAGCTGTTTTAGGTGTGTGTGGTACACTTTCTTGAAAATGAGGGGCAGAACAGACAGGGCTCTGGTCTTCTCAACCTATGTTTCAACCAGAGCAGCTCTCCTTTACCTCACTTAGAAGTTAGTGTCTTTACTGCTAGGAATTTACTGAAGGGATACAGGAGTGCTGATGCATAGGGGCACATGTACCCCAATGTTCATAGCAACACTTTCAACAATAGCCAAATCATGGAAAGAGCCTAAATGTCCATCAACTGATGAATGGATCAAGAAGATGTGGTTTATCTATACATTGGAATACTACATGGCAATGAGAAAGAATGAAATCTGGCCATTCGTAGCAACGTGGATGGACCTCGAGGGTGTCATGCTAAGCAAAATAAGTCAGGCAGAGGACTGGTACCATATGTTTTCACTCGTATGTGGACCAGGAGAAACTTAACAGAGGACCATAGGGGAGGGGAAGGGGAAAAAAATAGTTAAGGAGAGGGAGGGAGGTAAACCATAGGAGACTCTTAAAAACTGAGAACAAACTGAGGGCTGATGGGGGAGGGGGAGAGGGGGAAAAGAGGTGATGGGCATGGAGGAAGGCACTTGTGATGAGCACTGGGTGTTATATATGATAATAAACTATAATAAAAACTTTTTTTAATTAAAAAAAGAAATTAGTGTTTTTAGAAGATTATGTTTTGAAAAGAAAAATCTGTTGCTAAAAATAAGTGTTTAAGCTAAACTATCTTTGGGGTGTCTGGGTGGCTCAGTTGGTTAAGCCTCCAACTTCGGCTCAGGTCATGATCTCACATTCGTGGGTTTGAGCCCCACATTGGGCTCTGTGCTGACAGCTCAGAGCCTGGAGCCTACTTCGGATTCTCTGTCTCCCTCTCTCTCTACCACCCCCCCTCATGCTCTGTCTCTTTCTGTCTCAAGAATAAATGAAACATTAGAAAAAATTTAAAAAAAAACCCAAATCATCTTTAAATATCACTGTTGCTCCAGAGTACTATGATCTTTGATACTGCAAATTAAAAAAATGATGCTGGAATCTGTCAGAAACAGGAGACAGAACCAGGATTGATAGATGATCACCTTTTTCAGGGCTGTATGTATTTATTCACTTACTATTATTGGGCACCTACTTTATGCTAGACACTATGCAAAATATTGATACAGTTGTATACAAGAGAGCCATGGTTCTTAGTCTCTTAGACTATTGGTTGGTGGGGAAGACAGACAATAAATAAATAATTGCAATAAAGGATGTCTAGGAGTATGAAAATCTCATATGGCATGTTATCCCAACCCAGTTTAAAGGGCAGTGATGGCAAAGTGATGTTCAGCTGTAACCTGATCATGACCATGAACTAGACAGGTGCAGGGAAAGGGGCTAAAGATTGGGGACCGGTGGGCAAAACACCGAACAATCAATAATGTAAGTAAATTTAAATTTTCTTGGAGTATTATCTTGATTAATGAAATGACCAAGTGTTCAAAGGAACAAATCTAGAGGGATTTTTATTTACTTCCCTGTGTATATGAAGTGAGTTGCCATTCCTCTCTCTGTTCTTCCCACCTTCCTCTCTTCCCCCTTCTCTGCCCTTTTTCAAAAGGTGAAAGCAAACTTTTACTTTCTAAGTTACAAATTAAAATTATATTTCTAAGATGGAATATACCTAAATCGACAGCCTTCTCAATAGCATAAAATGGAAATTTGAATGAGAGATGAGATTTTTGACAACATTCCAGTAACACAAAGAATCACTTGACTTGAATTCAAGCGAAACAATTGGTCCAGAATTTACAATCACTGAGAGACTTCAAACAGAAGTTAACATGCTACAGGTTATTATATGGGCTCTGTTGGACTCTCTCCAAAATGAATGGACAGAGCCCAAGAGAATCAGGTGGTTTTCACGTAGTTCTTACCTGGGTAGAGAACATGAATTTAGCTTTAGAATTTTGCTATTGAAAATATGTTTTCTGGACAGGGTTGAGTCATCCCCTACCCCAGCACCCTTGTCTTACCTTCCTGCAATGTAGCTTTACCTCCCAGGTCTCTAAAGAGATGTTTTTGATGTTCACTAGTAACTCCCAGATTGCTAGTTCTGTAGCTTGGGCTTAATTCTTCTCAAACTGTTGGCTTCCTGTAGTGTCTGGTCCATTGTTCTTCTGTTTTCCCTAAACTCTCTTGAAAGCCTTGTTTTGGTGCTAATGAATGATTTTCCTCCTTGTAATCTCTGACACCCCCCCCCTTGCTTTTTTTTTTTTTTTGACCCCTTCAGTGACTACCCTTCCTTTTCATCTCCTACAGAAGTCTATTCCCAAGACTGTCTTTCTCTGTCTTCTTTTCCTCCCTCCTTATGGAGATGAGTCCCATATTTCTGCTGAACTGGTCAGATTAATCTAGCATTTGTTGTTTATGCCACATCTCTACCTGGTTACCTCCTCCCCTACCTAGCACCCACGTGTGTCCTGTTTCTGTGAATGTGCCAGGATTCTCCATGTTACCTAGAGCTCAGCATTATGTTTTATTCTTTCTTCTTTCTTGACTTGTTGAATCTGGGAAATCACTAAGCTTTTGTTATTTTTCCTTCACATTTCACTCTCATCTTTCTTCCTTTGCCTTCCCAGTGGCTAGAGTGACCATACATCCTGGTTTGCTCAGGGCAGTTGAATTTTACACCAAACACCCCCATTCCACTACTACTCTCTTTCACTCACAAAAGTATCCTGGTTAGGACCGTAAATCAGTTGCCCTACAGCTAACACAACACTAGTTCAGATCGCTAGTGGCTCTTTCACTACCTCCTACCTGGTCTCTTCCCTCAGGGCTCTGCCTGAATATGTGTGACTGGAAAGACTCATCTTTTTAAAGTACTTTTTTTTTTTTTTTTTTAATAAATTTACTTGTCTGCTTTAAACTCTTGGCCAACTCATCACTGCCTTTTACATAAAGTAAATGCCCTTCGGTCTTAATATATGGCCCTCTGCAACTTTACTCCCACATTGTGCTTTCAGCCTTATTTCCGGCTTCTCTCTGAAAGGAAAATATGGGGCAGCAAAGTACAAAGCACATTCAGACCAGCATTGCAACGTGGTTGCCAGTGTGGACCTACAGAAGATATTTTTGGGACTGCCAGAATTAGGAATGAGTCCTCTTTCTGCAGAAGTCCAACTTTGGTTCATTCAATAGTGAGAGACACATTTCAGGACCTCATGATATCCCCCATGCCTGGTTTTTGCTGCGTCTTTATTCCCAGTTCAAGGCAATAGGAAGGTACTGTTGGAGGCTTCTGCCAAAGATGGAATGATTCACTGTAGGAGCAGTCCAGTACCCCTGACCCAGCGTGGTCCCCTTGGCTGAAGGGGTGCTCATGGAGTGCTTGCCCGCAACCCACAGCTGAGTTTTGTGGGCATAACCAGGCAAATGCTTCCAAGCATGGCGATGCTCTGACCTCTTAAAACAGATATAGAGTCTGAGGTGATGCCCCCTATCACAACTTTTTTTTTTTTAAATTTACCTTATATAACACTGCCTTTTATTTATTTATTTATTTGTAATTTTTTTTAATGTTTGTTTATTTTTGAGAGAGAGAGAGATTGCCAATGCGGGAGGGGCAGAGGGGAGGGAGACACAGAATCCGAAGCAGGCTCCAGGCTCTGAGCTATCAGCACAGAGCCTGACGTGGGGCTTGAACTCACAAACCGTGAGACCGTGACCTGAGCTGAAGTCAGATGCTCAACCGACTAAACCACCCAGGCACCCCAAGACTACCTTTTAAATTCTCTAATGGAAACATTACCCAGGAAGCAAATATAATTTCAGCACTGGGATGGACTTGGCTCCCCCCACCATGAATTTTGGATCCCTTCCCTTCCCTTTGCTGCTGTGCATGATTTTTTCATGTCCTGAGAGGGGCTTTTGTGCATAGAAAGAACTGTTTATATATTTGAGTTTTTAGGTAAACAATTGTACAAAATTTTAAAAAGTTGAATTTGTTATTACGCTTTTAATTTAACTTACAAATCTTGTATTCTATATAAAAATTGATTTAAAATAAGAGCAAATAACGCCACTGTTTCTTAGATTATTATTATTTAATTTACTCAAGTTGAAAGACCAGAAGTCCTTAAACAACCAGTCCTATACGCAAATCTAATTTAATTAAATTCCTTAAGCATTTAAAAATTACCAACAGATTTAATATTTAATAGATTTTATATCTTTTATATCGTTTTGGGTGCCTGACAGGGCAGATTATTGACTCTAACAAGAAGACCTCTCCCAAACACTTAAAAATCTCTTGTAAACCTACTACGTTAAGTTTGCAAACATAGCAAAACAAATAATAAACATAAAACATTCTCTGAATTGTCACAATATCATTTACCATGTTTTCTCTTAATCATTTCAAAACAATTCTGAAATTATTTGCACATTTTATGTTAGAATCATAAGAAATAACCTGTCCAATTCCTTAATATGCCAGATTCTCCTAAAGGTACTTTAATACCAGATACATACTGATTATTCTAATGATAAAACTTTCTCCTGGATATTACACAGAATTGTTAATACTCTGGTCTTGATTTATTACATTATATTTATATTTAATTCTAGCCTTTCCTAATCTGGAAAACACACATCCCCATCGGAAGATTCCCTCTAGTGGGTGAGCTGAGGTTGGTTATTAGGTTGACAAGTCATGGCCAGGATGTGGCCAGAGGTAGGAGATGGACTGTGGGGCTTGGGGGCTACATGCCTCTGTGATGATTCTGTGTTACTAACCCAAGGCTTAGCTAATCTCCCAAGTTTCTGTGTCACGTGGAGAACTGCATATCCATATTTTGACCCAATCCTGTTATTTGATTTGAGTTGTTGCCTCTATCCAGATTGTAGTTAAGTTCATTCAATTACTTTCTTCACTGCTCAGTTCAAATCAGCATCCTTTTCACTTTGGGCTCTGAAAGTATCTAGGGCAACATTGTCCAACAGAAGTATGACGGAAGCCACAGATGTGAGCCATGCATTAAATTTTTTAGATAACATAAAAAACTAAAGAGATACAGGTGACATTAATTTAATAATATATTTCACTTAACTCAGCATTTCCAAGATTTTATCATTTCAGCACATATTTAATGCAAAAATTATTTTTGGTCTAAATCGTTTTTACTTTACTACTGAAGTCAAGAGAAATGAAGTTAGGGTCAAGGTAGGAGCTAGGTGGCTGTAAACAGAGTTTGCTTCAGGATATATTTTAATAGAAGGCCCAGAGATTACTTCCAGGATCTGTGTGGCTAGACATTTCTCTTCTCTAGAATACTAAGTATCTGGAAGGTAGGAATCATTTTCTTACAGCCTCCCAACATCTGATTGGTTGGCTAATAAACTTTAAATAATTATGTTTTGAATGAATGAGTGAAAGAAAGTAAGAGACAGATGGCTCTTCCGTCACGGAGTGGACCTCATCAAACCTGAGAGTAAGGATGCCCAAGGACAGGAAACTTTGCACATTACTAGTGAGACCCTGGGACCTGTGTCCCTTTATTGGGATCAGAGGTTCAAATTGTGTGTCTTAAGGAAATTCCAGCAAAGAGTTCTCCTTTGGTGCACTGACTTCTTAAATATCACATTCTCGTTCACTGAAGAAGTCTTTGAAGACTATAGGAACCATTCAGATAATCGTTACACAAAGGCTAATTATGTAACTTCATTCCTTGGGGCTGTTGAATGTTAAGAAGGTAGACTGCTTATCAGTCAGTGAATAGTCATTGTGCTTGCCCTTTGACATCGTTAATTCATTTCTGGGGAAGTGACACAAAGAAGTACAGAAAAAGGGACACCTAGGTGGCTCAGTCGGTTAAGTGTCTTACTCTTGATTTCGGCTCAGGTCATGATCTTGCGGTGTGTGAGCCAGCCCTGAGTCTGGCTCCATGCTGTCAGCTTGAGATTCTCTCTCTCTCTTTCTCTTCCTCCCTCCCTCCCCCACTTACACTCTCTCAAACTAAATAAATAAACTTAAAAAATGCCCCAAAAGTCTGCCATTAGTAGGTTTTTGCTGTATAATGAACCACTCCAAAACAAAGTAGCTTGAAATAATAACCATTTATTTGGCTCAGGATTCTGTGGATCACTAGCATTTCTTCTTGTCTGGACCAGCTCTGCTGATTTCAAAAAGGCTTTTGCTCAAATCTCTGTGTTCAGTTGGTGAGGTGGCTGGGTGACCCAGGATGGCTCTACTCATGTGTCTGGTAGTTAGCAGGTTGGCAGAAACAATGGGAGCAGCTGGGTCATGTGTCTATCAACCAGACACACTAGCCTGGGCTCGTTGATATGGAGATCTGATTCCCAAGAGAGCAAGGGAGCAGGCTCTAACGTGTAAGCACTTGCATGCCTCAAGGTTGCTAATATCCTACTTGCCAAACAAGTCTAATGGCTGACTTTGGAGTCAGAGTGGACACTCACAGTTACACGGCAAGAGGGCAGGGACACTGAAACGGGAGCTGCTGGCATTTTTGCAGTCAGTCAACATAGGCAGTGAAAACCTTATGCATTAGGATGTTCATCACAGTGGTTTTCCTAGTGTAGCAATACATCAGTGTAATTCAGATGTCCAGCAAAATAAAAAATAACAATAAATTAAAAAATAAAATAAAAAATCATGATACACTGGGGCTACTATTTGGTAGCTGTCGTGTGGTCATATTAGAATGCTTCTGAGAGGGGCGCCAGGGTGGCTCAGTTGGTTAAGCATCCGACTCTCGATTTTGGCCCAGGTCATGATCTCACGGTTCATGAATTGGAGCCCCGCATTGGGCTCTGCACTGACGGTTCGGAGCCTGCTTGTGATTCTGTCTCTCCTCCCACTCTTCCCTTCAGTGCTCTCCCTCTCTCTCTCTCTCTCTCTGTCTCTCTCTCTCAAAATAAATAAACTTAAAAAAATGCTTCTGATATACTATTAAATGGAAAAGGGACACACAATTTTATGTATCCTGTGATAACAACTACTTAATAAACATTAGTTCAAATAAAAAATGTTAGAAGAGAATATACAAAAGTTTTAATAATTGTATTGGGGAATTGCATCATGATTCAGTCTGATCTTCACTAATCAAAACTTCTCGATTAAATCAGCTTCCCATGTTTATTAAGAAGAAATCACTTTGCACATCTCCAAATTATTAATATGTCATACCACAGACACTCAGAAAATGTGTTTCAGCGACATTTTCTCTTGGTATAAAGGAAAAATTTTACAATTTCTTCTTCTGAAAGACTAATATGAGCCTGCAAGAGCAAGAAGTAATTTAAATATGTTCAGGGACCATTTTCATCTTCAGAATTAAGGATTATTTTAATTTTACATCATTGCCTTTTCTCTTTTACATTCCTTTTTAGTTTTATCATTTTAGGATTCCCTATTTTTAATTTTCATACAGAGATTTCTTTAATTGATCATTATAATTAAGCATAAAGTCATAAGTTACAAAGTCATATTTTGCTGGATTCTAGAGTTCTGAATTATTCATTCCACTTACTGTTTTTAGATTAGTTTATCTGAAAATTTCCAGTTTATTGCTGTTGGTTTTTTATTTTGTATAGATAGGAAGGCAGAAAAAAAGGAAGGGCATTATAAAATAGATCTTCAAGTCTGTTGATCTTAAAAGTTTATATTTTTTGATGCTCTTGTGTCCTTACCAGACATCAATTTTCTCCCAGAAGCTCCTGATTTTATTTTCTACAAACCTTGATGCACTCACTGTATTCCAGCAAACCCTCACCATTTCTTCTTGGACCTTAACTTCTTAACTAACGCCATTTATTGATATACTACTTTTTTTTCAGTGAAGTAGCAAATCAATAAATTAAAGATTAGTTCAGTGTGTCAGCTTTTCCTAAGCATTCTGGGACTCATTTACTACTTTGGTGGACATGGAGGCCAGGTGGCAGCCTCAAACAGAAATAATGGGTTTTCCTGTCAGACGTTTCTGGAAGTTACCTTTCATACTAATTATTGAGCTCCAAACTGTTTTAAACGAGAAATTGGATGTAGATCATAACTTAATATGTACTAGGATTGCTAGTTAAAACAAATTATTTTCAGTACATTCATTTTATATTACCCTACTAGGCTCAGATCCAGTTTCAGGATAATTCTTTGGGGAGATAGTCGGTTCATTACATAAAGCAAGCCCACTGCCATGGCCTGACACAGGCTGTATATTATTTTTTCTTTCTTTCTTTCTTTTCTTTCTTTCTTTCTTTCTTTCTTTCTTTTTAGGGTGCATATTTCCATAAGCTCTCTTCCACAATCCTATTTATATAACTATGTGGGTGGGATATATTAGCGCTACACTGGATTTCATCAATCTTATCTCTTGGAATCGGTACAGTCTATTTACTCTGATATTGTTCTGTTCACTCCTGCTAGCTTTTACCCAGCTTTCATCCCTCAGAGGTCCGTTCAGGGATCGGAGCTGTTTACTCTTTAGATCTTCCTGTTAGCATCACAGTCATTGCCGAGAACTCTCCCCTCGACTGAGAGTTTTACAATTCAAAACCTCATTACATTTTATAGAACCATATTTAGAATCTCTATCCCCAACTGTTTGAAATTGCCTTTATTTTTACTTAAGAGCATTTAGATATCTGATCAGAAACATTTTATGTGGATGAAAAAGAACAGATTAGCCATAGAAAGTAAGGATGTGGGAACCACATTAGAATAGTGTTCAGTGATCAGATTTAATGTATTGATGGCCAGTTTTGCCTGACAGGTTTACGAAAGACATCGTGGGAACATGTTTAACTCTAATCATGCCGTTTACTTACTGCCTTGAAGACAAGGCTTAGAACAAGTTCTATTCCAAAAAGACAGAATATCAGAATAATGGGAAGCCTCGTGTTGGAAAATGGGGGAAAGATGTCCTTTGAAATACCACTGGTAGGAATGTAAATTGGTATAATCTTTCTGAAAAACAATTTTACAATATAGAGAAAGCCTCAATAATTGCCCAATCCCGATGACTCAGCAACTCAATTTACAAGATTTTTCCCAAAGGAAATAATTCTGGATTTAAGCAAGGATAAAAGGATGTTCAACGTAATTTGGCTAATGATAACAAAATGTTGGCAACAACTTAAATACCCAACAATAGGGGATGGTTGAATAATATTAGGTATATGCATTGTGTGGCGTACTATGTAACTTCGGAAAATTATGCTTGGAAGGATATTTAATGGTATAGAAAAATGTGTGTGACATATTAAGTGAAAAAAGCTCTTCATAAAAAAGCTATATATAAGTGTAATACTATTTTGGAGGCAAAAAGTATATTTAGGCATAGAACACCAGATTAGATGTATATTGCACCAAAATGATGAGTGTTTATCTCAGGGTTCAGGCTTATGAATGATTTTTATTTTCTTCTTTGTGCTTTCCTTTCTAAATTTTCTATAATAAACACATATTCCATTTGCAAGTAGGAAAATATTATTTTGGAAAATGATGGGAATCAGGAGGGCAAAAACCGCTCAAAACCTGTATATAGCGCATATATGTATATACACCCACTACAGGAATTCCCATTAACAAAGAGACATTAACATTTGCGGAGGAGTGCACGCAGGCTGCTAAAATGTGATGTGTGTATGCGTGTGCAGAACCAGTGGTCTGAAAACCCAATGATCTTTATGCAAAAAGGCATAAACAGAATTAATAATCCATATAATTTTCTTTTTTCATAGACAGATTGACTTAAGCATGTTTTAAAAGCAGAATTTTGGGGTTGGCAAAACAAACAATGCAACGCAATGTGGAACTTCAGACCTCCCAAATTATGATTTATTCCACCCACATCCTTCCTGCTTAGCCTCTCCTTGAGAAGAGCTGTCAGGATTTCTGGGTGTGTCCTTGTATATCTGTGTATCTGTGGCCTGTGGGGATGGGGGGGCGGGGGGCTCAGGAACACAGGCTGGGGGAGATCTTCAGGAACTGACACCACCCTCCGCACAGCCCTGTGTCGTAATAGTGGAGACCAAGCAGGAGACAAACACTAACTCACTTCAGTAGGTAAAATAAAAACAAGTAAAAGACTGGTAAAAGTAATTGGCAACACTTTCTTTCTTCTGTTTCAGTTCTGTAACAAGGGATCATCAACTTGGATAGGAGGCATGCTGGCATTTCCCTCCTATGTGCTCTGCTCCCCTCAGGACACCCTGGGTGACTTTCCTAAGAGGTCAAATAGGGTAAAATGCTCTCCCCTATCCCCAATTTAGCATTTATTTCGCTTGGTAAACCTATTATCATTGAACGGTGGGCTGAACATGCTACTTGCCCGGCTGCTTTGTGAGCCGTGGCATTGGGGCTGCTTCTGTTCCTAAACACCTATTTTCGAATCTGGTTCATTTAAAGGAATTAGGATTAACCTTCTAATAGGCCAAGCCAAGAGGCCCTGTGATAATTTGGAGAGGCTGCAGCTCTCTCTGTAGGCCTCCTCAGCCTGAGTCTTTTACGACATAACCTTGCTCAGTGGTCTGTGGGGAGATGCCCTTTGGAAAGTCATGGCGACTGGAGATTTTCAAGGGATGAAGGCTCTCCTGAAAGCATTCACCCTAGAAATTCAACAGTAAACTTTCTTCATTTGAGAGATCTGCATCTCTCTCAGTGAAATATTTGAGGGCACTTTTTGAGGAAATTACTGGAAGTCATTTGCATCGCGTACTACGTTTTCCTTGATCATTCTAATTCTGCTTTACTTAATTAATTAAAATGCCATCAAGAATTAATTATATCAGTTTGGCCAAGGGGAGATGAACTGAGGCAGCCTATCCTTTATTGCTTTTTTAAGTGTATATATACCCTTCCTCATGCTTCCTGTAACTTCCACAAATCCATAGCCGGGAAACCCCTCCTCATTTTCTAGGGGCACCTACAAGGGCCAGTGTTTGAAAACGGAGGCTAATGCACATCTCAGAACTCCGTTTATCATCAGGAATATCTGCAGTGCTTTGGCAGTAGAGGCAATCGGTGTGTATGCAAACATCATTCTAGATTGTTCTTCAGGTCGCTCTGGGTGAAGCTCATCATGACATGCTGGAAAACTGTGTTTCATTTCTTATTTTCTTGGCCTGGATTGGAATTTACTATTTTTGTTTCCTTCATCTTTTTTTTTTTTTTTTTTTTCCTTGCTTAACAGGTTGATGTTGTGCCTGACTCCGTGGTGGTGGGTTTTGGGGTGCTGGAAAACCATGGCATTTTTTTCTCTACTTATTACTTCTTACGAAGTACTTCCTAGATTATACCTTTTTACTGTATCAATTCATTCATTTTTCCCCCTGTATCTTTAATGTTTCCCTTCCTCTGGCTCCCTCCCTAAAACAGATCAGTGTTCCCAGATCTCTCCTATTTTAAATAATTCTGTCTTTGGCCAGGACACTGCTGTCCCTCACTGGAGCTCGTTAATAGACCTATTTCTAGAAAAGGTATGCTGTCTGGCTTTTGTCTCTTTCCCCCTTACACCCATTCTTTAAAATCCATAACATTCTGGCTTCTGCCCCGACAAAACTACTAAACCACTTGCATTTGGGTATTTAAGTGCTCCTAATTGCTCACTTTCAGTTTCCGTACTATGAGACCTCTCTGTAGCATAAGCTATGCTGTTCACTTCTTGTTTCCTGAAACTCTGCTTTCTGGGTGCCTGAGACACCATATCCCCCAATTCTTCTGTTCCTGACCACTGTCGTTGGCTTCGATTTTGTATTCTCCAGTGTGGTGTCTTTGCCCTTGTTGCTCTAGCCTACATGATCTTCCCCTCTAGATCATCTCTTGCAAATCTGTGGCTTTGAACACCATCTATGTATGCTTTCCAAGCCAATAACACTAGCTCTAATGTGTCTTGATGTCCAGAAACATCCCCTGCAGCCTCTGCCTTGTTTCTTTGACTCCAGTTTCTCTCAAGTTAAACCTGCTGTTGATGTTCCTATCTTGTTTGTAAACATCTAATGGCTTCCCGTTGCCCTGAAGTGAAATCCAGACTCCTCAGGCTGGCCTCCAGGGACTTCATTGAGCCATCCACCACACTCCAAGAGCCAGATCTCTCCTGCAGTCCTGAACGGTGCCGTGTGCACTTTAGCCAGTCTGCTGATAGTCATGGTGGCCCTCTTGAGTGTATCTGCCTCTTGTCTTCACCCATGACATTTTTCACAAGTTATAAGTGAATGAATGGGGTGTCTGCTATGGGGGAGTCTTCTCGCTCTTCTCTGCCTTGTTCTTGTTCCGTGTCTCCTCCATGAAGTCTTTCCTGATCCTTTCTCTGGAACCCTTCTCTCCTCCTCTGAGCTCCAGTGTCTTTATTATATTAGTCCTATGACACTTTTATAGGCTCTCTAATGCCTATCACAGTCCTTTATACCTACCTGGTGCTTACTGATGGGTGAGACTGTGTAACATGAAGCTCTTGGGGTACAAACTTTTGCCCAAACCTCACAATAAATAACTTAAAATTAAAGCTAAAATAAAAAAGTAGATCTATTTCGTGGTTTGTTTGTTTTTTTTTCCTTTTACCACAGAAATGTCAGTAGAACCTACACAGAACGGATCAGTATATACGTCTGCCAAAGGAATTTCAGGATATAAAAGTTAAACCAAATGAGGTTAAGATATTGGGGTAGTTTTCTATATATTAGCAGTTGGTAATTCTCAACATAATCTGCTATTTCAACCATGTATGTGATAATTTAATTTTTAATTTAACAACAGTCACTCTAATGTGTTAGGCGAATGGAACCCTAACACAGTCAAAGGTATTATGGCCAGATTAATTTAAGGATTAAAAAAATCATATTTGACTACCAAGTAATAACCATGGTAATTAAAAGATGTTAACCAGTCAGGATCATCTGATCCTGTATTGATATGTATGTAATTGTGGCTTCTGCCGACCTTATTTACATCTGTCACATGAACATGGCAGCTACTGAATAGAATTCTCTTTGCTACTTAGCAATGAGACACATTTCTAAGGGTCGGTTAACTTTATTTTCTTTCTTTTTTTTTTTTTTAATTTTTTTTTGACGTTTATTTATTTTTGAGAGAGAGAGACACAGAGTGTGAGCTGGGGAGGGTCAGAGAGAGAGGGAGACACAGAATCAGAGGCAGGCTCCAGGCTCTGAGCTGTCAGCACAGAGCCCGACGCAGGGCTCGAACCCACGAACCGCGAGATCATGACCTGAGCCGAAGTTGGCCGTTAACCAACTGAGCCACCCAGGCGCCCCGGTTAACTTTATTTTCAATGTACATGTAATTGATCTTCATGTCAGGTGGTGACTTGGCATAAAGCCAAAGGTGAGCTGTCAAGCACATAGGCAAAGTGGGGCTCGTGGACCTAGAGTAGATACAGGACAATTTGGAGAGTAAGCGATCATGGAAGAATTGGGAAGATGTTTTTTAATCTTGGACTTTCGCTAGATTTCTGATGGCCACTAATACAGAAAAACCTGCTAATGAGTAGGCCACTTGTGTAATTTTTATTTTTTTTTACTTAAAGTAAAATGTAAAATGTCAGGCAACTATCCATTACTTACTCTAGGGAAAGGGAACAGCTAATGATTAGTCTTCTGTTTACAATTAAAGTCTGATTTCTTTTCCTAATTTTGGTTGACTTGCTATTGGTTCTCTGGACTCCTAATAGGCCTTGTGGATTCTAAATAGATTCTGCTTTGACTCCGAATTACCATGCAATTAAAGGACTTCCAAATGCTGCCCTTTAATTGTGTTTATGTTCATTTTGTTAAAAATAAGACAGCAGACCCAAAATGGAGTCACTTCTGCTAAGCCCATGTCATGAAACCAACAATTGATGCTTAATTACTGTTTAACCTCTCCCAGGAATGGGATCTTTAACCAGCCAATCAGGAGCTGCCTGATCAGCACTAGTGAGGTAATGTATCTGATAGACCCTCCAACCCTCCTATACTCTGTGCCCTAAAGAGAGTGACCTTGCCACACCCAATCTGCTTTTTGCTAGTGTAACTTCCTTGTCCCACTCACTTCTGCCTATAAAAGCCTTCCATTCTGTATAGCTCCTCAGAGCTCCTTTCTATCTACTTGATGCAATGCTGCCCAATTCATGAATTGTTAAATAAAGCCAATCAAATTTAAAATTTACTCAGCTGAATTTTTTTTAAACAATTTCCTCTAGGCTTTTATTTTGTAATCTACTTTTCGTTGCCATATCAGTTCCTTACAAATTTGTATATGTTTTTTAATGATACACCACCTCAATTTTCCCATATAGCCCTTCTTTATTAAAAAAAAAAAAAAAGCAACTAAGAAAATCACCAAATGACAGCATAGACTTTGATGGAAACAAGTGATATGGAAATGGACTAAATCACAAGAGGACTGGCTTAAGAATAGTGATTTGGTGACTAGGTCCAGCCCTGGAAAGAGAAGATAAATGCCTCGATCCCTTTGTGCTCTGCCTCCTAGATTTAACTGAGGAGACATTTTGTTCATTTTCTAAAGTGAGGGCCTGTTTTGTACATTCTTGGGAGTCCGTGCATGAATAATGGGTGAATTTAGTCTGTGGCTGAACAAATGGATAGTCAACCCCACCCTTTCACCAATAGGAGTAATAGGAGTATAGTCCTGAAGTTATTTACAAAAACTCCCTCGGCAAAGGGCCAGATTCTCTAAGCCTTCCCAGGTGATGGTTGGCTAAACTGCTAATGGGAGGAAATTAGGGGAGACTCCCTGCGGCATGCGGGCCACAAACATACATTCTACCAGTGACCTTTACAGGGCCGTGCCCAAAGCACCTCCCTGCCCCCCACCAAATCACTCATATAGTGAATAATTAAGACTTTGTCTGGAAGCAGCGACTTTAGTATTGAGGATTGCAGGAGGGTAGAGCACCTGATACCTGGTAGGGTCTCACAAATCACACTTGGTCTTCTCTGGCTCCGTAGAGTGGTGGCCCTAGACCTAAAGATCTTCGAAGGTCTGAAAGGCTGCAGGCAGAAGCCAGGGTGCGAGCCCTTAATGAAGGTCTGTTCAGCACAGTAAGCAGTAATCACCATCAGGCCTTGGAAAAAGTGCTGAGTTACTTTTCTTTCTGCTTTCTCTTGATGATTCAGGAGGGTAGAGGGGAAAAGTCACTGATATGGGTTACCCCAACCCATAAATAATTGAAAGAATATGTAATGCAAATTCAAATTCATTTCATTTCATAACAACCCCACTTAAACAGCTCATTCAACTGTGTACACCAGGAAATGGAGTGGAATCGAAATTGACAGGAGGGGTTTCTCTTGGCTGCGCTTGAACACACCATCTGAGATGCAGAGATGCTTTTCGGTGCAAAACAAAGAAATCAGCAAATGGAGGTAGTCCTTTTGAGCTCCCCCACTTCTTTCTTCCCTTCCTGATGCAGCACCTAATGAAATGTGAAGCGGTTCAGGAGCTGTGGGCAGAAGAATGCCTGTGCGGAATAATGGAGACAGAGATAGCTGCTTTAAAGATGGGTCCAGGCTTATCGGTGATAGTGTGAAACACACTTCCTGGACGGAGATAAGCAGAGAGCAAGGCTCACGATCTGAGAACATAGGAAAATAGCCTGCAGGGAAGGCATCTTTCAGTCACTAATGTCTTCTGAGATTTACGAACAAGACAGTTCCAGATCAGGTAATAGCAGATGAAAATGTGATGGCATTTACAAATATTAACTGATGTTTTTCTTTTTCTTTCTCTCCTGTTACGATTCTCCTGTTTCCCTCTACTGCCCCACCCAATTAAGTACATCCTGTAGAGTCATTGCCTCAAGGGAGGGATGTGACAAGGTGTCAGAGAGAAAGAGAAAATGCCTTTGGTTTCTAAAACTTAAGCCCTGGGAACCATTGAGAAGATTTGGGGCATAGGTAGAGTTGCAGAAAATAGGGTTTGAGGAGAGAGGGCTTTTCCTTGAACTTGGAGAAAATTTCTTTGCACCAGGGAGTGGAAGGGAGGGTCAGGGGAAGGGATGGGAGCAGATATGTTGGTGGGTGCTGGTGTGAATGCTCAGTGCCCTGCTTCCGGGGTGATACCAGGGGAGGGGCAAGACTGTCGGCTCTCACAGACTGTGGCACAGCTTTGCAGAGATTCCTGAGCTACAAGATAACACCTAAAAGAGCAAAGGGTTCCTGTGCCTGAGCAGTAGGGCAGCTGTGGAGAGAGCCAGGGGCCCAAGGGGCCACAAAGGAATAAAGAACAAACACTTGCTATGAGGACTCAACCTATTAGCACTGTCTGAGGTCTCCTTAGAATTTAAGCACAACCCTGAGGAGAGGGTCATTTCCATATTGAGTGGGGCTGAGTTTCTACCAGCCTGGAAGAATGTGGTATCGATATAGAAATTAAGTGAGTTAATATAAAAATAAAGGTTTTATGAAGATGACGAGTCATAAACCACAATTTGTACCTGCCTTGACTGGGGCCCGGTGTAGGATTTCTAAGCTTCCCAAGGGACTGCGTGGGAGACTGATTATGATCTCTCAAGCTCGAGGGCAACCATTTTGAGGCAAAGGCCACGACTCGGGTAGGGAACTGGTGGGCACAGAAATAACCATGGAGTTTGGAGACCCAGGCCAATGGCCAATGTTTATTTCGCTGTCTTACTCACATTGGCAGTCCCCCCACATCTGCCATAGACTCTGGTCTCTGGTTTTTGTGTTTCCAAAGCCTAAATCTATGCTAACCCTGTCATGAGCAAGGTTCTCCTAAGATTCCCATGACAGAAGTAATGCTGCTGATTAAGTTGGAGGAGAATTTCCTCCAAGAGGGTCAGTAAAGGACTCACCAGGGCTGAGTAGCAAGGAAGAAAGAGGAGTAAAAAAGAGAAAACGTAATTTTGCAAGGAGAGGGTGACTTGTGAGACCCAAAGGAAGAGAACGAAGGATGCCCCAAATGTTTTACCCGTTGTCTTGGATGTGAGAAGTGGGTAACACTGGGTTCAATTTTTCAGGGTTTGAACTGGACCCAACGTGGCAATGCCAGTGTCTCTGTGGACACTTTCTGGTGTCATGGTGCGTGAGCTGCCTGTTGATGTTCTGAATGATTCCAATGCCTTTGGCTTTAGACCTTTGGAGTTCCCTTACTGTCAAATGGAATAGTTCCCTTTTGTTTTATCCCATTTATTTGCAAGGTTCTAGGCAGCGCCTAGGGGATGCTGAAGATGCATGGGCTTCCCCTCTTTCTACTTGCTTAGGAGTATGTCTCTAATATTCCTTCATGCAAAGAGCAGTTATTGAGGGACCTCCATGAGCACCAGGCACTTGTTTGGTGCTAGAAATCAGATGGGAGTCCCCTCACTGCCTCATGGGGAAGACTGTCTTGGAAACTAAGAACAGGTCAATGTGACAAGCATGACAGTAGGTGAGCACTGAGGGCTCCAGGGGATATGATTCAGCCTTTAGGGGGCGTCCCAGCTGATGAAGCTTTGCAGATGCTTTGGATTTTCTTTTTAAGGAAGTGATTTTTGCAAGAGAATCCTAGAGATAGCGACTTAACACATTGACATCAGTGAGAGACTGAAACAATCGCTAGAATTTCCTATCACTTATCAAATAAAGTAATTAAACGTATTTATTGCTTAGACGACGTTGGGTTTTTTAGTAGCTTTCCACCAAGAGAAATCCTGACCGATAACAATGTTCTTTGCCAGTTTTCCCATTAAAGCGCGTTGAGGACAAAATTGAAATGCATTGTTTTGGCTGTAATTACCATTCGTTTTTACTTGCATTGTAATTGTAATTTATGAAGGGAGAAAAAGAGGTGGCTTTCCACTGCAGGAAAATTAGAACAAACTTTCCTTCTTTTTTTTTTTTCTTTTCCTTCTTCTCACTCTCCCTGCTTCCCTCCCTTTCTTTTTTTGCTATTTGCTATTTAAATATAGGACTACCTATATTTAAAATAATGTCAATAAAGTAAAAATCACTGGGTTATATTATATTGTTGGATTAATTTAAGTTCATGAACAATGAATAAAGTTTCCTATAACAAGCAAATAAGCATACTTAATCTCAAGATGAAAGGCTATGTAACAATAAAATATTTATGGACTAGAACCTCATAGGAGACCTTCTTGCAAATGACCCACCCAGGGTTCAATTTTATAATGACAAGACACTGATTAAATATAAAGATGATAAGAAAGAACTTTCACTCCAACCTGGGTAGTATTTATATTCTTAATTTCTTTGAGTTTTAAATATCCTACAGTTTCTTCCTTATCTTTACCTAAGTTTTAAATATAAGTACCTGAGTTTTACATATAAGTATCTGAGTTTTAAATATAAGCACCTGAGTTTTAAATATAAGCATCTGAGTTTTAAACATCCTGCAGTTTCTTCCTTATCTTTATAATAAAATGTTCAAGCCTGGCTCAGTGATTTGTTTTCTCAAGTTTCTCTCAGTATTCTTATTATTAAAGCTTGTGACCTCTGATTTTAATTTTAATTTTGATTAAGGTTAAGTTTCAGAAATTGGGGCTTATCACTTTTGGGATCAACCGGTAGCTAGCTTTTTCTCAGTGATTTTCAAGGGGGCTTTATACATTAAAATGTTAGCTGTCCGTTGTATATGTTGGGAACATTTTCTTCTGCATATTGTTTGTATTTTAACCTTGCGATGACCATTGCTTTAGAGAATTTTTCTGTTGTCAGACATATGATCTTTTGATTGTAAATAAAATCTTTGGATTTTATCATTTCTGGTTAAAAAAAAGTTTAAAGATGCTTCCTTCAAACAAATAATAAAAATGTCATTCATATTTTCTTCTGTTATTTTCACGGCTTCATGCATAACTTTTAAATCTTTGATCCATCTGGAATTTATTTTGGTATGAAAATAAGTAAGGAATGTAAGCCTATTTATTTGGGAAATAGCTAATCTAATTGCTTTAATAAAATTTACTGGTTTTATCTTGTTCCACTGCTTCGAAATGCCACCTTAATTCTACACCACCTTTTTGTATCTTCTCGAGTCTATGCGTAGCATTTACATGCGATTTCAGTCATCTGCCTGCCTCTATACCCATGCCACCATCTCATTTTAAAAATGACCACAGCTTTAAGGACATTATAATAATTGGTAAGACAACTTCTCACACATTATTCTACTTTTTAAGGACTGTCTTGGCTCTTCTTGCATTTTTATTCTTTCAGATTGATTTTTAAAAATAGCACTTAGTGTACCAGACATTTTATTTATTTTTTTATTTTCTGTATTGATTTTTCAGGAAAACAAATTACAGAAGTAACGTATGCTTGCTATAACAAAGTCCAGCGATGCAGACAGGAGGAGAACGAGCCCGCACAGTCTCTCTTCTCCCCCTTTAACAGCACGTCCCAGCGGTGGCTGCCGTTGGCCATTTGTTGGGCCTCTATCCTTCTGAACATTCTCCTGTTCTTTTTTTTTTTTTTTTTATGTTTATTTATTTTGAGAGAGACAGACTGTGAGCAGGGGAGGGGCAGAGAGAGAGAGAGAGAGAGAGAGAGAGAGAGAGAGACAGAATCTGAAGCAGGCTCCAGGCTCCAAGCTGTCAGCACAGAGCCCAGCGTGGGGCTCGAACCCACGAACTGTGAGATTATGACTTGAGCCGAAGTCGGACGCTTAACCGACTGAGCCACCCAGGCACCCCCAAACACTCTCCTGTCCTAACGCATAACCACATTTCATGAAGTGCCCTCAAAATACCAGTCATGTTTTCACTACGATGTCCCAATAAATATTTGGAGAGACATATTTTCTTTCACATTTCTGGCTTTCAAATCATGTAATGCCTTTCAGGGTGTTTTGTTTTGTTTTGTTTTAAATGTATGCTGATATAACATGACTCATCTACATCGCATGAGACATTGTGATAATAAAGCACATTTCAAATATATCTCATCTTACACCGTTTCTCAAAGCATGTTCTACAGTACATAGATTCTGCAAGATACCCTGCAAAGGTTTTGCAAGGGTTCCCTGGGCAAATGAGTTTGGGAAGCATTGGGTGGTATATTTTCCTTTTGGATATTTGTAATGCAAGGCGGCATATTAGAAACTCTGTTAAAGTCCTATAATAAGGGTTTAGTTTTGTCTGACCTAGTGTTTTCTATACTTATTTGATCAGGGAAATTTTTCTTCCTCTTGGACAGGACATGCCTAGAACAGTTTGGGAAATGTTGGAGTTACAGGGATTCACCCAGTTTCTGGCTGGGGCTGAATAGTAGGAGAGCCTGGAAGAGCTCCCCGGTCTCTGGCTTTGATAAATGGGTGGTTGCTCTTGTCACTGACTGAGATAAAGAATAGAAGTGCAGGATCAATTTTGGACATATTGAGTTTCGATGCCTCTGGGAGGTTCAAGTGGAGATGTTTAGTAAGCTGAGAATTTACAGGTCTGGAATTCAGGTGAGAGGTCAGAGCTAAGGAACGGTGGCTAGGAAAGTTTGCAATGGATTAAAGCGTGTTGTCTAAAAAGGCCCATTTTAAAATGCACATATATTACCTAGGAAGGGTAAGCATTAAATTATTAATACATATTATATTATCATATTAGCTTACTATCATTTTCAAGCAGAGATCAGGCCCCTGAAGGAATGGAAATCAGAACGGGTGAATTCTGAGTGGAGGGTCGGCAAAGAAATAGTCTGAAGTGGTGATTTCCAACCCTTTCGAATCTGGGGCCTCTTTTTAGTGCTAAAAATTTTTTTTCAAACCTCCCCACTGCCCTCCCACCTCCCTCCCCCATTCTACTTTTAATATTCTTTGATTGAGAAAATATGTCCTGACCCAAACTAGTATGAATTAACTTTGAAAGAGATCAGTGCAAATTTAAGAAGACATTTCTTTATTCAGTGTACGGACCGTGGCCCCGTGCGTAAGGATTTCTGATCTTCCTGCTGCCCCCGTGTTTCCTGGCAAAGACGGATTTAAGGACCCTGGCTTTCAGTTTCGAGCAAACACCGTGTCCTCTCGCTCACCCGGGCTTGTGTCAAATTAAAACAAGCAGCTGAGGGAGAGGAAGGTGCCAGTACAATGTTTAGGTCACTCATCTGCTGTCTTTCTGACCTGGGTCCATTTTAACCAAGACTGAGCTCTCAGCCTGGCGTCTCCCATTGCTGGCCAGGTGACCTCGGAGAAACCTCGCTGCCTCCGTTGCCTTAACTATCAAAACGGGATAATAGCAATAGCTTTTCTTGCCTCCCAGGGGCCCTCGAGCTGAAGTCAGGAAGATAAATAGTTGTGAAAGTGAGTGGGAAGGTTAAAAGTGCTCTAAAATGTGAGGTATTTTCATGGCTGCATTTTAATATGGCTCCGCACCAGGTATCCTGAAGGTAGCAATTCCCTGGGAGGGGGTTTAATCATCCGGGCTCACCGTAGGGTGGACTCCATTTAACCTGTGTGTTCTGGTTGATTAGGTTATTGTGTGTAGATTGCAGGAATCTCAAGCTCTCCTCCATCTTTTTCTTTTTGATATAATTTTAATGAGATTTCCCCCATTCTTTTATTGCATGGCAGGCTACTGCTAGAATAAATATAAAGAAGTTTAAAAAAAAACGGAGCAAACAGGAGGGCTGGGGAGATGGAAAAATGCAGGGGGTAAGGCAGGGGACGAGAGTGGGAAGACTGTTCGAGATCTGCACAGGTCTCCTGGTGGCTTTAGAATTCCTGGGGGCACTTCCTTCTGTGCCAGGCACTGAAAGATAAGAGAGAGGGCCCAACTAAGGCCACTGAGAGAAATATCTTTTTTAATCATTCTTTCCAAGGAGCTTCATCACCAGGCCCGGGAATCCAGTACTTTTCCCTGTACTGTACAAGCAAGGTCTGCACGGTCCAGCCTCTTCCCACACCGTGGCTTCTAGCGCGTTTCTCTGAATGGGCAGGTGTGTGGGATACACCAGGACATGTAAAATGATACAGGCACATTGGAAGAGCATGTTTTTCATTAGACCTAAGCCAAGTAACACTTAAAAGCCATTTACCCTGAGTTGAGATTGTTATTTTTCATTAATCGAGTGCCTTTTATTGAATAGTCGTAATTGTCACTACCTTGTCACTGTCACTAAGTAGCAAGTCATTTTTTTCCCTAAGGCTTTGTTTATTTTCCTCTCCTGGGAGGGAGTGTGGATGTGTGTGCCTGTGTGTGCACGCGTGTGCATGTGTGCATGTTGAGGTGGGGAGCAAGAGCAGCGCCGAGTACCTGATAGATGCCATGCAGACTTGGGGGTGGATCATTGAGATGATTTAATCCAATAATCCAGGGAGGTATTAGTTCCCGAATTTCATGACAAGACTCAGATGCAGTGATTCAATCCCTGATATTTGTGGCACGAAAGGAAGGGGGCATGGGTCACATAAGCCATGTATATGCCCTTCCCTGTTTAGAAGATCTCCTCCAAAAGCTTTCCAATTTTACCGTCCTAGGGTTCTTTCTGGGTGAGTCCTGGGTCTTTGAAAGAAGGAAGGGAGGGAGCAAAACATTTGTGGAGCACAGAGAGGACCACCTGTAAGGCTGGCCATCCAAGAGTAGGAGGGCCCACAAATGACCTAGACCATCCCAACAGTTCATAAATTCTCTCATCACCAATTGTTTTTTTTAGTGATTTATTTTTATGTAATAGCATTTTTTTGGCAGAACATTCTGGAAGCTAAGTAGAGTCCCTTTTGTTAAAGCACAGCAGCCTGTGTTGAGACGAAGGCGCTGTATTCTCTGGCCTTGGGAATTAATGCGTCTGTAAAGGCAGCATCTGATCCTATCATACCAAGAATAGTGTGGAGTAGAGTGTGACCAAAGGAATGGGCAAAGCCTGCCATTGTAGATGCTGTCATGACACAAGGGGTCGTAAGTGGCCTGGCTTGAATAAACTGTATCAATTAGGACTGATAGGTGGGAGTGTGGAAACTATCTTCACAGTGTCACGGTCTCTTTTTCTTTATCATTTGAGGACAACTTCAGCCATTCCTGTCAGGACAGAAATTACATCCCGTAATTTGACTGACTTTGCCAATTTTACTCACTATTTACTCAGAGCATTTTATAGCTGCCAGTGCTGGAACCCCATCATCCGCTTACATCCCCTTGAGGTGTTTGGGCACAAAGAATCCCATTCCCCTGGCTCCAGGCTCTAGATCAGTGCTTCTCAATCTTGATTGTACATTAGAACACCCTGAGGGGCTATTACAAATACTGATGGCTGGGCCCCATCCTAAGAGAGTTTGATTTAATTGGTCCAGGTGGGCCCCTCGCATTGGTATTTTTCAACAACTCCCTAAGTGATCCTAACGAACAGTCAAAATTGGGAACTGCTGCTCTGGATGGTTGACTCATCCTACATAACCCGTCAGCTGAAGTCTCTGTAGCTTCTGGGGCTGTGCGAGTACGTTGGTGCCTCTGTGTGATTTAGAAAAAGATGTCCTTCTGCCTGGACACATTTCCTGTAAGGAAAATGTACGGCTTCTTCTGGATTGACACAGCCCCATGGGCATATGGCTCAGTGAGCAGAGCGTGGTCTTCCCAGCTCCTCTCGTCAGTCCTGGTGGCTTCCCCAACCTTAGGTCTCTCTTTCAGTCTCCTGGTTTGTCAGAGTTTCTCCTCTAAGGGTCTCTTGGCCATAGGCAGATTTCTGTTAAAGAAATACAGAAGGAACACTTCTAAAGTGGCAGTTTGAGGAGCTCCACCGATCCAGTTCCCCAACTCTAACTCACTTAAAATGTGAAGAACAACCATTTAGTTTCTGGAAATTGTCCTAAGGGCATATAGCAAATGCGGAAATACTTAAGGAAATCTACCAAATCTCCATAAGAAGGAGTCTGTGACATTTGAGCCACAGGCCATCCCTCCCCGCACAGCTGTGTGATAGAAACTCTATGAGTGGGTGTGGCCAAGAAGGGCTCCCCTCCCCCCCACCTGTTCTCGGCCTAGGGCTACAGTTTCTACCTTGGAGGAGCAAGCTGTCAACATTTCTCATCGCTCACCCCCAGCTTCAGGTCGCAGAAGCTCTACCCCAGGCAGGTGTAGAATACTGGAGCCTTCATTCATAAGGTCAGGGTTCTAGGTCAGGAGAGAAGCAAAGCAAGAAAACCAGGGCCACTCATAGAACAGGGACGTCAGTCCAGCAGAAGCAGGACCTTGTCCCTCCCTTCAGCTCCAGAGCAGCAGCACAGAAGTTTTGCCACAGAGAGACAGGCTTTAAGAACAGACAGCCCGCAGCTCTTCCTAAGGGCATTGGTTTTATTTGGAAGAGAATGTGGTAAAGTTCAAATATAAGGGTGCTACCAAAACCAACGGGAAGTTTGGTAGTAAGCAATCGTGAGGGGGTGGATAACTCCGTGGCATCAACAAGCTAACCTGAAGGACATATAACTGAAAGATTTAGAGGAAAAGACAGCTAAAAAGAGCTCTTTTGGGACTAGAACAGTCTTCAAAGATTGGCCTCCAGGGCTGTCTCTGCAAAGAGGTCTGGTTTAACTGGATTGGATTGTGGAACAATTTGTGACAAAGGGCATTGTTGAAAACAATACAGACCCTAGCTAGCAATTTGTGGAGGCTAGTAGTTGAGTGTGATGGAAATAGAGGCAGACCCACAGGAAGCTAAAAAAGAGACCAAGAAATGACACAGGGAGAGTCCTGAGAAAACAACTGTCAATTCAGGGTGACTGTAGGTATCTCTAACAATGTGCCTTCTGAGAAGTGACATTAGAGACTGTGCACTGTGGGGGAGATTAACTTCACAGGAATAGGCCACTAAACAAATAAACAGCAATAAAAGCAAGACAGACCCAGAGAG
This sequence comes from Cryptoprocta ferox, assembly GCA_028646485.1. Classification (NCBI taxonomy): domain Eukaryota; kingdom Metazoa; phylum Chordata; class Mammalia; order Carnivora; family Eupleridae; genus Cryptoprocta; species Cryptoprocta ferox. The sequence goes on along the minus strand of CM053566.1, from coordinate 43,630,380 downwards.
GCAGTGGTGGGAAATCAATATGCAGAGTTGCTATGGTCTGTTGTCTAAAATGTCTAAAATGTCCAGTTTTCAACAAAAAATCCTGAAACATGCAAAGAAACAGGACAGTGTGATTCGTAGCAGGAAAAAGAGCAGGCAACAGAAATAGCCTTTGAGAGGACCCAGATGTTGGGCTTGGCAGAGGCTTTAATCAACATAAATATGTTTAAAGAAGTAAAGGAAATGATACTAATAGAAGTAATGGAAGGTGTGATGACAAGGTCTTATCAAAAAGTATGCACACACAAGGCGCCTGGGTGGCTCAGTCGGTTGAGCGTCTGACTTTGGCTCAGGTCATGATCTCATAGCTCGTGAATTCCAGTCCCTCATCAGGCTCTGTGCTGACAGCTCAGAGAGAGGGAGACACAGTTTCTCTCTGCCCCTCCCCCACTTGCACTCTGTCTCTCAAAAATAAACATAAAAAAGTATACATACGTATGTATGTATGTATGTTTATGTACACACACACACACACACACACACACACACGAGTCCCAAAGTATGTAAAGCATACTGTGTTGTCCCCTTTGACAGCACTGAAGGGAGAATTGACAATTCAACAATAATAGTTGGAGTCTTCAGCTCCACACTTTCAGTGGTGGGCAGGACAACAAGCAGAAAATCAGTAACGAAATGGAAGCCTTGAATAACACCATAAGCCAGCTGCTCCTAATAGCCATCTACCCAACAACAGCAGGACGCACATTGTTCTCAAGTGCACATGGAATAGTTTTTTAAGTTTATTTATTTTGAGAGGGAAAGAGAGAGTGTCCACGTGCACGCATAAGCAAGGGAGGGGTAGAGAGAGAGGAAGAGAGAATCCCAAGCAGACTCTGAGCTCCACGTTGAGCATGACGTGGAGCTCAATCTCATGTGAGTTCGAGCCCCTATCAGGCTCTGCACTGAAAACATGGAGCCTGCTTGGGATTCTCTCTCTCCTTCTCTCTGCTCCTCCCCTGCTCTCATGCTCACTCTCTTTCTCTCAAAATAAATAACATAAACTTAAAAAAAAGAAAAAAGATAATCAGTAAAACCAAAAGGTTCTTTGAGAAGATCGACAAAAATTGGCAAAGCTCTAGCTAGAGTGACCAAGAAAAAGAGAGAAGGCTCAAAATATTAAATCTGGAATGAAAGATTGAACTTCAAAAGGATCATAAAGGAATACTATGAACAACTGTATGTCAATAAATTAGGTAATTTAGGTGAAATGTATGTATTCCTGGAAAGACATACACTACTGAAAACGACCTGAGAAAAAAATAGATAATCTGAATATAACTATGACAAGTAATGAATTATGGCAAATAGAACTGTGGGAAAAATTTCCCCTGAATTTCCGAGTAGTATACCCTGATAGAAAAACCAAACATAAAAAGAAAACACTATAGACCAGTATCTATATTGAATATAGACACAACAAAATCTTAAAATACAGGCAACCCAAATTCAACAATATAGAATAAAGGATTATATACAGTGACCAAGCGGGATCAATTCTGGGAAAGGAAGATGTAATACACTATATAAATAGAATGAAGGGAAAAAAACCACATGATTTTCTTATTAGATGCAAAAAAATAATTTGACACATTTCCATGATAGAAACACTCAACAATTTGTTTGGAAGGAAGGAATGGAAGATAACTTCCTCAACCTGTAAAGAGTATCTGTGATATGTATATATATGTATATTTGTGTGTATATATATATATACACAGTGAGAGAGAGGGGAGAAGGGGAGGGGGAGGGCGAGGGACAGGGAAGGATGGAGGGACAGGGAAGGATAGAGGAAGGAGGAGGGGAGCACACTTGATCTCTGGTGTTTATCTTATAAGGACATTAATCATTTTTAAAATTTTTTTAATGTTTATTTTTGGGAGAGAGTGAGCGAGCAGGGGAGGGGCAGAGAGAGAGAGGGAAACACAGAATCTGAAGCAGGCTCCAGTCTCTGATCTGTCAGCACAGAGCCTGATGGGGGGCTCGAACTCACAAACTGTGAAATCATGACCTGAGCCAAAGTCGGACGCTTAACTGACTGAACCACCTGAACCACCGAGGTGCCCCCTAAGGACATTAATCTTATTGAATCAGGGCGCTACCCTTATGCCTGCATTTAACCTTAATTATTCTCATACTTCAAATACAGCCACATTGGGGATTAGGGCTTCAACATATGAGTTTTGGGGGGATACAAGCATTCTGTCCATAAGGCTGCCAAACAAATGATCACAATTTTGCAGCTTAAAACACACCCATTTATTACCGCACAGTTTTAAAAATAAGAAGTACAAACAGGTTTGACTGGATTCTCTACTCAGGGCCTCACAAGGCTGAAGTCTAGGTGTTAATCCTGTGGGCATCTCATCTGGAGGCTATGGGGAGGAGTCTGTTCAGATTCAGATCTGTGTGGCCATAACATGGAGGGCTTCACTTTCTTTCTGTTGCATGAGAGCAACTCTCAGCCCTTAGAGGACACTCATATTCCTTGGCATGTAGCCCCTTCCATATGTAAAGCCATCAATCACTCCTGGGCTTCAGATCTCTCACTTCCTCATCTGCTACCAGCCAGAGAAAACTGCTTTTATTTAAAAAATTTTTAATGTTTATTTATTTTTGAAAGAGAGAGGCAGAGCACGAGCAGGGGAGGGGCAGAATGAGAGGGAGACACAGAATCCAAAACAGGGTCCAGGCCCTGAGCTGTCAGCATAGATCCCGAAGCGGGGCTTGAACTCCCGAACCGTGAGATCATGACCTGAGCCAAAGTTGGACACTCAACCGACTGAGCCACCTAGGTGCCCCGAGAAAACTACTTTTAAAGGTCTCATGTGATTAGGTCAGGCCCACCCAGACACTCTCCCCTTTGCCATATTTGATAACATCACATCATCAAGGGAGTGATATCTCCTCACATTCACAGATTCCCCGCATCCTCAAACGGGAAGTGATTGTACCAGGGTGAAGGTCATTCTTAGAATTCTGCCTATCATGCTCTCACAGAAGAAATTGTACGTTTGGATGAGGCGTCAGCCCATGCCAATGAGGTTCCATCCTCTTGTGATCTTCCCTTCCTGCCTTCCAGTTGATGAGGACTTCTGTCTGGGACCATGAATTTGAGTCTGCCCATGAACTTCCCTTTCCCACAGCTTGTGGATCTCAGACTTGCTTAGCCAACCCCACATTTGTGAAAGTCAATTTCTTATAATAAATCTCTTAGTAGCTATATACTTTTCTAATAGACTGCCTTTTAGGGGTATGACGATGAAAAGAGTTGATATAGAGAAGTATATTAGAAAAGTCCCTGATTCATGGGGCTTCTAGTAAGTTCCATGTAAGTGTTCCTTGATACTATTATTATTATAATTATTGTTATCCCTCAGATATGTTATGATTTATCCATTTTGTTGTACATATGTACATCTAGACTGTAGCTTCTATCTTATTCTTCACAACGTGTTTATCTGTTCCTTTAGTGAGGGATGTCCAGATGGCCTCTATGGTCCCACTACCCCCCCATGTCTGTGCACATATCCCCTGGGCTTGCAGTTTTTGCTGGGCTTTCTGGATTTCCTTGAGCATGTGTGCATTAGTCCTTAATGAATGGAGACTTTATCTCTGCCGTTCTAAGCTTCTCTCACTTCTAATAGTGCCTCCTTCTAGGTTATCTGCCCATCCTGATCCCAGACCACCACTTCCAGCAGGTAAAGCTGAGGGTTTTCTCACCTGAGCTGGGGATGCCCCGAGGCAAGAATGCCACTGAATCACCAGACTTACCCAACTCAGCGGAAGTTTTCAGGAGTAAACACCTCAAGTTTTTGTCTGCCTTTGGTTATTTTCCGGTGACTTGAAATGGTTGTTTTGATGAGGTGGTTCAGTTTTACACTTATTTTTGTGATGGGTACTCCCTTGATCGTCTCACAACGCCATTACTGGAAGGTGAGTCTTGGGACATTTGCCCCTACCCAATCTTTGTGCCATGAAGAAGCATAGGGACCATGCTTTGCCGCTGAATGGCCCCCAGAGTTTGAGTCTTCCCCGCAGAGGTCTCAGACCCCGTGGAGCAGAGACGAGAAACCTCTCTTGTACCCTTGACAGACTCCTGCATTGGGGATGTAATAAAATGGTCTTTGTTACTAAGTCTGAGGTGACTGGTCATGAAGCAATAGATTGAGTAGCTTAGTATGGCATTTGGTACATTTTTCATAAAACAATGGGCACCTGAAGACAGGACTGCAGGCTCCTTTTCCTTTAATAAGGAAATCAGATTCCATTTGCATGTTTCTGTCACAGCATTGTCTTCAATAGAGAACCTACTTGTCTGAATGCTGTGTAGTTATATTGCCATTCTGAATGTTTGATTTGTAATACAAGTCCTACTTGTTCTCAATACTACTGAAAAATCCAAAGGAAGAAAACATGTTTTCAATTATTTGTGAAACATCTTCATTTTGCTGGAAAGAATTACTCCAGAATTCAAGTCTAATTTTTGCCCCAGAAGATCTGTTGTAGTAAAGAATGTCCTGGGCTGGGGAACCAAAAACCCTGGACTGGAGTTTGAGTGCATGATCCTGGACCAGTCACATCAGTTCCATACCTTTCAGTACTGTACTAAAGTACAAAGGTTTTTGACTGGGAAGTTTTAAGAATCCTTCCAGTGCTAGCATTTAGAATTAGCCCTCAAAGGTCTGATAACTTTTTAAATATTTATGTCTTTTTGACAGAATTTGGCACCATCTTCCAAAATTTAATATTAGCACAGTCTTTGGCTTAGGAGTTTCTCCTTTAGGTATCTAGCCAACAGAAATTCTTGCCTGTGTTCACCAAGGTTGTTCACGGTGTTCATTACAGGATTGTTTGTAATAAGAACATATTAAAAACAACCTTAAATCAATAGGGAAATGACCCAATAAATGGTGGTACGTCCAATTGTTCACTGCCACGGAACAATTAAAAAAGGTCAAAAGAGGTCAATAGGTTCCAACACAGAAATCTTGTCAGTACATAATGTGAAGTAAAATAATTTCAGGGCAACACATTTAGAAAGGTCTCATTTTTGTGAAGTGAAGCAAACCGAAGCCGTTTATTTGTGTATATAATGAGGGATTGGAAGGAAATCTAACAAACGTCATGAGTTGTTTTTTTGTCTTTGACCATTTTCCAGTGATCTGAAGTCGTCGTTTTTAGTAAAGCTGTCCAGTTTGATATTTAATTCTGGGGAGAGGATGCCCCCAATTTCTCCATGCTTTGGAGGGGGGAAGTGAGACAGGGGGAGGAGGAGTAAAAGGTATTCACGAATGAGGCAGTTCTGTATTGTTGAAATTTTTTTTATAGGATTGTATCCGTGTATTTCTTATGCAACTAAACCCATGTATGAAAGTTTATCATCTGTTGTGAATTTCATTGTTACTTTCTGAAACCAAAGTTTGGTTCAGAAAAAAGAATTTCTAAACATTCATGAAGTTCCTATTTGCCTGGAAGGAACAACAAAGCAAGAGCAGCTGCCAGGGTCGAGAGCATGTTGCCGGCTGAGTAAAACAGCAGGGGGACCGGCTGGTGACCAGATTTGCCCACCCCAGTGCAGGTGCCACTGCCGTTAATAAGAATTACTATTTACTTTTTGTAAAAAAGAAAGTTGGGAGATGGGGGACTAATATAGATCGTCTGTCGGTGGTAAAAAGGAAATGAATATGACCCAGTTATTGAAATGAAACATAGAACACTCTTCCTCTGACTATCCCTTTTGTTGTTTGGCTTCAAGATACAAGACCTAAGCATTGCAGGGTAGGAAGAGGGAGTGATCCCAGTGAAGCTCCTGTCTGGTGTTTAATTAAACTGTAATAATGTAGTAAAATAAATTAAACATCAGTGAAATTACAAGTAACATTGAGTGTGGACTGGGATGTTTTAAAATGATGGATTCATGAGAGTATTTTATCTAGACAAACTGAAAATGTCCCAACCTCACCATTTTTAATCCTTTCTTGAAAGCACTCCAGTGCAAGCTATCTCTGTTGAAGGTATGTTGTCAAAGATTGAGAGAGTTTAATTAAGAGTTATGGAAGCCAAAGACTGTAAATGAAAGAAATTATAAAAACATACTTTAGAATTGGTTCTCAAATTCTAATGTGGTTTATTAATATATTTAATGTATCATATTAAAGTTATATTAATCATTTAAACATATGAAATATCTTTTACATTTTGCTACTCTCCCTTTGTGTTTTATTTCATAGTGACCTCCTTAATTAATATAGCTGTAATTACAACATCGTGACTTATTTTTCTATCCACCTATCATAAATACACCATTGTGTTTGTACTGGTACTAATATCCAGATACTTACCACTGGCGCCCACTAGGGGTCATGCTGCTTACACGGGGAAGTACCGATTGTAGTACGGGTATTGTTCCTGTGGCCGGAAGCAGAAAGGATCCCTCTGCATCACTGTCATTCACATTCCTCTATAGAAGAAAAAGATAGCACTTTTTTTTTTTTTCTCGGTTGGTACTCAGGGCTTCTGCCCTCTGAAGAGGGGAAATTATTTGAGGAACCATGAAAATATAGATTTGAGAAAGATGTCACTGGAGCCAGAGCCAATATTAAATAGGCCGGTAGAAGCAAAGGTGAGATGGTGCAGTGTTTAAGAGCGCCACCTCCTGGTTGCGTTGAAATCCTGGTTCTTCTTGCTAACCTGTATCTCCCTCTGGGTCCCCATTTGCAGAATGGGAATCATGCTGCCTCCTTCACCGGCAGGTATAAGAATTAAATGCTTGTCTGGTGTCTGGCACATGATCAGGATTCAAATAATGAGAGTTGTTGTCATTACCCAAAATAATTGCCTTCTCTTTGTAATTTCAAAGTAGTCAAATTTCTTTTCTTTTCTTTTTTTTAAGTAGCCAAATTTCTAAGAAAGATTTCTTATCATTTAGTTTTTTTTCGGTGCTCTTAAGATGAACAGATAGAAACACTTATCTTTATACTTTTCTTTTGAAAAAATTTTCCCTTTGAAAGATAGTGTATTAATTAAATAAATATTTGTGCAAGAAACTTACTGTGCAAGGGACCCGGGAACAAAGGTGAAATACAGATGGCTTCTTTTCTTCTTTTAACAACAGCAACAACCCTGCAACACAAACATCTGCTCCACTAAGGAAGAAAAGAAATATTTGCAAAAAACTAGATTTAAAGCAATACGTCATCAGTATTCTAAGACGTGTATAAATATGAGTAATGTGACATAGATTTGTTTGGTGGAAAGCGTGTGTCTTTAAGCCTGACAGCAAAGGTTTCATTCAAACAAGCTCTCTGAGGAAGGAGCCCTCATGCTCTATGGGTGGGAATGCAAACTGGTGTAGCCATTCTGGGAAACAGTATGGAGCCTCCTCAAAAAATTAAAAATGGAACCACCATATAATCCAACAGTTCTACTTCTAGGATATATCTAAAGGAAATGAAATCACTATCTTGAAGAGATATCTGTACCCCCACGTTTATTGCATCATTATTCATAATAGCCAAGATATGGAACACCTACATGTCTCTGGATGGATGAATGGATAAAGATGTGATATATACATTATTCAGCCCTAAAGAAGAAAGAAATCCTGCCACCTGTGACAGCAGAGATGAACCTGGAGGACGTTATACTGAGTGAACTAAGCCAGACACAAAAAGACAACTACTGTATAATCTCACTTCTATGTGAGATCTAAAAAGTCAAACTCATAGAACCAGAGAGTAGGCTGATGGTTAACAGGCACTGGAGGGTAGAGCAAACAGGGAGATGTTGATCAAAGGGTGCAAACTTTTGGTTAGAAGATGACTGAGTTCCAGAGACCTAAGGTATAGCATGGTGACTATAGTTAATAATAATGTATCGAATACTTGAAATTTGCTAAGAAAGTACATCTCAAGCGTTCTCTCCACAAACACACAAATAATAAATATGTCAGATGATGGATATGTTAATAAGCCAGATTGTGGTAATCATTACACAATGTACATAAAAATCAAAATATTATATTGTATACCTTGAATACATACAACTTATATTTGTCAACCCACGCCTCAGTAAAGCTGGGGGAAAAAAGAAATTCTGTCAGCCTCAGTTTCATCATCTGTTAAATGAGGATAATAATACTTGCCTTGTGGGATTGTGTGAGGATTAAAGGAAATAGTTGTAAAGCAGCAAACGGAGCTATAGTCTGTTTCCTTTCTTCATCTGAATATCAAGGTGTGTTTTTCTCTTTCTTCAAAGAGAAGGAAATGTCTTTGAAAGAGGCGTTTTTTTTTTTCTTACTTTGGGAGTTTGGAAAGAAAATGCCTAGTCAGGAAGTTAGGAAATGCTTCACCAACGAGGTGTATTTGAATTGTGTCTTAAAGTTGTATAGGATTTTAATGGGAAAAGCTAGAAGGAAGACTATTGTAGGTGTGCTTATGACATGTGAAGACTTAGAAGCCTCTTGGTTTCCCTTAGAGCCCAGATTAGTGCAATTTGACTGGAATTATGATGCGTATAGGGCAAGGGTTGGATGGAGTTGAATTGAAACTTAGAGACATATCATGGAAGGCCTTAAGTGTCAGGCTAGGGAGTTTGACCTCTTGGTGAAGAACAGAGATTTGGAATTTTGAAAGAAAATCTTTGCAGGTGGGATTAGGATGGGAATAAAATTACTCTTGTGCATGCGTGTATAGTATATAATAGATTTAAATTTCATATATATTTATGTATTTTTCCCCTTTAGTTGCACAGAACATCTTTCACCTGAACCCTGATCCTATAGGATTCCCAGATACTAGACTCTGTTACTTATATGTAGTTCATATGCCAACATGTTGCCTTCTTAGAGTAAAGATGATAGGTTCTAGGGGGCCAGAATGGTCAGGGGTCACACCAACGAAAACAGCAAGCGGTTCAGCTCCCACACACCTGTTCAAACTGGACACTAATCAACTATTCTGTCCTGGGGCAGGTGTAACCACAGTTACATAAGTTCTTACTGTGATACAATGTTCCTTACACTACCACACCATAAATGACTCTTCCTATCAGTTGAAATCAAGTTAAAATGACATTTCAGGGGCACCTGGGTGGCTCAGTCGGTTAAGCTTCTGACTTCGGCTCAGGTCATGATCTCATGGTTCATGAATTTGAGCCCCGCATTGCGCTGTCTGCTGTCAGCACAGATCCTGCTTTGGATCCTCTGTCTCCCTCTTTCTCTCTGCCTCCCCTGCTTATTCTCTCTCTCTCTCTCTCTCTCTCTCTCCCTTTCTCTCTCTCTGTCTCTCCAAATAAATAAATAAACTTTTTTTAAAAAAATGACATTTCAAGTAAGAGAAAAAAATGTACACATGGCCCTTCAGTCACTTGGATGTGAAAGAGTATTGTTTACCAAAAGAAAGAAGGAGACTTCCTGGTCATGTGGTTTGGGGATGAATTTCAAAATCCCATTTGCACTTATTCTGCACTGCACTCTATTTATTCTGGAGAGAAAGGAGAATGAAATTCTTGGAAGAAACTTTGTAAAATCCCACTCTGGGTAGCTGGTAGATCACAGCCCTAGAAATACCAACAAAAGTAATATGTTGATTCATAATGATTTATTCTCTGTAGTTTTGGGGGCCAAATCTGTCATCTCAAATCTCAAGAAAGGAACAGAAGAAGTTAGTTATAAGATGAGGAATTCCCATACTCATTACTTCTGCCCACTGCTTTCAGCTGTATTTATAGGGACAGCTTTCCTAGGTAAAACTGTGTGATCAAAGTGGAAAACAGCTTTGGAGGCAATTAAAGCAGGAGACCAGGTAAAAACAAAGCCTTTTTTTTTTAAACACCAGATATTGAATGCCTACTTTCAAATTATTAGGGTTTTCTTTATGCACTTGTGTGTGTCTATGTGTGCATTTTCTTCAAGGTAAATGAGTATCACCGCAGACGGGTATGTTATTACTTTATAACCCCCAGTGAATATTACTCAGACAGGCTATATTCCATTGCTATAGGTGTGAACGCAGTATTGCGGTTGGGGGTGGAATACAAGCATGAGAAGCTGATGGACTTGAAAGGCCCCTTAATATGTGCAGCTCTTGCTGGACATTGGGTGGCATTTGGAACGGAGGCTATCGTGAAGCAGGAATAATAACAACAATGTCAACGATATGTAAGGATTAGGAGAGTTTATAAAATCCCTTCACGTGCATTACCTTAACAGCTGTACCCTTCAGTGGAGCACATTGAAGCAGGAAAAAAAAAGATGTTAAGGCACCTTGCAAGGATACCCACTAACCTGATGGCCCACTTGGGATTTTAACAATAGCTGAAGGTGTTCTCTTACTTTGAAAAAGAACAAAAGGATTTGTTGAGATCGGCAGAACCTATTCTCTGGAGTGTGCAATTTACAGTTTACCAAATAGTTCATTTAAAATTAAGTACATGTACCACAGATGAAAATTATAAGAAAGTGCCCGTGAGATCAACCCCAGCCTCTCTTTACTAGGGAACTGGCAAAACTCTCTGTGGAATAGAGCTCTGGCCAGATTCCCTCCTCTGCATCATTTGCTGATCCTTTGTGTCTCCCATTTCCTGCAGCCCAACCAATTCATCTGCTTAGATGAGGGGAGATGTAAAGAGGAAATATACAGATCTCAGGTTTTCTGATGCCAACCACTCAAAGTTCAGAATACGTGGAGAGCTTTCATAATTATGGAATTATGAGTCTAGTGATTGTAGTTCCCAGTTGGCTGGAGCATTGGTTCATGCAACACTTCAGTAAATTCACAAGATCACTTAACTAGAAATCTGGCGATCAGTGTTTCACCATCTTCCCCCACCCACGGCACTGGGACTATTTTCTACCTGGCCATCATAGTACTCCACATCACCAAAAGCTATGATGATGTATTTTGCAGGAATACTAACAAGGAGGTCCAAAGCCATGGCGTTCTGCAACATCATTTTTACTACTTTAATCTTGAGAATTTCCAGATAAGACAGTAATCCTATTTTGCTTCTCTACAAAAAATGGCTTGTATGTGCCTGGCCCCTGGACTACAGTAGGAAGTAACTTAAGTGTTGCTGCAGTCTGTCAACTGAAAGGTCCTGTGTCTGTTGCTGTTTACAATGAATTTTGTTTGAATTGAGGAAAGCTCGGCCCAGGCTGGCCCTTTACATTCAATAAAAGTATTAACAGTTGTCTTGAGCCTTATGAATTTAGGAAACTTGCTTTAATAATTTGATTTTTTAGCAAGGAGAGTTTTAGATAATCTAGTCTTAGGTTTTTTTTTGTTTTTTTTTTTAAGTAAAAATGCAGAAACCAATCTTATTTGTTTTGGAGAGTTAAATGCATTATTGAGAACAGAGATGCTTCTGAAAGCCAGTGGGTTTGCTTTCCTTCTTGGGCAGTAGACTAATCCCTCCACTCCACTAACTATTTGCTATAGAAAAACTAATTTCACTTCTGCCAATAAAGTTCTTGGACAAGTTTGATTTTCTCTTGATGAAAATTAATATTCCCTTTGTTTGCCTCTGCTCTTCTCTTTGCTAAGATACAGTAGAGGCTTAGATTCCCTCACCCAGCTCATGATCAGACCCTGCTTGTCCACAAAGAAACTGGAAACTCCAGGTGGGCTGACCTTTCCATGGTATTATGCCACAGATGGGTTTACACTATGTATTTTGAATGCCTTATATTTAGTAGGTGAGATGTTTTGAAGATGGATTTTTATAGACACGTAAAGATGCATTGAACAACAAAATACCAACCTTTGCTTCATTTTTCCCCCTAGTCTTTGCACTAGAGTTTTTTTTGCTCTTGGCATAGGGAAAAAGTATTTTAACAGAATACTAAAAAAAAAAAAAAAAAGGTGGGGGACCCCTCATGAGACTGAGGTTTACATTGTACTCATATTTTTGTTTTCTTTTTTATAAGAAAAGAAATAGATGTTGCCTGTACTTAGTGGTGTTTGGGGCTCCAAAAATTTCAGGGGATAGTTATTCCATTTCATTTACGGGCTGAGGTTTTTGCTTTTGTTTTTGAAAGTCATCACAATTGAAGAAGCTTTAAATTCATGCGCAAGCAAAAACTAATTGTGTTCAACAATTACCAGTAAACAGATTTTACTTGACTCACAATAGGCTACCAATTGTTTACCCAAGGCTTACCAAAGGCTTACCCATTAGGATATTTGGGGGTTGTTGGCAGAGTAATACTGGGCAGCGTTTTCAGATAGGATGCACTTTCTTCCTTCCTTTCTTTCTTTCTTTTTTATATTTTTAAAATGTTTATTTTTGAGAGAGCACAGGAGCCCTGGCAGGGCAGAGAGAGAGAGGGAGACAGAGGATCCAAAGCAGGCTCTACACTGACAGTAGTGCTCCATGTGGGGCTCGAACTCATGAACCATGAGATCATGACCTGAGCCAGTTAGACACTTAGCCTACTGAACCACCCAGCCATCCCAATAAGATGCGCTTTCTAGGGAGGCAGTACCACACAGGGAAGCAATACATGAGGTGAGAGCAGACCTGAGTTTGGTCCTAGTTCAGGCACCTGTTGGCTGTATGATCGTGACATATTTTTTTATTGCCTCACTTGCTATCCTCTTCCTCTGCTTTAATTTTCTTCTTAGCGCTTATCACCATCTGCTATACTGTACATTCATTTTTAAAATATATGTTGTCTATGTCCCCTACATACCCTGAATTAGCTCCACGAGAGCAGGGACTTTGCCTGTTTTGATTTTTGCAGCATTTCCAGGAACTATGAGAGTGCCGAACAAACATAGCACATGTTGAATAAACATTTGTTGAATGAATGACTGTCAATGGCAATAATAATCCTGCTTTGCTGGGGTGGTGGGGTTAAACACAGAGTACATACAGCAACTAGCCAAGTGGCCAGTACACAGAAGTATTTGTGAAATATTTATTCCCTTTACCGTTTCTCCCAAGTCTCCCTCCGTCTGGATCCCGTTGTCTTGAAAATCCCTAACTTTTAGATATCCAGCATTTGGGTGGCCCTTTCAAATCCTTTTCTCATGGGAGTATTTGATAAGAAATTGGACACCTAGGGTGAATTTAAACCAAGAGATTACCCCTCCCAAGGATATAAACTTTTTAAGCCTTATTTCTAATTGTGGAATAAAGTGAGCTGATTCTTGTTAAAAGAATCCCCAGTATTATTAGCTAAATGGGTGGAAATGCTGGGTATCCCTGAAATCATACGACCTTGGCAGTCTCCCCCTCTGCCTGTGAGCAAGGGTGGCCCAGAGGGATTCTCAAGATTGTTGGCTGGTCTCAGTGTCCACGATGAGCCTGCCTCGTGCTGAGATGGATTCAGTACCGTGGGAAAAGCTCTTGCGTGTGAATTGGGAGCTTGTGTTCTAGTCTTAAGTCTTCCATGAATTAGCCTGGAAACATACACATATTTCATTTGGCAAAACGTGTAAGGGAAAAAGCAGTGATAATCTTCAAGGCCTTCAGCTAAGGCATGACAGCACCACGGTGTGCTTGATCTATTTCCATTGGATTATATGGTTTAGTCATGACTTGACTCAAACTCAAATCTAGATGGTGTTTTGCTGCGGGTAAACTGATGTTTTAAAAAATATAATTGGGGTACCTGGGTGACTCAGTTGGTTAAGTGTCTGACTTCAGCTCAGGTCATGATCTCAAGGTTCGTGGGTTCGAGCCCCGTGTTGGGCTCTGTGCTGACAGCTCAGAGCCTGGAGCCTGCTTCGGATTCTGTGTCTCCCTCTCTCTCTCCTCCTCCCCTGCTCATGCTCTGTCTCTGTCTCTGTCTCTGTCTCTCTCTCTCTCAAAAATGAATAAACTTTAAAAAAATTTAAAATATAATTTATTGTCAAATTGGTTTCCATACAACACCCAGTACTCATCCCAACAAGTGTCCCTTCTCAGTGCCCATCACCCACTTTCCCCTCCCCCATCCCCCATCAACCCTTAGTTTGTTTTCTGTAAAGTGATTGTTTTTAATGACTTTTTGATGTGATGATAATTAGTAATACGTGTTCATTTGAGGAAATTTGGAAAATAAAGAGAAGTATAGCAAAAATAATAAAAATTACTTACAATCTCACCATCAAGTTATAACCATTATGAACATTTTGGTGTCTTTCATTCCACTTTCCCCCTCTATTTCTATTTCTAATCTATGTCTCTATACCTATATTTATGTAGATCAGAAACATCAATGTGTTTTTTTCCCACTTAACATATTATGAATATTTTCTTGTATAATAATTGTTCTTCAGAACCATGATTTTCATGGAGGGCATAACTTATGTTTATGTAACTATTTATTTAATCATTGCAATTGCTGTATAGTTTTTAAAGTTTGTTTCTGTTACAAATAATGTTAATGTGGAATCCTGGGGTTACCACCAAATCAAGACTTCGTTAGTAAATGATGTCATCACTTATTCAGCTGCTCCAATCAGACATCCTTTCCCTTACTTAAACTCCATTTCCTACCCATCACTAGTTATCACTAGTTCCAGCTCCAAAGTATATCATTGGCCCGTCCCTCCTCCCTGTCTCCACGGACCCAACCCTGGGCTTGCACCTGCTCTACTGCAACAATTGCTTACTGGCTCTCTCGACTGCTCCCCATGTCCCTTCCCATCCATTTTCCATTTGGTCTTTGAAACACATAAATTAGGTGATGCTAGTTCCCTGCTTTGCAACCTTCAGTGGCTTCTTACTGCACTTGATACAATTCAAAGTCCTCCCAGTCCTCTAGGTCCTACATGACCTGACTGCTGGCCCCCTTTCCAACCCGACTTGACTGCATGCCGTTCTGTTTCTCTTTACTGTTTCCTAGCCATATTGGCCTTTCGTCATTTCCCAGGCACGTCAGGGGCTGTTCTTCATTCTTCAAGGATGTTGCACCTGCTGCTCCCTTCCCTGGAAGGCCCTCAGTCTTGCTCTTTCCTTGACTGGCCCCCTCTTATATGTCATGTTTGGACTCTGCTGTCATTTTCTGAGGTGGAACTCTTCTAACTCACATTGTCTCCAGCACTATACAATGCTGCTTTCCTTCATAGACCTTTTTGCAATTGATAGTTACTTATTTATTTTTCGTCATCCCAGTCTCCAATAGAATTAATAAACTATACACAGGCACCATATCTGTTTTATGCACTTTTATGGCCCCAGGGCATAGCATGATGCCTGGGGACTGATAGGCTCTCAAATACTTACAAATGCAAGACCTCATTTAATAATCCCCCAGACTAGAAGTTAAAAAAAACAGAACAGAATGACAGATACTCCCAGTGTTGGTAAAGGTGTAGAGAAATGGCACATTTTAATAAATTGGTATGAGGTGAAAATTGCCACAACATTTCTGGAAGGTAATTTTGTCATAGTACCAACATTTTAAAAATTCACAATTGGCTGCATGAGGATATTTACTAGTATTATTTCTGGTAATGAAGAAAGAGAAATGATTGACAGCTCTAAAAAAAGGACAAATCCATGAAGGTAAACCCATGATGGTATGTCCATGTACGAGAACCCTGTACTGCACTTCAAAATGAGGGTGTAAATCTGTCCTCACCGACTTTACAGGACCTCCCCACCACATTGTTAAAGGGGAAAAGTAAGGAACGAAACAAGAGCTTAATTCCATTTGGGCACCAGGTGAATATGTATTATAGATAGGCTCAGCGAGTCTTTTTTTTTTTTAATTTAGTTTTCTTGCCCCCACTTTTTTCCTTTTATAGTTTATTGTCAAGTTGCTTTCCATATAACACTGAGTGCTCAACCCAACAAGTGCCCTCCTCCATGACCATCACCCCCCTTGCTTTCTCCCCTTCCCCCATCAGCCCTCAGTTTGTTCTCAGTATTCAAGAGTCTCTCATGATTTGCCTCCCTCCCTCTCCCCAACTATTTTTTCCCCTTCCCCTCCCCCATGGTCCTCTGTTAAGTTTCTCCTATTCCACTTATGAGTGAAAACATATGGTATCTGTCCTTCTCTGCCTGACTTATTTCACTTAGCATGACACCCTCGAGTTCCATCCATGTTGCTACAAATGGCTGGATTTCATTCCTTCTCATTGCCATGTAGTATTCCACTGTATATATAAACCACATCTTCTTGATCCATTCGTCACTTGATGGACATTTAGGCTCTTTCCATGATTTGGCTATTGTTGAAAGTGCTGCTATGAACATTGGGGTACATGTGCCCCTATGCATCAGCACTCCTGTATCCCTTGGGTAAATCCCTAGCAGAGGCACAGCAAGTCTTAATGACAGTTATCACCTAAATACTGTTGACGTACGTGGCTGGTGGACTTCCTGGCAGTCCTGGTTTTTTCTTTAAACTTTGCTTCCTCTTTTTTTTTTTAAACTGTGAGAATTTATGGTAAGATATGAATACAATAAGAAAAAGATAAAGCTATTTTTTGTTTTGGGGGGGGGGAAGAAAAAGAAAAAATCTTCACTGTAAATCTCCATTTCCAGTCCCGAACTATGTGCTGAGGATACAGAGGCAAGAAAGCCATTGCTCTGGCCCCCTGTGAACTCGATCTGGAAGACGTGGTAGAGAAATAAGAATCACGGGACAGGGCGGGGGAATGATGGAGGCAGAGGGGTGAGTGCAGCACCCAGAGGGTGGAACTTTGCGCTCACGGCTTCTCCCTTTAAGTTGCAATTTTCTTAGTTGAGAAATACAAGCAGACCTCTGGATGATCTCTAAAACATCTTGAAGCTTTAAAATTCTTCCACCGTTTTAAGGTTTAAATGTGAAGAGCAGCTACACATTTCCAAAGCTGTGTTCTACCTCTGCCAGCAAACTCCTGGACCACACTTAATCCATAGTTCGCTTGAAACTAGAACCACAGACACCACCTCTCACCAGCCCTCCTCCTGTAGTGGGGGAGGAAGAGCCGATTAAAACAAGATCTATCTGACAGAGATGAAAAATCCTGGGAAGAACCCAGCCTCGTGGCACCCTTTGCTGCCTAGGCGCTCATTTGAAGCTGTTACGGGATAGCTTAGGTGTGTGAGTTCAGTGCTGGAGACCAGACTGGGGAGGTGAAGTTTTTACTAACAAGGTTTTATGAAATCTATGAGATACTTGCAAGGCTCAGGATGTTTCGAACCTAATGGGACATCAGTGCAATTGAACTCCCAAACAGCTGCCATTCATTTTGGGGTAAAACTTGCGAATTAATCCCTTGATGTCTTTTTCTTCACTCAGTTTCCTTTTGGACTGTAGGAAGCGTGCCTCAGCTAAAGGTTAAACTTTCATAACGATTTGGGAGGCAAGTCCTTTCAACGCTTTGCATGGAAAATATTCTTTTAATTCAGATTTGGTGAGAGTTGCCAGGGTAGCAAATTAAAGATTTATTGTCTGGGAATTTTTGGATCACAACCTAACATAGGTCTGGTTGTTTTATTCTATAATGTTTGGAGGTTTTCCAGCCTCTGGGCTTTCTACTTGGGCCAGGTATTGGAAGTGTAGCCAATGTATTGATTGATTAATCAAAGCAGTGCATGCCGTGAATTCTGTTTTTGTGGTGGCAGACATCCTTGAAAGGAAGATGTAGGCGGAGGTGTTAAATGATTTTTCTTGCCAGATCATTGCATGCTGGTAAAAATTCTGTATCAGGGTAACCATACCAAGGCACCTTCAAGTTAGGCAGATAAAGCCTTGGAATATCAATACAGTTTTTCAAGAGGATGAAACTCATCAAACAATGGCACAACCAGATCACAAACACAAACAAAAACGCAGCGCCGGGTGACTGTGCCGTGGAGCTACTGAACTCAGATCAAATGCAATAAAGTGAAAAGGTATTTTAAACTTCAGAAACTTCAGGAGAAATGGAATGTTACTGATCTGAACTCCCACAAGGCACCCAAATGGATGCACTTTTACTCTGTTTTGAAATTAATTCCAAGTCCAGGGAACAGAATACATAATGTCTGTAATAATTTCAGAGTGAATCCCAGGGAAATTAAACATTAAATCTGGCTGAGATTTCACATTATAGGAATTATCGAATGTGTGCCATTAGCAAACATCATTCAGCAACTTACTGTATCTGAAGCTGCGAGGTTTAAACAAATACTCCAGTGTAACATTTCACTTATTAGGAGGCGTGACCAAACAATCAAATTGCCACGAATAAAATGGGAGTTCTAAACAGCCTGCTGGTGTAAATAAAACTACTCTCTGCTCTGCACTAGGTGTTGCTCTCTTTTGGGTACCTTACAATCCAAAAGCCAGGGGATCGGTATAAAAAAATAAGCTTAAGACTCTCTTTCAGCAGAAATAAAAATTTCTTTTTTAAACTACATCTTCCTTCTTTGCTCTTGTTGCCACTATTCCATTCTGCTTCAAAGTGCTCGCTCTCTCTTGCTCTTTACAAATAGTTTATCTTTCTTGAAAACCTTACTGGAGAACAGAAAAGACTGGTAACTTGTAGCTTCCTGGCTGAGATGGATACTTTATTTGTAAGTTGGTTTTATGAACTTAGATGACTGAGAGATTGCCAGTTCTTTGTTTAAACTCTGACTGAATTCACCTTGCTCAGCTCCCCGCATTTTAACACCAGGTCAAGGACCTGCTTTGTGCGCATGAGCCCCCCTTGTCTGTGACGTCTCTGGCAAAACTCCAAGGTTGAGCGATACCCAGAGGCTGCCTGCAGTCCACGCTGAGTATCAGCTCCATCCTGTCCTGGGGAAGGTACACTGGCGGTAAGTGAGTAGTTTCTAGCTCCTATGGTGTTTCTGGGGAGTCGATGATCCCTGGCCTCCCACAGAGTTTCTTGCCTCCCCCCGCCCCCACAAAGAGCTAACTGTAGGGCTAGTGTAAGGCCGAGAATAATAAAAACATGTCCAACCTCAAGCATCTGGTCAAGCCCCCAGACCTGCCATGTTTACGTGGAGCCATTCATTCAGGTGGTGAGCACATGGGCAGCTTTAAGGCTTTGGTCTGGGGTCACCCATCTCTATGGCAGCTGCTAGACAAACGTGCTGTTGGCATCACAGGGATCCAGGGCACTGAGGATGGACCCCAGGAGTCCCTCACCATTCCTAAAAAAAGACCACAAAGCAGCTCTAAGCTTACAGGCACCTAATACATAAATATGATGAGTAGGTTTCTGGAATGAACCACCCGATCAGTCCATGCCATTGGACGAAAACTTTCTTAGTTGTGCTTTTAATAAATGGCCCTTATTGAAAGGAATGTAGTGACAAGCAGTTGGAGGACAACCAAAGCCTGGGCTGTGTGGTTGATGTAGGCAAGAAGGCAGTGGTCGTTTCCAGCTCTTCCCTCTTGGGCTGTAGCTCTCTTTGTATGGCGTGTGAAGGGATCCTTTCCTTTTTTAAAGCCCCCGAGTCTTTAATGCACACAGGTATATTGTAACTTGCAGGCTGACAGCAAAATAAAAGTCACGATGTACGGTGCACTGCCTCAGTATATTTTTTCCATGTATGACAATGTGGAGATGAAAACCCTTTTAAACTAAGCAGAGAGCACCCAGGAGCTAAATCCAAAGCCCATAAAACAAAAATCCCAATTTAACAAGTGGAAGGAAATATCACATTCTGGTTACACTATACATAGCATTAAGAATTGTATTTTCTGCTTTTCTGAGCAAACCTCCCTGAACTTTAACCCTCTGTGACTCGTGGAACCATGAAGACGGTCTTTGCCCCCCAACCCCGGGCCCCTTTCCTGGATGCAGACTGAGCCCCGCGCCTCGTGTGACGACCTGTCAACCTTACCCGCTCAGTAATCACCAGCCCTTCTTTCCCTTTCCCTGGGATGGAATGTTTTTTCAGCTGCTGTCATTCCTCTCCAGGGTCTAGCAAGAGGAGGGCGTGTGCAACGTGGAGAAAAGGGCTTCAGGAAAACAAACTATATGGGTTGCCTGAAGGAGTAAGTTAGTTGGAAATAATGACACCACTTGGAGATAAAATTCAACAGCGTCTTTTCCTTTTCATTTAACACATCGCTGGGTTACCCAGAGTCTGACTTCAGTGCATTGCAGATTAATCTTTTCCCCCCGTTGTACTTCACCTTTAAGGAAGTGTCCACATCTGGACGCACTAACTGCTTTGCTGACACTCCTCCAGGGCAGAGCTCTTGATGCATAGAGCAGCCTAATTAGCAGAAGGGGTGAGGGGCAGAAACTTCCAAGATGCTTTCTAAGAGCGTCTAGCCAGATGGAAAGGATCAGCATTTGCTCAAATGCAAATATCCCTTATATATCATTGCACTTTTCCTGGGAGATTTTCCTAGGAGCGTGGCTCGCTCAGAAACTCTATATTTGTGACCTTTCTCGTGGGACATAAAGAGTTTGAATGGCTAACATTTTGCATCTGCCTTTCAGTACACTCTAATGAGTCTTATTTCAGCTCGTCCTCTTTTCAGGTTTGGTTAATATTCATCCAATTTTTCCATAATAAGGATCAAGAGCCAAAGCTCTTCAGGACATTTCCTCCTTACCTCCAGATCAGAATATTCTCCTTAAGGGCAAGTGAAGGCAAAGGCTTTGTTTGGATTCAAAGCAAACTGTAAGCTTTGGCCATTCTTCTTGTTACTCTGTTTCTAGCCTGGCCTAGTCCAAGTCCCTAGAGCTATAATTAACTTGGCCCCTTGCCATTTATATATTTAATTGGGCCAAGTGACATTAGGGCTTGAGAAGCTCTTTTGTGGAAACGAGTAAAAGCGAGGACCTTTTCTTTATAGCTACCCCGAACCAATAACTAATGATCCCTTTTTTATTTGCAGGATGCTTTCATTACAAGGGCTTCCAAGTTCAGGTACAGAACAATGTAAAATGCATAACTTTAGCTACGGCAGTTATTCCAGAGTTCTGAAGAGCAGCCTACAGAACTGGTCAAGGTACATTTTGGACATCGGACCACTTTTTGAAGCATTACTTAGACTACCCGTTTGCAAGTGAATCCAGTCCCCAAGACATTTTGTTATGGTGGGCATAACAACCCTAGAGTCTACTTTCTCTCTGCCCCCAAATGATCCCCGCCAAAGGTTAAATGTCTTGGGAACTGGTGAGGAAACCAGCATCATAGATGGTTTATCAAAGTTATATTTGTGTCCCTCCTTTGACAATGTGGAGTTGTCACTGTACAGCTTCTCTTGCATCCACAAGTGGCCATGTGACTTTTCTATCTAATATTACATGAGTAAAAGAGGGTATATAGTCACCTTCAGGCTGAGACTTTCAAGTAGGTAGGGTTTTCTCAATTATCTTTTCTTCCTCCCCTGGCTGGGGGCAGAGGCCTCCAAAGCCCTGGGGGATGGCGGCAACACAGATGATAGGGCCTGGATCCCTAAACCCCCTGAATGGCCAAGAAAACCCTCATTGGACTGTTAGGTAGATGAGAAATGAATTCTACTGTGTCAAGTTCACTAACATTTGGGAGCTTATTTGTCATGATAGCCAGCATGCCCTGAGTACACTAATAAGATGGTGTCTGGTTTTTATATTTCAAATGAATTAATCATTCATGCAGGAAAAAAGCATATATTGTTACCAGGAACATTCATAGCACAAGATGGTGGAGAACCTCCTAGAAGGCCATCGAGACCACCAGACCCGGAACCAATATAAAAATTGGCAAGAGGAGTGCCTCCTTGTGTATGAATCTGTATCATAAAATCTGAGAGCATCAGTGCATTTTCTCTTATGTTTGTCTTGCTAAGAAGGTTATAGAAGGAGGTGTTGTGAGTCTAAGTGCTGAATGTTCATATGAAGTAAGTTTGGCGTGAGGCTAACCTTCATGAATTGAGGCTTTTGCTTTTGTCTTATGAAGGGCTGCTACAAGGTCCAGTTAATTTGGATCCACATTTTCCAGATTTAGTCAGTACCTACGGAAGTACTACTTAGAGGTCTGATAGCATAGGAATTTGCTTTTGTGAGGAAAATCCTAACCTAGGTGTAAAACAGTAATAATAATAGCTGAAATAGTCACTGCCTTACTAATGGAAACCCACACGTGGTCACCGGTGTGGTTTCCACAATAACTCTAATTGTCAGGAGCACAGTTGTTAAACTGCCTTGCATCTCCAGATGTGCTCACACAGGGGTCCCTCAAAATGGAGCAATATGTAGTCTGAAACACACTACCGTTTCAGAGAACAGAGAGGGACTTACTTATTCCAGTTGTCCAACATCTTTGTTTTTCCGCCAACAAAGATCAGAGCAGAGCTCTTAATAGGTGTTTGGTTTAGATTTAGCGACATACAGTATTTACTCCCATCGGCACTTGCTCTCACCTGTGGAGGTAAACTGTGTCATTCCACTGCGCGCCCACATGGTGTCCGTCTGCGTCTTTTGCCCGCCTTGGTGTAATATCTGTTTACTGTGTGATGGTCACCAAGTCCTGGGAACACTTTATGCAGAATGGTAATAGACTGAATTTTGTATTTGCTCTTTTTCGTTCAGCTTGTGTTAACATCCTCTTAAAATAAATACAAATCCATTGAAAAAGAGTCTTGACCAGACTGAGCCTTCAATATTATTAAACTAGCTAAAACAGGAAAGTTTCATGAAACTTCATAATTGCTTAGAATACCCATTTTTCCATGTTTCATGTTTTTTCCCCTTTAGTATCAACTCTAATATTAAAAAATGTAGTTTTTAAGGGAACGATTCTGACTTTTATACAAAATATATTTTGAATGCTGTCTCTCTCTCTCTCTCTCTGTCTCTCTCTCTCTGTCTCTCTCTCTCTCTCTTTTGGTTTATGAGGGCAATAATTCTTGTGATGGAGATTTTTATGGGATTATGGGCTCAGAGCTCAGAGTCCCTTTTATGAAAGAAAAGGAAGAGACTTTCATTCATTGACTTAATTCAATTCACAAAGGCTTATAGGGCGCACTGATAGAGCCAAACAGAATGTGAAGAGACCCTCTCCCTCCAGGAGTAGATAAAACAAACATAGTATGTATTGTAATAAGACTTAACAGGTAGTAGGAACAAATCATTTTTAATGTGATGAGTGTTGTAAAAGGGGCAGTACAGAACTCTAGGGGCCCCTGGGGTGTCTGTTGCTTCATTTGGAGATGCATTCCTCAGATTAGGAGAACCTAGAAATATTATAAAATTAACATGCAATTAGAGTAGAGTATTTTTGAAGTGTTTGAGTTATAAACCAAATATAATATGTAGACTAAGTTGGTTTTCATACATTAAAGAATCTCAAATTGGGATAAAGCTGAATTTTCTTTCTGACTTGGAGGATTAGGGTGAAATGTGGAACCAAAGTGGTACAACAGCACAACAAAATTATGACAAAGTTGAAATAATAATAATAATGATAATGTTATATTATCAAGAAGAAGCTTGCTAGGGGTTAAGTGCATTTTACTCTTTACCAGTTGTACTTCTCTCTCCCTGCCTCTTTTTGTATAAAACAACAGTCTTTAGAAATGGAATAGTAGGCTTAATTATGCGCTCACCACTTAAAACAAAACAAACAAAAGAAAAAAAAGAACAAAATGAAGGAGGAAAAAACTTGCCCTTGCTTTCGTTGATCCTTTTTAACTGGACAACACAGATGGTGATTATTTGAGTGTGAAAATTGGGTTGTAAAATGAATATTTCCAAAAATGTCAAGAGTAAATGCCCTTTTGCAGGCAAACATGGTGCTGAATGAATTCCAACAGCACGCTGCCCAAGGCACTTCATTCCATGTAAATTGAGCTTAAAGGAAAATTTGTCTCTAAGAGAGAGCTTTTAATAGGACCAAAGTACACTTCACTGAAAAGGAAAGGAACTATGGTTTCTTGAGTAGTTTATGGTTTACAATTGAGAAAATATACCAGGTTCTGGGTTTTGAGGTATAAAGAATCTGCTACAACACAGTTAATGGGATCAGGTATTTCAACAGCCAAGTTGATGTCATTAACTACCTCCCCCCTCCCTTTTAAACATTTTAGTCTTTTTTTAAAATTAAGTTTATGTATTCATTTTGAGAGAGAGAGAGAGAGAGAATTCTTAAGCATGCTCTGCGCTGCCAGAACAGAACCCTATGTGGAGCTGAAGTTCACAAACCCTGAGATCATGACCTGAGCTGAAACCAAAAGTCAGACACTTAACTGACTGAGCCACCCAGGCACCCTTCATCTTCTTCTGAATGAGATTAGGAAAAGGTAGAAACCTTGGTAAGAAAAATGGCTTCATCTATACCAACATAACTATCTCCTTTTAAAATAGCCGTACCATCTGGTTATGCGATACAAATTTTATGAATAAATCCTTGAAAGGCACAGAGTTCATTTAGATATACAAGAGATGGAGTGAATGCAAGGGAGGCAGTTTTATAATTAAACGTAGTGCAGATTCCACTCCACGTGTTTACTTTCTCATGTGCTGCTGCAGAGAGAGCTCTGAGATGCAAATAAGCATGATGGGGAAGGGCGCAGAAGAAAAACTTTCAGTCAAAATCTAGAAGGAAAGTAAGTTTTGCCCTTGCCCAAATGACCTTTTCTTCTCAGGAATTGTCAGAAAAACCTGGATAAAGAAGTTAGGGCTAACTAATACTCTTTTCTTTTTAATGATACCTGGAGGTGGTTCGCTCATGTTAAGCTATCTTCATGCTCCGTAGAGTTTCTAAACAGATTTCTCCCTCTGAAATGGTGCAACATTTTTCCGTCTTGGCCACTTAGAAGTGCATGAGTCAAGAACTGCTAGAACCAACGCGGACAAGAAGCCAGGGGAAATATCCATGGAGCAAATCCCAACTTTCTTCCTAGGGAAGGACTGACTGTCTAGCATACTGGATCCCAATGGGTTGAACATATTTAAGTCTTAGCAGATGTAAAAGTCCAAGGTGAGGGAGAGGGTATAAAGGGGAAAGAAGGACTTCTGGGAGATGGTGGCTCTTACCATCTGTTGGGAGCCCATCTAGGTCATCCAGAAGTAGATCAGAGATAATGTGCAAGAATGAAGATGAAGACCAGCTCCAGGCCTCAAGAACCCAGTGAGAGGGCAGGTTTCAGCCTCCTCACTGTGCTGCAGGGATAGATTGTAGTTCCTCCTTGAGACCTAGAGGAAAAACTGGACACCAGAAACCAGTGAAAAGGGCTAGTTAGGGCATACACAAGGTATAAGCAAGGGGAACCCTAACCAGATGCTCCCAGAAGTGCCTGGTTGCCTAAATCCATCTCGAAGGTACATAGATGATGAACCCAGAGCTACAGACTGTGTCCACACTTCATTTGCTGTTGAAGAAAACCCCAAACGTAACATCATAACTGGCTCCTTAGATCAGGCAGGGGCCAAGGGAAACTGTCTGCAGGTGACAGATGCCATTGAAAGTGTGCACATGTGCATGTGTTTTGGGGGGTTGATAGTAGAACTCTGGGCAGATCCCCCCCAAATTAACAACTGCTTAAGAACTATTGGACTTTCAAAGAAAGACCTTTTCTAAGCCATATTATCTGAAATACTAGTGTTGATCATTTGACAAAAGAAAGGTTACAAGACTGATTTTACAGGTAGGGAAAATAAGAGGAAAAAGCTAGAAGTGATCATTTCAGTTGTAGTGAAAATTGTTTTTAGATTTGGTATCCCAAATTTGCTTTTCTATATGATGTGTGTTTATTATGCATCAAAATATTTTATTTACTTTATTCCTACATCTGCAGATCTTTTAAGAGTCTATTATTGTGGAAAAATATTTTAAAAGCTTTGTGTTTCTGAGAAATGCTTTGGTATGTAGTCTTTTCCAGAATTTCTCATTATTAGTAGTTCTGTGCAAGATTAATGCTTCATACAGCTCGATTATTTGGGTAACAGCCTTTTTACTTTTAATAATCAGTTATTCATTAATTTCTGTTAGGCATAGGGAAGGATTGTGAAAAGAAGTAGGTTATAAGCGTTGACTCTTACATTGCAGTTGACATTGTTTCTCTTCTGATTTGTTCAACCCATTAGAGTTTATTTCAGGAAGTTCTGTAGAAAACAGACAAAACACTAATACAGGGCCAAAAGAAAAGAAAAGAAAAGAAAACAAAACAAAACCCAAGCTAAGAAGGCAAAGGCTCAGGGAGATAAAGACAGCTTCACTAATGAGTCCCCAACTGATTAAAAGTAAATACATTTCTATTCCTAGAGAAGTATAAATAACATTTGTTGCCACA
Source organism: Cryptoprocta ferox (assembly GCA_028646485.1). Lineage (NCBI taxonomy): Eukaryota > Metazoa > Chordata > Mammalia > Carnivora > Eupleridae > Cryptoprocta > Cryptoprocta ferox. The sequence continues at coordinate 43,604,198 of CM053566.1, read as the reverse complement.
AACTGTTTAACTTTAGCAAAAATAAAGAGTTGCCCTCAAATTTGTTGTAGGAGGACAGCAACACTGAAGCTAATTATTTCCCAGGTGCCTCTCGTCTGAATTTAGAAATGAGCTACTAATGGCAACATATGGGATGGGCCCATCTTGACAGAAACTCATCATTATTGTTATCTTTAAGGGGACACTGTATCACTGTTGAGCATTGACTCTGCCCATGGTACTGAAGAGATTCAGTATAACATGGGGTTAAGCTCTTAGACTCTAGACTGAAAACCATCTGAGTTTGATTCTTAGTCCTGCCTGTGTGACTTTGAGCAAACTCCTTGTGTCAGTTAGCTTTGACCATGTAACAAACTATCCAAATTAAGTAGCTTAAAAAAAATCATATATTGGTCACGATTTCATGGGTTGACAGTTTACCTGGGTTCAGCTGGGGCAACTTATTTTTGTTCTTCCTGGCTCGCACGTAAGTCTGGGGCTTAGATGGGGCCCTCCCCCATGGCATTTCTTTTCATCTAACAAACTAGCCTGGGTTTCTTTATATGTGGCTGAAAGCTCCCAGCAGCAAGAGATGATAAGATCTGATGAGCAAGCATCTTTCAAACCTTGACTCATATCACATTGACTCATATTATCTCATTGACTAAAGCAAGTCATGTGACCAAGCCCAGATTTAAGATTTAGCGATATAGACTCTACGTCTTGAAGAGGCATGCATATAGGAAGTTGTGACCAAATTTGGGACTGTAATAGCAACAATTTGTCACACCACTTCTAGATTCTCATTGGTAATGTGAAGATATCACAGGGTACCTACGCACATGGTTCTTGAGACTAACTGATATAATCCATGTAACGTGCCCAGCACAAGAATCAATAAATATTAGCTGTAATTACTGCCATTAAGAAAGGAAGACAGAAAGAGAAATCAGGGAGAAGGAGTAGAACAGAAGGGATGGGAGTGGATCTTGAAGGCTAGGGTAGGAAAGGGCTCTATGGAGGCCATGTGGACGATGCTATGAGGAGCTAATACTTAGTTGGGTCTTGGTTATTGTTATCACTGACCTTTGAGGTTTTATTAGCTCTTCAACAATTTGGAAACAGGTCTTTCCATACCAGAAACACAGATTCTTTCCAATTTAAGATTTCAGGAGTTTTCTCTCTTTAGTAACAGTGATTGTGTTAGGATGGTGGGATCATCCCCCCAAATATTTGTGTATTTTCTATAATGTAGCTTTTACAATAAAAAAAGCATTAAAATACCTTAGTTTTGAACCAAAGTTCTTTTTAGAAAGACTCCAGAATTCTAAACAATTTTGCATTTGTTTATAGAGTTGACAGTTTTCACAATTTCCTTTGTTACCTCGGAGGTATCAGTCAGTTTTCTCAGTATACCTGAAAATTCCCTTGCCATGTGCAAGCTATCTGCCCATCTGCTTTTTTGAGAGATTAGAACTTCCTAATTCCAGAATTCCTAACGGTTCCATTTGGGACAAGCATTTGTTTATGCAGTGGCACAAATTAAAACTCCATTTAGCTTTCTGGTCTTTTGGAAGTTGGGTTCTATAAATTTAAAATTATCTTTACAAGTATGGAGCTGGAATATTAGCAGTGTAAATTTGGAGAAGATTGTTAAATGAGGAATCACACACATTCTAGGCTAAATTAATTAATCTAGCCTGGAAGTTTACATTTATCCTCCCACCCCCTGCCAAATTTGTTAGGGCAAAAAAGTCACAGCTGCAATTATGGGGTTTAGACCAGATTTTTAAAAAATTTAATTTATTGTCAAGTTGGCTAACATACAGTGTATACAGTGTACTCTTGGTTTTGGAGGTAGATTCCCATGATTCATTGCTTCCATGCAACACCCAGTGCTCATCCCAACAAGTGCCCTCCTCAATGCCCATCACCCATTTTCCTCTCTCCCCTACCTCCATCAACCCTCAGTTTGTTCTCTGTATTTAAGAGTCTTTTATGGTTTGCCTCCCTCCTCTGTTTGTAACTATATTTTCCCCTTCCCTTCCCCCATGGTCTTCTGTTAAGTTTATCAAGTGCCACATATGAGTGAAAACATATGGTATCTGTCTTTCTCTGACTGACTTATTTCACTTAGCATAATACCCTCCAGTTCCATCCACGTTGCTGCAAATGGCAGGATTTCATTCTTTCTCAGTGCCAAGTTGTATTCCATTATATATATAAACCACATCTTCTTTATCCATTCATCAGTTGATGGACATTTAGGCTTTTTCCATAATTTGGCTATTGTTGAAAGCACTGCTATAAACATTGGGGTACATGAGCCCTTATGAATCAGGACTTCTGTATCCTTTGGATAAATTCCTAGTAGCGCTATTGCTGGGTTGTAGGGTAGTTCTATTTTTATTTTCTTGAGGAACCTCTATACTGTTTTTCAGAGTCTCTGCACACCAGTGGCGTTCCCACCAACAGTGCAAGAGGGTTCCCGTTTCTCCACATCCTTGCCAGCATCTGTTGTTTTCCTGAGTTGTTAATTTTAGCCACTCTGTCTGGTGTGAGGTGGTATCTCACTGTGGTTTTGATTTGTATTTCCCTGATAATGAGTGATGTTGAGCATCTTTTCATGTTTCATTGGCCATCTGGATGTCTTTGGAAAAGTGTCTATTCATGTCTTCTGCCCATTTCTTCACTGGATTATTCGTTTTTTGGGTGTTGAGTTTGGTAAGTTCTTTATAGATTTTGGATACTAACCCTTTATCCGATGTGTCATTTGCAAATATCTTTTCCCATTCCGTCAGTTGCCTTTTAGCTGTGTTGATTGTTTCCTTTGCAGTGCAGAATCTTTTTATCTTGATGAAGTCCCAATAGTTCATTTTTGCTTTCAATTCCCTTGTCTTTGGAGACATGCCAAGCAAGAAATTGCTGGGGCTGAGGGCAAAGAGGTTGTTGCCTGTTTTCTCTTCTAGGGTTTTGATGGCTTCCTATCTTACATTTAGGTCTTTCATCAATTTTGAGTTTCTTTTTGTGTATGGTGTCAGAAAGTGGACTAGTTTCATCCTACTACATGTTGCTGTCCAGTTCTCCCAGCACTATTTGCTAAAGAGACTGTCTTTTTTTTTCCATTGGATACTCTTTCCTGCTTTGTCAAAGATTAGTTGGCCATACATTTATGGGTCCAATTCTAGGTTCTCTATTCTGTTCCATTTAGACCAGATTTTTATTTGATGAACTTTGTAAGAGCACCAGGATATGCTTACGTCTTTGCACACCTGAAAAACCAGGTCATTCCCCATTTCTCAAAGTGTGGTCTGTGGACTAGTTTGTGCAGAATCATTAGAGGGCCTTTTTATAAGTCAGACTATCTTTTGGGGGCCTTGCACCTGTCCGTAGATTCAGGCCTGAAGCAGGCACTGGAACACTGTGCTTTCCCAGCAGAGGCCTCTTTGCTTTGTCCTTGAACCCTCTGCTCTTCCCAGGTCAGGACCCCATACCTACCACCTCTCCTTCTGAGTTCCTATTCAGTGTGGACTGATTATGTATCTAGATTAGTGGTCTGAAAATGTTTTCTGGAAAGGGTCAAAGAGTAAATGTTATAGTCTTTCCAGACTACTGGGTCCCTGTCACAGCTCTTCAACTTTGCTTCTGTGGCATGGAAGTAGCCCTTAGACAGTATGTAATAAGTGAGTGTGTCTGTGATCCAATAAAACTTTATTTACAAAAATAGGTGGCCAGCCAGGTCTGGCCAACTCTTGATCTAGATGGACTATTGTCTGGAACCTTTTAGTTTTTTCCATCCCCAAGCCCAGGGCAAGTTAAGAAAACAAAACAAAACAACCATGTTCTGTTCATTTCCTCAGACGACCTAGATTTGTACAAAATGAGGTCACTGTACATCTTGGCCCCACTGGAGCCTCTGCAGAAGAAACAAGGGGTTCAGTGTAGGCTGTTCTGATTATGTGGCCAGGGGCGTGGGTGAGGCAGCAGGTGTGGACCATAGTGGTTGAAATGACAACCATTTTATGAATGGAATAGGATGGAAGGACAGCAAGATTAAGAGATTTCTGTAAGGTCATCAGTTGAGTGGGTGGCTGGATTAGTTGCTGACTGTGCACATCCCTCTGTATTCTCCATAGCAATGGGTAGCTGACTTGAGCTGGCATCAGAATCACCCAGGCGCTGTTCAGACACGGATTGCTGGGCCCCACCACCACTGTTTTGGGATCAGTAGGTCTAGGTGGGAGCCAGCGAGTCTGCATTTTTAACAAGTTTGTGGGTGATGTCGATGCTGCCAGCCTGACCACACCTTGAGAACCACCACCAGGAGCCAGCCGCTCTGACCACATGTGGCAGCATGAGCCTGCATCCTTGTTTTATGAAGCTTTCTAGCAGCTTCTGTTTCTGATTCTGAGAAATTTAAAGTGCTTTCCAGATTCAAGACTATAGAATTATTAGTTTCCTTCTGGGTAGCAAGACTTAGCCCATATCAGACTGGCAATCCACACTGGCATTATTAATTTTTGATGTGAAGTTAGTCCAAACAGGGTAAACATTCCAGGAATTGGTATGGGAAACAGCCTAACTGTAATGGAGCTCTGGCCCCAGTACTTCCTGCTCCCAAGAGTGAATGCACGGTCACCTGGCCATTTTCTGGAGCAAGTTCTTTCCCAGCTCCCCATGGCATCCCCACACGGCGCCTCAACCCCTCCTGTTTTCCTGATATGTCCAGTCACATTTTAATGGCTGAAATGGCTTTGAAGCTTTCCCCACGGAACCAATTTTCACCCTCAACGCAGGGCAGCTCCTGTCCCTCAGCAAGCAGTCTACTTCAGTGATAAGTTTTCACACGGGTCCAGAACTCAAATGCATTTTGACTGTGGTCCTGATGGCTGTGCTTTAACATCGGCACCAGGAGTATGTTTGTCATGGAGCTTTTCTGATGAGACAGGCTCTCCAAACTAATCGAGGCCGATGGCAGATTTTGTCAGCAAGATGAGATGTTGCCCACAGCTAGTCAGTCTGCTGGAATTTTTGGTGCTAATGGCAGGGTTTCATTGAGAGACGTGTTTAGAGGAGTCACAGCTAATATGATTCTAGATCCTCCCAGGAAAATGGTGAACTTATAAATCACAGGGCATTGATATTAAGGCAGCTGTTTTACACCAGCCCCAAATTCATGACTAAGATTCCTTAATGAATTCTTTGGGGCAGGAGGAATAAAAGCCAGCCAACCAAACTGTTCAACTGAAATATCAAGAGCTTGAAAACAGTCTTTAAAAAGCCTTTAAACGCATTATACTTATCTCTGAAATTCTGAACAATATCCACATCAGTTTAAGGCTTCTGTTGATTGTAATCCAACAGAAATATCATACCTCTTGGCTTTGCCCTGGGCAAACTTTGCACTGAAGTCATTCGTTTTGCTTTTTGTTATGGTTACCTAACCTCAGTAAGAATGCAACAAGCTACCAAAAATTCGAGGTAGAGACTTTTCCAGTAACCGAGACTTCTGTGCTTTGGAAATAGGATGGACTCCACTGACTTTTCTGAATTTGGTCTTTTTTTTGAAGCTGTAAGACAGGCATGATTAGACATGGGAGGGGACTTGAATGTCTGTTTGAGAGACGACAGTCAGTCTCACACACACGCACAGGTCTGGGATTACTAACTTGGCTGGCCTTCTGGAAATATTTGCACTACTATCTATTTCTCCCATTTTTCTCAGAGGAAAGCCTGAGGACAGTGCATCTCAGCAACAATGCCCGTTCCCAACTGGAAACTCTTCAAGTCTTCCACTTCCAGAATCAGAATATTATATTGTTTTAAACTTTACAGAGAATACTATATTCATGTGGCTCTTCTAGATGTTTTCCGCTTTAATAAATTTGGTCCAGAAATCCTCCTTACTGAGAGCTCCTTTACCATAAGTGGTTCATCCTTAACTAGTAATTCAGACCCATGGATGAGGACTCATGAGAAAGTCAGCCCTCTTTGCTTTTTTGTTTCCATGGCCAAACCCTTCTAGAGCGTTGTTGATGAATTCATTCATTCATTCATTCATTGATATATCAAATACGTACTGTGTGTTAGTAGGAACCTAGCATGGTGCTGGGAAGTGAGAAGTCACTGATGAGAAAGGTATTTTTCTTGTTTTCTGAATTGGAGTTAGATGCACAGGCAAATAATTGTAAACTGGGATGATACATAAGCAATAGATATTTATATTAACACTTATGGGAGCATAGGGGAGGGGAAGTACTATCTGAAGAGGTCAGGAAGGTGACATTTGATCAGAGGCTGGACAATAAGGTGTTTACTAGGAAAAGAAGAAGTAGAAATGTAGGAGAAGAGGAAAGAGAAGCACAAAGCATAGCATATGTGGCACAGAGTTTGTACTCACTAATTTTTCATGTGCATCCCTAGATTTCTCAGTTTTCTTACAGTTAGATTGAGTCCATGTGACTGAATCTTAGTGATTCAGTGACTGTGAGCAGAAATGATGCATCACTTAGTATCGTAGTCACTTAACTGTTGGCATGCCTTGAGCATTTCTCTCTTCTCCTGCTGCCACATACAGGCATACCTCATTTTATGGCATTTGCTTTATTGCACTTTGCAGATACTGTGTTTTTTACAAATTGAGGGTTTGTGGCAGCCCTCAATTAAGCAAGTGTGTCGGCCCCATTTTTCCAATAGCATTTGCTCACTTTGCCTTTCTATGTTACATTTTGATAATTCTTGCCATATTGCAAATGTTCTTTATTATTATAATTGGTGTGGAGATCTGTAATCAGTGATCTTTTAAAAATAATTAAATTATCACATTTATTAAAATTCTCACAACTCTTGGATATCTCACCAAAAGCAGTGCAAGTCATCACGTTATTACTAATGACATTTCTTAATCAGTTGATTAAGGCAATTATTGCAAATGTCTTGTAGAAAGTTAGAAAATATAGATCATAAGAATGACAAAATAAAAACACAAGATATTTACGCTAAGCATTGTATATATTTACAGATCTTTTTATGCATATTATATTTATATGTGTATACCTATACATCATATATGTCTCAAAATACTTGGCATTATTTTTCATTAATTTTTTTAATGTTTATTTATTTTTGAGAGAGAGAGAGAAAGAGAGAGAGAGAGACAGAGCCTGAGCAGGGGAGGGGCAGAGGGAGAGGGAGACAAAATCTGAAGCAGGCTCCAGGCTCTGAGCTGTCAGCACAGAGCCTGATACCGGGCTGGAACTCATGAGCTGTGAGATCATGACCTGAGCTGAAGTTGGACACTTAACCAACTGAGCCACCCAGGCGCCCCCAGTACTTGTGCACTTTTAACTTAAAATCAGGTTACATTACACAGGCTGCTACTCTACCAATCTTTGCCTTTTCATACCAGCAATGTTTTTCTAATTCCTAATCTAGTTTTAGTTTGCCTAATTGTGCTGAAACATCATACACACACACACACACACACACACACACACATATATATATATACACACATGTATGTATATATTTATTTATTATTGAAGTATAATTGACATATAACAGTTTCAGGTGTACAACATGGTGGTTTGCAAAATCTATAAATTACTCAATGTTAAGTGTAGTCACTATCTGATCAATGATGTTTGAGTTAATATTGTAATTATTTTAGTATGCCATGAACCATGCCTATACAAGATGGCAAACTTAACCAGTAAATATTGTGTGTATTCTGACTGCTTCACTGACCAACTGGCCATTCCCTGTCTCTCTCCCTTTCCTCGGGTATCCCTGTTCCCTGCGACACAACAATATTGAAATTAGGCCCATTAATAGCCCTACAATGGCCTCTAAATGTTCAATTGATTGGAAGAGTTGCACATCTCTCATTTTAAATAAAAAACTAGCAGTGATTAAGCTTAGTGAGGAAGGCATGTCAAAAGTTAAGATAAGCTGGAAGCTAGGCCTTTTGTACCAGTTGGCCAAGTTGAGAATGCAAAGGAAAAGTTTTTGAAGGACATGAAAAGTGCTAACCCAATAAATACACCAATGATAAGAAATCAAAACAGCCTTATTTCTGATATGGAGAAAGTTTGAGTGGTCTGGATAGAAGAGCCAACCAGCCACAACATTCCCTTAAACCAAAAGCCTAATCCAGAGCAAGGCCCTAACTCTCTTCAATTCTGTGAAGGCCGAGAGAGGCGAGGAAGCTGCAAAAAGAAAGTGTGAGGCTAGCAGAGGTTGGTTCATGAGGTTGGAGGAAAGAAGCTATCTCTGTAACATCAGAGTACAAGGTGAAATAGCAAGTGCTGATGTAGAAACTGAACAAATTATCCAGAAGATCTAGAAGATAGATTAATGAAGATTAGTGATAGATAGAAGATAATTAATGAAGGTGGCTACACTAAATAGATTTTCATTGTAGACAAACAGCCTTTTTTTGGAAGAAGACACCATCTAATACTTTCATAGCTAGAAAGGGGAAGTCAATACCCTTTCAAAGCTTCAAAGCTTCAAAGGACAGGCAGACTCTTGTTAAGGACAAGAACTAATACAGCTGGTGACTTTTAAGTTGAAGGCAATGCTCATTTCCAATCCTCTAAATTCTTAAGTCCTAAAATTATGCTAAATCTGCACTGCCTGTACTCTATAGATAGAAAAACTAGACCTGGATGATAGCACATCTGATTATAACATGGTTTACTGGATACTTTAAGCCTACTGCTGAGAACTACTCAAAAAAAAAAGATTCCTTTCAAAATATTACTGCTGATGCACTATTGATGATGCACCTGGTCACCCAAGGGCTAGGATGGAGATATACAATGAGATGAATGTGGTTTTCTTCTTTTATTTTAATATTTATTTTTGAGAGAGAGAGAGAGAGAGAGCGTGGGCACGCACACGAGTGGGGGAAGGGCTGAGAGAGGAGACAGATGATCTGAAGTAGGCTTCATGCTGTCAGCACAGAGCCTGATGCAGGGCTCGATTTCACGAACCACAAGATCATCACCTGAGCTGAAGTCAGACGCTTAACTGACTGAGCCGCCCAGTTGCCCCAAGATGAATGTGGTTTTCATGCCTGCTCACACAGCATCCATTCTGCAACCCATGGATCAGGAGTAATTTTGACTTTCAAGTCTTATTTTCAAATAATTAGATATTATTAATTATCTAATAATAAGTAATTGAATGATACTATTAATAATATGACCTTAAAATGTTATTATTTCAAGTCTTACTATTTTGTGAGGCTATTGTTGCCATAGATTGTGATTCCTCTGATGGACATGGGCAAAGCCAATGGAAAACCTTCGGGAAAAGCCCCTCTGACTTGCATTATGTTTCACATGTAAGAGACATTTATTGTGTTAATAAGCTTGTCTGTTATGGTAGTTGGAATTAATTACTCTGACTGATGTAGTATGTGAAAAGATTTGGAGACATAGAAGAATATAGCATATTTGGAGAATGTTTGACACTTTAGTAGAGTTGGAGGCTAATATATAGAGGAAAGACTTGACTTTACAGGTGCTTTGTAACTAGAGGGGATTGTTTTGTAAGCCATGCTGAAGAGATTGGATTTCATTCTTTTTTTTTAATTTTTTAATGTTTTATTTATTTTTGAGAGAGAGAGAGACAGAGAGAGAGAGAGCACATGAACAGGAGAGGGTCAGAGAGAGAGGGAGACACAGAATCTGAAGACAGGCTCCAGGCTCTGAGCTAGCTGTCAGCACAGAGCCTGACGTGGGGCTTGAACCCACAAACCGTGAGATCATGACCTGAGCCAAAGCTGGACGCTCAACCAACTGAGCCACCCAGGCACCCCTGGATTTCATTCTTGAAACAACTAGGAGACATGAAAAATTTTTATCAGGGTTGAATTTTGGAGGTATAACTATGATGGGGTGTGTAGGATGAATCAGTGGGACGAAGTTGCAGCCAGAAGTCAGTTAGAAGTCACTATGATGGTCTGGGTAAATGAGGTGAAGTCCCAGGCCATGGAAGTATTTCTAATTGTTGCACCAAATTACTTAGATAAAAGAAGGGGCATTGTCCTGCTTAACAGGTCTGATCATGGGTCAGCAAATTATGGCCATCCATTTTTGTAAATAAAGCTTGATTGGAATGGAGCCACACTCATTCACATATATATTGTCTATGGTTGCCTTCTCCCTGTAATGAGAGAGTTGAATAGTTTCGACAAGGACTGTGTGGCCCATAAAGCCTAAAATATTTGTTATCTGGCCCTTTAAGAAAAAAGTTTGCCGATCCCTGCATTAGACTGTAGGGATAGGCATCAGTTGAAGGACCGACTGTGCTTAATCAGATACCTGTAATCTGGCTACTTGTATCAAGGACTGGTTTGTACCAACTAAGTTCAAATTAGTTATTATACACCAGTTTAGCTCCCCTATGTAGGAACATATTATTGAGAAGTAACCTCTTATCTCCATCCCTCTAACTGGTGGGTTTCAATGGGAATGGGAGACATATGTGAATGGTGAGGTAGCAAGAATGTGATATTCACTATTTCTCTGTTGGAAGGGGTTAATAGCTTACAGGTGGCTACATGTGTTCATTCTTTGTTTATTTAGTACTCTGTTCTGAACAGGGGGTGAGTTGAGCCATAATCTTTTATTTATTTTAATTGGTTTTTTAATGTTTATTTGAGAGAGAGAGAGAGAGAGACTGACAGAGCATGAGCGGGGGAGGGGCAGAGAGAGCTGGAGGCAGAATGTGAAACAGGCTCCAGGCTCTGAGCTGTCAGCACAGAGCCCAATGAGGGGCTCGAACTCAGGAATGGTGAGATCATGACCTGAGCTGAAGTCAGATGCTCAATTGACTGAGCCACCCAGGTGCCCCAAGTTATAATCTTTCAAAGTGACTGCCTAGTTCATTGTCTACTCTGTTTTTCCAAATTTCCCATGTGCAGAGTTTAAAATCCAGATGGAGGGGATGATGCAAAATGCCTGATTTGGTGTCTGGTCATGTATACATGCATGCATTGAGATGACATGTGCCATATGCAGTTAGGCACCTAGCTTTTAAATTATGACTCTGTATCTTGGAGCATGTTCCTTTCCAGTAAATATTGAGCCGTCTCATTCTTTGTGTTGGTAACAAAATCATCATTTTGATCTTTGACTTTTAAATTGATACAGAATTCAGAATGGAGAGGATGTGCAATTTAGTAGGCTTCTCAAACTCCTACCTATAATCTGAAGTCTGGAAGCCTCAAGATTAGACACTGGACATCCACTTGGGGACCTAAACATTATGCAAGGAAACTAAGGCTGCTGGTTTGGAAGAAGGTTATTTGGAAAGGGTTATTAGTCTCTCAGATTTTTCTTTGTAATGTGTGGTATTTTTATTGCTGGCAGTCACATGTATATGTCTATTTTTATGGGGCAGAGTCTATGGGAGCTGAGTTGCTGTTTTTGACCTTAGCAGGTGCACTGGGTGTAAGATAAACGTATCTTTTGGTTGTACAGGTTCTTTGGCATTGATAAGTAAAAATATCTTTGTTTTCTTTGCATGTTTCTCTGCAGGTCCTGACCTAAGTCCTGACTTAGGAACACAGGTGTGTATGGTTCCAGCCTTTTATACAAAGGGATTAGTAGCAGTCACTGATTGGCTTCCTCAAATCCTATTTTATTACATATAACCTGTTCTGTGGTCAAAGTGGAGACAATGGCAATACCATCCTCCTGGTATCATGTGGATTGTTAATGTGCTGTTGAAGTCAGTGTCCTTCTTTACCCAACATGGTCTCAGATTGACTTCCCCTGTTAATTATGCAACCGTCTATCATGATTGTGGATTACAAGGAACCAACCTGGCATGCAGACGTAGGCAGAATTTTGTTAATGAGTTTGTAAAGAAGAATGGGTCCTTACAATACAGAGATGTCATCCTCTTAAGTTAGGTGGAAGAAAAACTCAATGGAATGATCATAATCTCATCTTCTTAATAAAAGAAAAATTTTAAAAGCCTCACGTAGGTCTCGAGGAATCAGGTTTGCTGAGACTCCCCAGGAGGAACTGGGTAGATTTAAAAGCAGGCTTTCATCTAGGAAGTAGGGACAGGAACAGTGGGGGATTGAAAGAAAAATAAAGTCATTTTTATTAGACCTAAGGAAGAGAAGAATTTCCTCAGGAAAAAATTGAGATTGAATAGCCTAAGCTAGACAGATAGGAAAAGGAAAAATGAGATCCATTAGATCATAAGGAAAGACTAGGTCTTGGAGGCTGGATAAGAGGGATCTGAAAGGAGGACATAGGCTGAGATCCTGGAGTCCAGGAGATCTAGGAGACTCTGGGCCAAATTCTTCCCTGCAGGCCTGACACCCCTTTAACTCCTGCCATATATTTTAAGACTTAGTGTTTCCTCTTCTCCAGAGAAAGAAGGAAGTAATACATTGGGACAGTTAGTTATTGTTCTCAAGGTAAAGCCCATTCAAAATTTAAATGCATTTTTCCCAGAAGGTAAATTTTATATCATTACAACCTATGGCTAATCCAATGCTTGCCAAGCATTCAAAAATTGTGGTAGCTTGGTCTTTGAGGTCAATTTATAAAACTTACCCTAATGATTGGATGCTTCTAATCATTTCTGACCAACCATTTCTTGCTCAGGAAGTTTTATAGAAGGGACCAGAGCACAATCCACCTGCTGCCCCACTTGGCAGGAGCGATCTGATTGTGGACCAGCCCTCCATGCCTGCTGCCCTCCAAGGACAGGGAGCCCAGGCTGGGTAGGTGTTTGAAAGCATTTATCTCATGAGTGGAAGGCTTAAAAACTCCTGAATGATATCTAAACATTGAATAGTCTGTGTAGAATCAAGGACAAAGTGGTGGTGACAAAACCATGTACAGAGTGGCCTTGGAGTCAGTCAGTGAGTGGTTCAGGCCTGCAAAGACTGGTCTCTGGTCTCTAAGTCTCTTTTCATGTCCTGGGATGTCTGACTCCTGGACTATTTTAGAAGAAACACAGTTTGGTCTTATTTTAAAGATGTTGGCAAGCACCTCTAATACCATGCTAGACAAATGGGAAAGGGAAAGGAAATACAGCCAAGCGTTTTGCTTGTCACAGGGGGACTAAGAGAGCTCTTGAACCTGGGGAGTGCCTAGGGTACAAAAAGATCCAACAAAGGAGAGCACGGATTCAAGAGGGCCCCCACGGATTCAAGAAGCCCCTCTTGTGAGGGTCTTCTTAGTGCTGTGGAGGAGGAGTAGAAATAAAAGTTATGGGGAAGCTTGGAGATGGGCATGACGATGTTAGACTTTTTGGACAGATTTGAGATAGGAAGACTAAAGAGATGAGCATTGAAAATTGTAATCAGAATTAGATGAGTTTCAGGGTAGCACAGGGATTCTAGGCAGGAATGCAGCTGTTGTTTATCCCCTCAGAGAAGGCTCCTGGGAAATTTGTGGAAAGAAAAGAGGTAAGAGAGAGGGAGGGTAGATAGACACACCAATTGGGAATAAGGGGAGAGACAACAGAAACTGGGATCATTGTTGTCTGGTAGGGAGGTATTTCCTGATGCAGGATCATTCAATTTAGGGAATAAAGAGTGGTCAAGATTAGTTTGAGCAATGGATGCCTTCTTCGGACCCACCAAGAAATCCCTGACTTTATTTTTTTCATTATGGGAGGGACCAAGAGAAAATGCAAGAATAGGCAAGAGAGATAGATAACTGGGCTAGAAAGAAAAGGGGAAGCAAAAGGAAAGAGGGCTGTGGTATTTAGTCTTAGACATGAGAGAGAAGGAATAGACTCAGCTTACAAAGAAGGTTAAGATTGGGAAGACTCAGCTCAAATGCCTGTTGCTGTGAGGAGCAGGAAAACAGAGAGAAGTGGAACATTAGGGGCCTATTGCACTATGACTAATGGAAGGAGGAGAAAGGTCTGTTTCTGTGTTGCCGAACTAGTAGGTGTTATTTTCCCTTTGTGGATCTCAAGGTGTCAATTGGCTTGGAGCTAGGAGGAGTAGAAAACCCATTTTGACCTCAAGTCAGTTAGGCTTCTCCAATCCAGTTTCACCATTTGCAAAACTAAGCTTTGGATCCATTTGGAGGCCGAGTCGGTTTCTCCGTTTGCTCAGAACTCAGTGTAGAGAGTGATCAATTAGACTAAAAAATACCCAGACGTTTATGTGGTAGGCTCTGTCCTAAGTTCTCTACATGCATCTTTTTATTTAAATTTCCCCACAGCCCTGTGCAATGGATTGAAGTACCCTTAGTGCATAATATCAAAGGATACATGGGATCAGCATGACTTATTACTGGTGATGTTGACCTTGACTACTTGGTTAGGGTGGTGTCTGTCAGATGATGCCACTGCAGTGTTATTATTTTTCCCTTTTCACACTCTGTTCGTTACGTACTGAAAGTTTCTGTTCCCCCCAAAATTCATATGTTGAAATCCTAACCCCCAATGTGATGATATTAAGAAGTGGAGCCTTTGGGAGATGATTGGATCCTGAGGGCAGAGCCTACATGGTTGGGATTAGTGCCTTATAAAAAAGACCCCGGAGAGCTAGCCATGTGAGGGTCCAATGAGAAATCAGCAGTGTGCAACCCAGAAAAGGGCTCTCATCAGAACTTGACTGTGCTGGCAGCCTGATCTGGGACTTCCAGCCACCAGAACTGTGAGAAATAAATTTCTGTTCTTCATAAGCCTCCCAGTCTCTGGTACTTGGCAAACCTGATAGATATTAACCATAAAGGACTTTATATTTTTAAAAAGCCTCTCCATTCTCTTTATTTCCAAAAATATACTTGTTCACTGTGATTTTTTTTCCACACTAGTCTACCTTTTATAAATTCCTCAAAGATAAACATAAGATTCTTATTCATTTTCACCATTAACAAAGCTGTGTGACTTGGGCGAGTTGCTATCTACTCTGTACATCAAGTAGGGATAACACTAATGCATATGAAATCTCTTAGCACAAGTGCTTCATACCAAATAAGCTTCCAACAAATGTTAGCTGCTGTGGTTATTTTTACTGCATTGTTATTATCACTCTTGTCTTTTCTTCTCAGAATCTAGCACAGTGTCTGGTACACACAAGGTGGTCAGAACTGGTTGCATGACCAGCTGATTGACTGACTGCATGAGTGAGTGGATGGCTGTCTTTTGCGGTAGACAGCTTGGTCTCCTGAGCTGCTGTCCCAATATCATCATTCTCCCATTGCCAGGAAATAAGGAGGTCTTGATCACATGATTTCATCTACTCTATTCTGCACCTCGCCAAGTCTCAATGTCAGCTACCAAGCACAGCCTAATAAGAGAAGTTAAGCAATGCAATTTTGTTTTCCACCCCAACGAGCCTGTGAATTTGAAGGGAACAGCCATGCCAAGTAGCTCCTGACGATTGTTTTCAAGAATGCCCATGTGGGGATGGAGGCTTGGGGCAGAGGGAGCATATAGGAGCAGTGCTACCTATGGCTCCTCCCCAAAACCACTGGTAGAAGAAAAGAAATCAATAGAAAGTTGAGTATCTATATAGAAGGGCTCATCTCAGAATAGGTCCCTGAATTCAAGCTAATAATACCTCAGCAAAGTGAGTTAATGGCATTGAGTCCAAATTCTGGTGTTATACGATGTATGTTTGAATTCCACTTCCAGTACTTACACTGCTGATAAATTACTGAAGCTCTTTGAGACCCATATTCTTCATCTGTCAAATGGGGCTTTGTGAACGGTGAAAGTGGTAGGAGCCCTACTTATCCTGGAGGAGTTTGTAAAGGGTGGATTAATGTGAACGAAAATCACAATGAGCAAGTATATTGAAAATAAAGAGAATGGAAAGACTTTAAAAATATCAAGTCCTTTATGTTTAATATACATAAGTCAACATGCCTGGGCTTCTTTCTTGGACTCTGCATGGTAAACACGTCCGCCTTCCGCACCCCCTCCCCGTCCACCCATTTCCCCTGGGGATCTTTAGTGTCCCAGGTGATGTGGTGGCCTGAATTGCCCATTGGACTGCAGGCTCACACCAGGGTGTTGCTCCTGGCCTCCGGGAGGGACCCAGCCTGGCACACGTTAGTAATCTGGAGCAGGTAGCCTGACTGCATGAGGAGAAGAGACAGAGCATTCCTTTACTATGTCCTCTGTGCCAGGAACATCCATTCCTGTGTCCGCCTGTGCAGGCCAGAGACGCCACAGCTGCTGAGGAGACTGCAGATGGCTCTTAGTGTAACCTCTCCTAATTGGCACAAAAGCATTTTGCTGGTTCTTTCCGAGTTTGCCCGTCCCGATGGGGTCAGGGCACAAGCGGCATCCTTCCTGCTGAATCTCTTTTAATTAATTGCTTAATAGCTACCATTCTTTTTCTCGTCACCATGCTGCCATCAGGGGCCTTGATTCCTGTCAGGCAGCATACACTGAGTTCAGCCTGGGCAGTGGGCCTACCCTGATATGCGCCTGTGTCCCTGAAGTGGGCACACCAGCCTCCTGTTTGCACACGCTGGGCAGCTGTGCGTGCACACTGACTGCTAGGTATTCATTTGCCCACGGTGGGTCTCCGAAATTGCAAACGTGGAGGTGGGGTGGCAGTATGGGGGTGGGCGAGGGGTAGGATGGCGTGTGCTGCATGCGACAGGTACCCCCATTGTGTCTGCTTTTGAACGTGCAGTCTCGGAGCTAATGACACCTCTCAAATTGCAGTTTTGCTCTCAGTTGCTGTGCCCTATTGTCTGGGCCACTTGACCCGTCAGGCAGAGAGAGGAGGGGCTGTGTGAGACAGGAAAACCCCCTCACTGCTCCCAGGGACAGAATTCTGTTCGCATTCTGAGGGGCCCTCAACTTTTCAGAGTTGGCTCAGCCTATCTCTGGACGTAATCGGATGCAAATAAAACAAAGCCTTGGAGCCCTGGCTGTGCAGTGTTCTCTATCTGCGCCGCGAGTCACTGTGCCCATAGTAATGGCCCGCCTTGTAAGCTGCTATCAAGTGCGTGCATGTTTTTCTTTTCGAGAGATGACAGTTCCCAAGTGAAAGGACACTTCAGCTCTGATAAAACTTTCCTTCTATTGTCTGAGTTTTGTGTTTGTTTTCTGGCAAAGCCCGCTGCTGCCTGAGCATTGTGTGCTGCGGAACGTTTTCCATCTTTGTGCAGCGAGGCCAGCCAGGGTCTTTGGGGGGTTCTAACTAGTATTGCCTGAAGCGAATACCACAGCTCAATAGCAATTTAATATTGTAATCAGGGAGCACACTGTGCGGTTTTGGCACATTGTGATAATTATTAACTACATCTATTAGTGTTACGGTTCTAGTAACTAATATTTACAAAAGGTTCCCTGTGTAGGGAAGACCTTGCCCAGACACAAATGTCTCAGTTATTCCTAAGTGATTGTCAGGGCCCTTTGAGCCAATGTGCATGTTCACTGTTTAAAGATAAAGCATCAATCCTGAGAAATCAGACTTCAAAGGCCTGCTTCATGAATAACAAATTCTCAGGGTGTAAACCTATACTGAGGTCTGGAACTTTTTTTTTTTCCAGTTTTTGAGAAAGTTTTCCTGGGGAAAAAAAATCCAAGAGATAAGTTAAGAGGGAGATGGAAAGAGACAGGGACAGAGAGAGAAAGAGAATGAATTGGAAGATAAAATAAAAAGGAAATACTGTTTCATTGGTGGCACCCAGGAAAAGTTGAAGCATGTTTCCCCTTTATGTGGCAGTAGAGTAGTTCTGGATGCATTTGATTCTCCTGGTGCGTTAACAGTGGGGTAAGGGTTAGGGGGTGGCTTTTGAGGGTGGGATGCAGTTGAGGGTGGGATGCACGGATCTTCAGCAAAATCTGTTACCCAGGACCAATGGAACTGACCAAAGGCAGAGCATTCTTTGAGGCTCATAATTCTGCCATTGTTTCAATGATGTTCCCAGACAACATCATGCCTTGTATCTGTCAGTTACAGATCTTCTGGGTGAAAAACTGAACAATTTTATGAACTTGAGAGAATTGTTCATTCCTAAATGTGTTCACTTTTTAATTATTCACTTATTGTGCACCTACTATGGTATTGTTCTAAGTGCTGGGGATACAATGAGAAGGTAACAATTTCCTATTCCCATCAAGCTTGCATTGCTCTGAGAGAAGAGCCTAAATTAGTATAGTTGATCCTTGAACAACTCGTGTTTGCACCGTTCAGGTCCATTTATATATGATTGTTTTTGATAAATACAGTATAGTACTATAAATGTATTTTTTTCTTTTTTAAAATTATTTATTATTTGTTATTATTATTATTTAAATGTTTATCCTGCGAGAGAGTGCACACATATGCATGAAAGCAGGGGAAAGGGCAAAGAGAGAGGGAGAGAGAATCCCAAGCAGGCTCCACAAGTCAGCCCAGAGCCCGACGTGGGGCTAAATCTCACAAATCCTAAAATCATCACCTGAGCCGAAATCAAGAGTCAGAGGCTCAACCAACTGAGCCATCAAGGCACCCCGTCTTTTTTTTTTTTTTGAGTTCATTTATTTTGAGAGAGACAGAGGTTGTGTGTGAGCATGGGAGGAGCAGAGAGAGAGAGGGAGAGAGAAAATTCCAAGCAGGCTCCGTGCTCAGTGTGTAGCCACACAAAGGGCTTGATCTCATGACCCACCATGAGATCCTGACCTGAGCCAAAATCAGGAGTTGGACACTCAACTGACTGAGCCACACAGGTGCCCCTCTATTTCTCTTTTTTATGATTTTCTTTTTTTTTAAATTTTTTTAGCATTTATTTATCTTTGAGACAGAGGAGACAGAGCATGAGCAGGGGAGGGGCAGAGAGAAAGGGAAACACAGAATCTGAAGCAGGTTCCAGGCTCTTAGCTGTCAGCACAGAGCCCAACACGGGGCTCCAACTCACGCACTGCGAGATCATGACCTGAGCAGAGTCAAGGTGGACACTTAACCGACTAAGCCACCCAGGCGCCCCTCTTATGATTTTCTTAATAACATTCTATGTCTCTGGATTATTTTATTGTAAGAATACAGTATGTAATATATATATAACATATAAAATATGTGTGAATTGACAGTTATATTATCACTAAAGCTTCTAATCAACCAGAAGGCTAATAGTAGTTAAGTTTTTGGAGAGTCAAAAGTTATACACAGATTTTTTACTACACAGGGAGCGTGGTGGCACCCCTAACGTCCACATTGTTCAAGGGTCAACTGTAATTGAATGAATATAGGAATAAAGCAGCATGGGAGAGTGACTCTAAGTTGGTCATGAAAGTCTCTGAGCAGATGACATTTGACCGGAAACCAGGAATGAGGATGAGAAGAGCCATGCCTCTCATTAAAAAATGCTTCTTGAAAATCATCCATTTGTCATTCCCATGGCCTTGGGTTTTTAATCTGCTGTATGTGGAACTCTTGGGCAGTGTTTCCCAAAGTGTTTTCAAAATGATCTGTATTAAGATAACTTTAGAATTTTGTTTAAAATGCAAACTCCCAGACTCTATTCCAGACCTACTTAGAATTTCTGGGGTGGGCCATGGAATCTGCATTTTAAAGTGCTGTAGTGGAATTGAAGAGCCCTCTCTAACCATATGCCAAATGTTGTGTGTGCATGCTTGTATATCAGATCTCAGAGTACTCTGTCTCCCCTCCCCTCCTCACACACACACACACACACACACACACACACAATTGTTAAGGAGCTAAAAAGGAACTCAGGGCCTCTCCTATGTCTCATTCCATTTCCAGAGAAAAGAAATTTGGTTGTGAGTTGGGGAAACATAAATTCTCCAAGAAACTATGGTGATTTCCTCTAGTAGGAGTGTGACTTTTATGGGAGGAGGAGTGTCATGTAGGGTTGAATCAGGAGGAGCCAGAAAGGTAAGTTTGAAGGTCGTGTTCAGGGAAGATGCGATGGGTTCAGGGGCCAATCTTAGGTTGGGACCTTAAGACAGAAGAATACTATCTTCCCTTCCTAGTGGTTGGATGGTAAGAGAGGTCTTGGGATGCCTTCTGCTGAGGAGATAACTTCTCTTTCCCTGGTAAGGACAAGCAAAACCAAGTGAGGTCTAGAAGTGAGAAAGCATAGAATGAATGGCTGGAGTGGGCTTAGCCTTGACTAAAGATGGGAAATTCATGGAGGATATGTCATCATTTCTCCTTCAAATACCTTGGCAGCCATTAGTCATCAATCACAGCAGTTTTCTGCCTCATAATCAATTTAAATGGATGATCTGGGCATCCATTTCAAATAGATTACATGAAACTAGTTGTTATCTCTGAGTTTTAAGGAGAAAGACAACAGGAATCTTTGAGGGTTCATCATAAGCCAGTTCTGGTCTTCATTCATCCATTCATTCATTCAACAAGTATTTCTTGGGATTTACTGTCTGCCACGCATTGTATTAGGTGCTGGGGAAGTAGTGGTGAATAAAATAGTCAAAAATCTCTGCTGTCTTGTATCTCTTGTTCTAGTAGAATGTGAGAGACAACAAACAAGAGATATACATGTATCATGTTAGGTCATAGTATATGAAATATATGTATCATGTTAGGTAGTAGTAAGTGCTACGGGGAAAAACAGAACAAAGTAGGTAGGGTTTTGCTTTGTTTTTTAAATTTTTTAAGAGACAACTTCTTCATGGAAGTGACATTTAAGTGGAGACCTAGAGGAAATGAACCAGTGAGCCATGTGGGACTCTCCACGGCAGGAGACCAGAAAGAGATTTCTGTTTGAAATGCAGTAATAAGAGTGTGAATTGCCTAGAGAGACATCTGGACCATATACATTTCTTGGGAAACAAGCATCAGAGAGGTAGGCAGTCGAATGCAGGGCAGCTCAGTGGGGACATGGAGCTCCAAGATGGCAACCAGCCAGTCTTCAGCATGACCAAATCATGGGAGTAGTGAGATAAGCTTCCAGACTCTAGATGCTCTGTGATACTGAATTTGAACTAGTCATGAGTCATTTTAAATTTTATAATAATGGCTTATATTTGAGTGTTTGCTATGTGTCTGTCATTGTTCTGAGTGATTAACATGTGTTGACTTTATTTAATTGCCACAACACTTTGGGGTTGATTATTATCAGCTTCACTTTACAGATAAGAAAAGTGAGGCACGGAGATGTTGAGTAACTTGCTCAAAATTCCATATCAATAAATGACAGAATTGGGATTTTAAATCCAGGTAGTCTGATTCCATAACTCTCTGTTTTTTTGCCTCTCAGCTTTACTGTGTAGGAGTGACCATACCTTTGAGTTTTAATCTGCATGTTTTTACTCTTACATTTTATGACCTATGACTCATACTCTACTTTGTCAAAAGTAGCCACATTTCCTTGAGGGGATTTGGGATTGTGATAGAAGAAGACTCACTACTCAGTCTATCTGACTTTCAAGATGGGCTCTCTCAAGAATCACTAGAGGAGGAAAGCTGAAGACAGATTTTATAGCATAACAATAGATTGGAAAAAGGATACAGGGAAAATCAGTTCATCTTGGAGGAATTGGGTGGGGGAAGGGCAGTGACACCAATTAAATAGTATTTCCTTTTTGTATTATCTTCTGATTCTTTCTCATTTTCTCTCTCTCTCTCCCTCTCTCTCTCTGTCTCATCTCTGATATTTTTTCCCAGGAAAAGTTTCCCCACAGGGGAAAGGAGCATAAGTTTATGCCCTGAAGGGAGGGAGGGCAGAAAATGGGGGGAAGCTCATGGTGAGTTTATTGAGATACTGTTGAGCACCGTCAGTGGCATTATCAGAGAATCCCCTGGAGTGAGACAGGATGTAGAAGTTTCCTTGGATGTAAGAGAGTGTAGCCAATGGCCTGAGTTGGAGAACTGGGAAGAATTGAATTTGCAATTCTCAGGTCTATCAGGTGAGGGTTGTCTAGTGCCAGCTGCCTGCACATGCCTATGAATTGTCCAGTAAAGATGTACCTATGCCCAGAGTCCTTGTTGAATTGTACTCAGATGGCCCTGAGGGTGACAGTCTCCCTGTCCCCTACTCTTCAGTGAGCCAGAGGCAATGGTGATGTAGAAGAGAAAGCCCAAGTAGTAATACTTGGTGAGTTGTAGACTGGTGTGGACATGTGAGGGCTGGTATGGTGAAAAGCGGTGTGTTGCGATTATATAAGCCAGTACTATCTATAAGTGAGTGGAGGTTCAATTTCCTGCAGTGATATCACATCGCAGAAAGGAGCAAATGTAGATACTTGTGTTTGGGAAATTCAATTTTTAAAAAAAATCTTTATTTTTGAGAGAGAGAGCATGAGCAGGGGAGGGGCAGAGAGAGAAAGAGAGAGAGAGGGAGGGAGACACAGATCCGAAGCAGGCTCCAGGCTCTGAGCTGTCAGCACAGAGCCCAGTGTGGGGTTGGAAGTCATGAACTTCGAGATCATGACCTGGGCTGAAGTCAATGACTTAATTGACTGAGCCACCCAGGTGCCCCAATACTTTGTGTTTGGAAAATTCAGCAGAAGCGTTGGAATTCTAAGAGCTACTAGATTTCTGTAATCAGAGAAAATGGATTCTCAATACATATAAAAGAGATCTCATTTCACTTTTTGTTTGTTTGCTTTTTTTTAAATTCAGTGCTGCTAGGTCATCCGAGGGGCCATGAGCTGCCAGCATGCCTGTCTTATTCTCACCCGAGTTGTCTCATTGTGAAGCACAGGCCCTAGGACCCAGTAGACATTAAATAATATTTGTGGAATGAATGAATGCTGAGCCCTATATTAACGAATGAAAATACTACAAAATACTCTAAAGCTGTTTAAGTTTTCCTCGTGAGATGTTTTTCCAGGTTGTTTCTTGAAACGCCTGTTTCCTTTTGGAGAATTATTAGCTACACAAAAATCAATAGCATTTCTGAATACTAGCAACAGTATTTCTACTTTTCAAATAGAAGCTATAATGGTACAAAACATTTCACTTATATGGTCAACAAAGCTATAAAATCTCTTAGAATTGATATGAATAATGTAAACAACACCTTCTGGAAAAATCTTAGAACCTACTGAAGGACACAAATGAAGACTAAATAGAAGGGAATACAAACTTAAACAGTAAGATCTGTAAGATCTGGAAAAAATCAAACTCTCAACGGCACCAGGTATGGATGAAGGAACGGCAACATAGGAGCTTGCATACACAACTTGACTTGTGGGAAAGGAAAGCGGGGCAACCACTTTGGAGAGCAATTGGTGGTGTGGCAACAGAGATGAGTTGGAGATAACCAAAATGTCCATTTATGAAGAGGGAAATGGATAAATAAACTCTGGCTGTGTTCATAAAATGGATTAAAACAACATTCTTTCTATTGAACAATGTTACAGAACCTTCTCAAATTAAAGCACACACGTACATAGGTATCTAGCCCCTTCTGATTCTCTAGAACTTAAAAATGTTGATCTTGTCATTTTCTTTTTTGTGCAGCACATGATAGATGAAGGTCTTTTGGCACAAGGTCTTCTCAAGTGAATTAACAAGGTACATAAATGTATAAAATAGTATGACTGATTGGCAAGGTTGAAATAAAAAAATATATACTTAGTAAAGGTAATAGAAAATTAGAAAAGATATTCTTTCAATAGTTCGATAGCCTGAAAAGGACATTCAGATAAAATTTTACCGTGTAAATGACAAAGAAACGTCCCCGGTATGATCTCGAAAGGCGTAACTCAGGTAAGTGTCAGAAGACAGTAGGGAGGGAGATCTTGCGTCAACACACACACACACACACACACACGCACAACTTCCTAGTGGTTAATGGTTTCATAGCAACAGAATGCATCTCTTCTTTGTGTCAGTTACTCAACGCAACACTCCTGGGTAGCACTCCTGGGAGTTATTCAGGTGTCCAGTCTCCATTGCTTTTATGTTGCTACCTCATCAGCATGCCATGCTCATGGCTGTTAGCAAAGGGGAAGGGAAGGCGCGGAGAGTCATGCAGGCAGTTTTGTGTCCAGGCCCGAAAATGGCAGCCATCATTTCTTCATCCTTAGATTGGCCCAGCCCCAATCCTGTGACCCCCACACACTTTAACTGCAGAGGAGGCTGGGAAATGCAGTCTTTCTGTATGGCCAAGAAGAGAAAAAGGAAATGGGATTCAAACAGGTGGCACTGTCTCTGCCTGACATGCTAAAGCAGAAGACAGTGTGAAAAGGTAGAGCTTTTTATGTTATTTATTTTATTTTTTACAATGTCCTCTTCACTCCCCTCCTCCAGGGGGAAGATAATATCAGCTATAAATTGCCACCTAGAATAAGTCCCAGTTGTAACAGGAGGATAGAAGGCCAAAGTGATGACATAGTTAGAAAACTTAGAAAAACCTAATATGCTCGAGTCAGCAGGACCTGATGGCTTGCCCTGTAGGAAACTGAGTGAATTTTCAACTTTCATCTTAGGACTATTAGCCAGTGTTTCCCCCCAAATCACAGAGGATTGGAAAAGCCCCTCAGGATAGCAAAAGGGTAAATGAGGTGCCCATCTCTGAGAGAAAGACAGGATGACCCTGGAAATTTCAGACCTGTGAGCTCAACATCAATACCTGGGATGATCTTGGAATAAATCATCAAATAATCAATTGGATAGCACCTGAAAGAACATAAAGTACTAAGTAGTAATCAGTAAGCTTTGTAAAGAGCAAATAGTGCCAGGCCAATTTAATTTCCTTCCATGATTGTGAAAGGCTACATACACCAGGGTAATCGATAGGTGGGATCTATCTCAATTTTAGTAAAGATTTTGATTTTTTTTAAATTAGGCATTGTCTCGGGCATGTTATAAAAGTATGTTCTTGTCTTCCCTTCTGCTAGAGGCTGGAAGGCTTCAGCCCAGGGGGAGTTAACAATGGCCTCATATCAATCTAGGGGGACATATTGAGTGCCATCCCAGAGGTATTGGGGTCAGGATCTATCCTGCTCAATAACTATATTGATGGCCTGGATGAAGGAATTAAGAGTATGCTCATTAAATTTGCAGCTGGCACTAAATTTGGTGGGGTTGTTATTGCTCTGCAAGACAGAAATAAAATTCAAATTGGCCTTGACTCATTGAGAAAATGGCTCCACAAAACTGGGATAAATTTCAACGGGGACAAGTATAAAGTAACACAGGTGCCCCCATAGTCCTAGAAAAGTGCCTTGGGCATACTTGGCGCTCTGCAAATATGTGCAGTACCTTCCTTATGGGGCCATTGTAAGGATCAAAGTGTGATAATGATGCGGAAGTGATCTGTAAACTGCAAAGTGCCCTATAAATGGTAAAGGTCTGCACCAATGCAAGGAAAGTTATTATTAAAGGCAAGGCAATATGTCCTGTGAGGCAATGTTAGGGGATCTGGAGATGTTTAATCAAGAGCAGAGAAGAATAAGGGATGATTTTCATGAGTATAACCATTTTATGAAGATTTTCACAAAAGACATGATTATTTCTTCTCTGTGTCAAGGAAAAATGGACTTGGATGATACAAGACGAATATTGGTTAGATATGAAGAAGACCTTGCTATCTAGGTTGGGTCCACTAATGGGAAGCGCCCACATTTCTTTTGCCTTGTAGATATTAACATTTGTTCAGTGTCGACCTTGAACTAGAACAATGTCTAGTTCACTGTAACTCCCTGAGAGTAGGGTCTTTGCAGGTCCCTGTTGTGTCCCTAGTACCTAGAATAGGACTTGACATATGGTATATGCACAAGAAATATTTGTTGAATGAGTGAATGTCAGGGGCATAAAATATTGGCTCAGAACTTGGGGAAGTCATCATTCTTAGATCTTTGGGGCAGCCAACCCAGATGGCTTCTTTGCAGCTTCTGATGTTACCATCCGCGGCTTGGAGCTGTGGGTGTCCTCTCTCCTCAGCTGTTGGATGAGTAAGATGAACTGAGCATGTGTTAAATCATATTTGAAGACAGGAGTTCTTAATCTAGGGCCCACGCTTTGGCTCTTGGTGGGTCAGGGATCCCCCTGTGGCTAAAACAATATTTTCCTGTATATATGAATGTATCCTTTTTCCCCCCCTAGGGAGAGGGCCCATCAGTTAAAAAAGACTCGGGGGGCACCTGGGTGGCTCAGTCAGTTGAGCGTCCGACTTCAGCTCAGGTCATGATCTCATGGTTCATGGGTTCGAGCCCCGCGTCGGGCTCTGTGCTGACCACTAGCTCAGAGCCTGGAGCCTGCCTCGGATTCTGTGTCTCTTTCTCTCTCTACCCCTCCCCTGTTCACGCTCTGTCTCTCTCTGTCTCTCAAAAATAAATAAATGTAAAAAATTTTAAAAAAAATTAAAAAAAAAAAAAGACTCGGGTTTTAGGAAGAAGTCAAGTAACAAGAGGGTTGGGTTGCCCTTCCCACAATGGGAAAGATGGCAGAGAAAATGCTTTGGTACAATTTGTGGTATAGAGAGCAGCTACTGCAAGTGGCTCTTCAAACATGGAGTTTGATGGGTAGTCATTTGTCATCTGAGAATGCTAGCCAGCTGGTAGAAATCTAGGCCAGTTCCGGGAGGATGGATGCTGGGATGTGTGTATGGGGAGGAAGGATTTCAGTCTCAAACTTAGACGTGTATGTAAAATTATTTTATCTTTTATTTAAAAAATTTTTTTTGTTTATTTTTGAGAGAGAGATAGAGACAGAGACAGAGACAGAACATGAGTGGGGGAGGGACAGAGAGAGAGGGAGACCGAGAATCTGAGGCTTGTTCTAGGCTCTGAGCTGTCAGCACAGAGCCCGACACAGGGCTTGAACTCATGAACTGTGAGATCATGACTTGAGCCCAAGTCAGACGCTTACCCGACTGAGCCACCCAGGTGCCCTTATTTTATTTTCTAAAATGATGTAATTCTATTAGAACTACTATCCCACAGGGCTAGTAGGAAATAATTTCAATTATTTCAGAACTCCTTCTTCTCTAGAGTCATGATAGGATTCTAGGCATGGTGAGACCCCATGGAAACTGGTCATATGTCTTCATAAGTTATTGATGAGACATCTATTGTTTAGTCTAGTCTGGGCAATGAGGCAAGATAACTGGTTAGAATCATGGCGTTTATGGATTGTACCCATGTAAGGTAGGCTTGGGGGCTTGATGGGAGAGCTACAACTCAGAGCTGACGCTAAGGAGTTTTTGGGAATCTACGGACTGAGGTTTGACTAAGGAACAACAAAGGAGTTTAGGGAGAATGTGTGAGCACAGTAGTCATCGGTGGTCCGTGGCTAATCCAGAGTAATGCTGGAACAGCAGGATTTGCTACGACAACTGATAGACTTTTAGCCTTGGGAAGATCCGGCTCAGGAAGTGGGGTGGTAATGAGGGACATTATTAGACTTCTTGGGAAGGGCTGGGGAGGCTAAGCCACAGACATGATGAGACACGCTAGCAAGAACCTGTATGGGCCTGACAAGTTTGGTCATCCCTCAAATGACAAGTTTACCTTGAAGTGTGATGCCTCCATTTAAGATGAAAATCATGTGGCACCCTGCCTCAACCATCACTTCACTCTTTCCTCCAACTATTGGATAGACAGATTTTACTTGGCAATCTTTTAAAATATCAACTGCAAGGGGTGCCTGGCTGGCTCAGTTGGTGGAGTGTGTGACTTGGCCTTGGGGTTGTGAGTTTGAGCCCCATGTTGAGTGTGGAGATTATTTTAAAATTACGTAGGTAGGTAGGTAGGTAGATAGATAGAATATCAACTGCAAGGTTTATGTGTAAAGTAGTGAAGTTTTTTTGACAGTAAATACATTAGGGCCAGCTGGCACTACCAGTGGTGACAAAATGTGGAGCAAAAGTAACAAAAATATTGAGACTAACGATAGTGTTTGTAGTGGACCTTGAGCTCCTTGGATATGGCATTAGTACTGACTCTTACTGCCTTCATTATAATTACATTAACATGAAAACCAGGGGTGCCTGAGTGGCTCAGTCAGTTAAGCATTCGACTCTTGATTTCATGACTCAGGTCATGTTCCTGGGGTTGTGCGATTCAGCCCTGCATCAGATTCTGTGCTGGATATGGAGCCTGCTTAAGATTCTCTCTCCCTCCCTCTCCCTCTGCCCCTTCCCTGCTTACACACACACACACACACACACACACACACACACTCTCAAATAAATAAGTAAATAAATAAATAAATATAAAATGAAAACCAGCTGAATGAACACGTGCCTTTACTCAAGTCACCTATCACTTAAAGAACCCAGGGGATCAAACATTAGAGAAGTCTCACAATGTCTAGAATAAGCCAGATCATGTAAAGATTAAGCAATTTGTTTCAAGACAAACTGTGGCTCAGTCGTGAAGACATTAAGGTCAGTGTTCCCAATTCCCAACTTCTTCTTTGCATTAAGTATCTGGATGGCACAATCCCTCCCTTCCAACAATCTAATCATGTGTGATAGTTTCTAAATATGTGTCCTCTTTTTTCTTTATCCACTCCTTTTCCCTTGTTCCTTTTCTCTCAAATACAGTTCCTATTAGAGTAATATTTATATTTTTAGCTTAACTTTGCAGTTGAGAAAATGGTGACTGAGAGCTTCGGCAATGCCCTTGTCTGAGGCAGGAAAAGGGGCAAATGTTCATAGGATTTATTTTCATCCTTAGATGCCCCAATTATATAATATTCAGAGCAGCAATGTCCTTCGGATAGTGTCTCCCTTGGAGGCTTCTGCCTTTAAAGCGATGCTTCTCTACTTAAAAAATGATTTTACAATCCCCTTCCAACCAGTAAGTATCCCAAATGAAATTTCATTTCCATTTAAATAAACTCGGGTTGGAAATTTTAGGGTGGATCTGTGAGGAGGCTTGGACCCGTGAGGGTAGCTAGGGGAGTATTAGTAGGAAGGCAGGGGAGAGGAAAGGGGAACTTCCTATGCTGATGGTAAATATGACTTACCATTCAACGGTAAAAATGACTTACTGTAATATATTCCATTTCTGAGTTTATCTCTCTGTTCTCACCAGAGCAATTTCTGAAGGGATTTGTTTTTAGCCCTACTGCTATTAGTCTTGATTTTTCTGTAACAACGAGAACACCACAGGGGCATCTAAACTTGCTCCTGTTTTCTGGGTGCCAGGCACTATTCTCAATGTTTTACATATTGTAGCTCATCTGATGTCTCAATCGCCTTATGAGGTAGTATATTATTATTGTCCTCATTCACAGATGACAAAACCGAGGCACAGTAATTTCCCTAAATCCACGCAGCAAGTATGACAGACAGACGGGAAAGTTGGCCCCAGAGTATTTAAACTTCTCTTTAGATTGTGTGGCTGTTCTCTAGGATCCTTTGGGCACCACCTTGTCTCCTCTTTCTTCTCCATGCCCCATCTATGCTGACGTCCTGTTGATTTTCCTTCACAGCATTTTCTCATGTACCCCTCTTTTCTCCTCAAACTATTAAAGCAAAGTCTCTATTACTTTTTTCTTCCTTCTAAGGTATTTTCTTCTGATGCAGGCAGCATATTTCTGCCTTCTAAGATATTGCTCCCAACATGTCTCTCTTCTGAACACAGATTATAAATGGTTTCCATTCCCACATTTACAGGGGAAAATCTCTTTCCTGACATTGCAAACCTTCACCATATGCCTTCAACCTGACTCTCTAACCACATCTCTCATTGCCTCTACACACATCCTCTGCTTTGGCAAGTCTAGGAATGCATTGAGCCCACCATATGCGTTTATACCTGTGCCTTTGCCTCTGCCTACTCAGAATGTCTGTTCCCCTTCTACTTATCATTTTCAGCCTACTTGTTTTTCAAAGCTAAACTGAAATCTCAACTTCTCTTTAAACTCCCCTTCTCTCAACTCCTATAGCACTTATTTATCAAAGTTATAGAGTATTTTCTTAAAATTCTCTTTGCAACTATTGAAACTTGGAGGCCGAGATGAAAACTAATGCTTGTATGTGAATAGCTCCCTTTTTGGGTGTGCTTTTCCTCCTCTATTTGGAAAAGATAGATGTTAGAGTCATAGTATTGAAGATTCAGACAGTAATCGTGTGTTGATTCAAAAGATAATTTTGTAATGGTGAACAGGGTTGACTCAACTGGGAGGGCCCAACTGGAAGATTTATTGAACTTTTCCTTCTGAGTTAGATAAGGTAGTTGAGCAAACAGTAACTAGTCATCCTCTCCTCTACCTACATTCTAGGAAAGAATTAGCTAATATGGGAAAAGCTCCCTGTTTCTGAGGCACTGGGAAAGAACTAGAGTGTGAAGCTAGTTCTTCTTTGATGGCCAGAGTGGGCCTGGGGGACACGTTCTAAGTGCTGAGCCCTGGTCACAGGCAGGGACTCTTGCAATCAGTGTTTCTCCCATTATGTTGAGATGATGCCCTGGGACCTAAATTTACTGTCTAGCATCCCCTGAGAAAGGGGAGATGGGGATCTTTGAAGTTTATCCATATCTTTTTGTAGTGTGTGTCATCTTTTTAAAGGGATATAGGTGGTCTCTAACTCTAGATCTCTCTTCCTCTCAGGGTAGAAACAATGTTAAACCTTTGTGCATATAGCGTGTTAGCACAATGTTTTGTATGTACGCATGCATTAAGTGTTTAATAGTTAAACTTATTGATGATAATTATGTCAGTGAGTCTCATTTTCTCTCCAATCCAACCCAAGCCATACTTAATCATCTTCCTATTCAAAGAATCCTTGCTTAACTTTAGAAGTATCCTAGTGTGTAACATACCTTGAGAAACATAGCTTCTCTCATGTTTTCCCCCGGCTAGGCAGTGTGTGAACAAAAGCACAGAAAGCCACGTCATCAACATTCAAATGAGAGTGCAAATTCCTACAAGTAATGAAGATGTATTGTTGTGTAGTTACTGAAATGCTCACACTACCAGAGAGGAGACACCATCCATGAAGCTGCCCAGGTTGATGGCAAGGCAGTACAACTTCACGTGAGCAGTCTGGTGAAGGACCTTGCAAGCACGATAGGAAGCAACTCAGTTGACTTTGGCAGAGTTTTGAAAGGTATATAACCTCAAGGTACAGGTTTGATGAAATGAAGGCTCTGCATTTAAAGGAGGCCCAGTGTGGCTCTGTATACAGCTATTTTTAATTTTTAGTTAATATTTTTTAAGTTTATTTATTTATTTTGAGAGAGAGAGAAGAGAGGAGAGAGATTGATTGAGAGACTCCCAAGCAGGCATGAACCATGAGATCATGATGACCTGAGCCAAAATCAAGTGTTGGGTACTTCACTGATTGAGCCACTCAGGTGCCTCATGTGTGGGGCTAGTTTAACTGAGCCGACTGGAAACTGGAAATGAGGAACATTCAGAGGTGAGCTCCAGGGCCTGGACCCTCCGTGAAGTGGGCTCATTTGTGGCAGGTTCTGGCTCTCCACCCGGATGTCTGCTGACCTCAAGATATACTTTAAGAATGGTTATAATTTTGAGTGCAAATTTTGTTCAAACTTGTCTGCAAAGCTGAGATGAATTTACACATCTGTCATTTCTAACCAAAATATTTCTAGTGTGGGTTTGTTCATTACTCATTAATTCATTTATTTTTTCATTTATTAATTCATCCAATATGTATAAATCATGTGCTAAACTCCTAGGCTATAAAAGATGAATAAGATCAAGCTACCTTCAAAGTGTTTTATTCCCTAGGAGAGGAAGATACAGTCATTTAAAGAAATTCACTGAAATATTATAGATGCTCATAAATGTAGGTATGAGATTCCTGGTGTCCATGAAAGAGAAAGAGGGAGAGAGAGAAACGTTGGCCATTGGGATGAGGGGATAGTCAGAAGAAACATTCAGTGAGGAAGAAATTCTCAGGCTGAACTTTAAGATAATTATCAGATAAATAGATGAGTAGGTATGTCGAGGAGAGGGGAGAAGGCATTCGCGGCAGAGGGTGAAATAAGAGAAAAGTCAAGAAGTTGTGACTGGCTTAGCTTACTCAGGGGTCTCCTTCAGTTGGTTGTAGCTGAATTGTGGAGTGAGAGCAGGGTGAGAGGTGGCAAGAGGGAGCAAAGGGGCCTCTGAGTTATACGCAGAGGGTCTTGTGTGCCCAGCTCAGGAGTTTGTATGCTGTTTAGACACTATAAGGTGTTTTGTTTGTTTTTAAAAACTGAATCATGGGTTTTATTCCCATTTCACCAGTTGCTCCACTAATCTCCCTTTTCTATACTAGGACTGAGTTCAGGACCCCAACTGCATTTAGTTGTCACATCTTCATACTTTTCCTCCAACTGTGAAAGTTTCTCAGTCTTTCCTCGTTCTTTGTGACCTTGACATTCTTGAAGGATGTGGGTCAGGTATTTGCAGAATATCCTTGATTTGGGTTCATCTGGTATTTTTTTCCTGATTAGACTGGGATTATGGATTTTGGGGAAGAATACCAGGGTGAAATGCCCTCTCAGTGCATCATATCTAGCGATACGTGAGATTAACATTTTTTTTAAGTTTT
Organism: Cryptoprocta ferox; assembly: GCA_028646485.1. Lineage (NCBI taxonomy): Eukaryota > Metazoa > Chordata > Mammalia > Carnivora > Eupleridae > Cryptoprocta > Cryptoprocta ferox. The sequence continues at coordinate 43,571,832 of CM053566.1, read as the reverse complement.
TTAATGTTTATTTATTTTTGATAGAGAAACAGAGCGTGTGTCAGGAGGGGTCAGAGAGAGAGAGGGAGACATAAAATCTGAAGTGGGTTCCACTCTCTGAGCTGTCAGCACAGAGCCTGACGCAGGGCTTGAACTCACAGACTGTGAGATCATGACCTGAGTCAAAGTCTGATTGAGCCACCCAGGTGCCCCGAGATCAACATTTCTTATTAATGGTGATGTTGACTTTTACCGCTTGGTAAAGCGGTATTCGTTAGATTACTCCATTGAAATGCTATTGTTTTTTCCTTTTCATTCATTATGGAATGAATGTTCATATCCCCCAGAATTCATTATGTTGAATTCCTAATGTCCAGTGTGGTGGTATTAGGAGATGGGCCTTTGGAAGGTGATTAGGTCAAGAGGGTAGAGACTTCATGAATGAGATTAGTGTCCTTATAAAAGAGACCCCAGAGAGCTCCCATGCCCATTCTGTCATGTGAGGACAACAGTGAGAACATAGCTGTCTGTGGACCAGAAGTGGGCTCTCACCACTTCTCAGCACCAACACTGCTGGTACTTAGATCTTAGACTTGCAGTCTCTAGAATTGTGAGAAGTGAGACTCTGTTGTTTATAAGCTACTTACTGTATGATATTCTGTTATAGCAGCCCACACCAACGAAGACATCAGTCTTTAGAAGTGACTGAGTCCAGCCCATACTCATAGGGAGGGGGATTAAGCTGCACTTCCAGGAGAGAAGAGTATCAAAGAATATGTTAAAACCACCACAGTAATTAGTAAATATTATAGGGAAGATAATTTGAGGCTACACAAAATCTTGTTTCTCCATAATGGTTCACCTTCTAATTTTAATATTCATCAGAGGATCTTGCCTGCAGCAACAATTACTGTGGTGTTCGAATGGTGATTTTCTATTTCTCTCATTTCTTTTACATTTATTTTCTGGAAATTCTCCTGTAAGGGAGATTTGTCCCTTCTCCCCAACTTATTTATTTATTCAATCATCTATATCATTATGGACTCATGGATATTTATTAATTATTTCAGTAATTTTTTGTCATAGCCAATACTATTGTTATTTTTTCTTCAATTATTCCAGCTTTGGCCATTGGGAGTGCTTTCAGGATGTCTCCTCTGCTGCTCAGACATGCTCCCATGATTGCAAGTGTGTGTCTCTGTGTATGTTTTGATCACTTCTGTGCTTTCTGGCTTTGCAGGGTGCTCCAGACTCTATTGTATCTTACCTTATATGGTATCCTGTTTCAGCTCTAGAATCAGCCATTTCTCCAAAGAACTTTGATTCCTTGTACTGAACAATGGTATTTAGAAACCAATATCTGGGCACTGGGTGTACTTGTTGGTGCCATGTCATTGCTTCTACATTTTTAAGAAAAGAAATACCGTAAGTGTAATTAGAGTGTGTCCTGACAGGCAATTGACAGTGAGTGGCACAGGAACCAGGAAGAAGAATGAGGAAGTCATGCCCATTTCCTAGTGAGAAATGAGGGGGCGCTGAACCTTAGTGATGGCACTGACAGAAAGGAGGGTGAAGAATTTTGTGGATTATCTAGACACTGGGCTCCAGCAGATCTTGCCTCAGTTCTGCTCTGCTACTTGCTGGCTGTGTGACTTTGTACACTCCATTTAACATCTCTTGTTGCCTCATATAGAAAAAGAGGTGAATAACACTTGTCGAGGAATTACCTGAAACAAAATGTGAAAGACCTTGGTGATACCAAACCACTATCTCAATTTGAGAATTTGAGTTTATTGATAAATACACTTCAGATAAATACTTTCCTTCATCCTTTTGGTAGTGAAGGACCCAGCACCCTGGAGAGAGATAAGTATGCATGGGACCAGCCATGGATGGGCAGGATAAAGAGGTTTAGAGACAAGCTGACAGACACTGGCCAATCTGGGTGCCAGGGGCTAGGTGTTTGTGTCCCCTCCAAATTCATATGTTGACTTACCCACTGTGACTGTTTCTGGAGATAGAGTCTTGAGGAGGTATTTAAAGTTACTTAGGTCATAATAATGGGGTCCTAATCAGATAAAACTGTGGTTTTATAAGAAGAGGAAGAGACAGAGAGAGAGAGAGAGAGAGAGAGAGAGAGAGAGAGAGAGAGAACTCTCTCCTTCTGACACATGAGGACAAAATGAGAAGGCACTGTCTACAAGCTGGAGAGCCCTCACCAGGAACTGACTTGTCTGGCACCTTGATCTGCGACTTGCAGCCTCCACCACTGTGAGAAAATAAATTTCTGTTGTTTTAACTACCCAGTTTATGATATTTTGTTATGGAAGCATGAGCTGACTGATACAGTGGTTATAAGTCATAAATCTGTAGGCCGTGCACGAGCTGAGCAAAGCCACAGAGCATATTTAAGACAAGTGCCCGGAAGCTAACAGCTGAGGAGAGTACCCCGCAACTTGTGCCTTGTTCCTGCGGGCTTGTCCAAGCATGGCTGGCCTGAGGCTGGGAAATGACTAGAACACCTGGCTGGAGTGGGAGCAAGAAGTTGCCTCCTGCCGGTACTGCCGGCTTTAACTAGACATCGTGAGGCTACAGAAGAATGTTTATCAGGGATGTCTTATTTCCTTTGTAGCAAATAGAGTCAGTTAGTTTTCTCCCATTTCCTCTCCAAATTGTGATTTGTAGTCTGAAAATGACTTTTTTTTTATTTGTGCTTTGTCCTATATAGAAAACGGGGTGCCCCAGCCATCCCCCTGTGGAGGGCACAGACAGTGTGACCTTTGTTGCATGTGGTCTTGCTGTTACTCAGCCAAGCACCTGCTCCAAGACCTGAGAGGTCTCATATTTGGGATTTTAATAATATATTCCAAATCATTTTAAAGCCTTCGAGAGGAGCTAGGGATTTGGGTGGCTTTTCTGCTTTGTTCTACTGCCTTTGCTTCCAACTGTCTGCCTCACTGGGCTGGGCCCTGGTCCAGTGCTCTAGTTGTAGGCATAGGAACTTCTTTCTCATGCGACTTCCTCTCTCTTCTCAGTCCTGCCTCCCAGGACCATCACCTGCCCCTCACCTCCTCCTTGGCTTGCTGCCTCCAGAGCCTCAATTCTTCTTCTTCTTTCTTCTTCTTCTTCTTCTTCTTCTTCTTCTTCTTCTTCTTCTCCTTCTCCTTCTTCTTCTTCTTCTTCTTCTTCTTCTTCTTCTTCTTCTCCTTCTCCTTCTTCTTCTTCTTCTTCTTCTTCTTCTTCTTCTTCTTCTTCTTCTTCTCTTCTTCTTCTCTTCTTCTTTTCTTCTTCTCCTTCTCCTTCTTCTCCTTCTTCTCTTTCTTCTTCTTCTTCTTCTTTCTTCTTCCTTCTTTCTTCTTCAAATGTTTATTTATTTTTGAGAGAGAGAGAGACAGAATGAGACAGAGACCGAGAGAGACAGAGTATGAGTGGGAGACATAGAATCCAAAGCAGGAACCAGGCTCTGAGCTGTCAGCACAAAGCCCAGCGAGGCTCAAACTGTGAGATCATGACCTGAACAGGAGTCAGACGCTTAACCGACTGAGCCACCTGGGTGCTCCCTAGAGTCTCACTTCTTCTTGTGCTGGTTGTCAGTCCTCCTACACCCTCTGACTCCTTGCTTCTTCTCAGGAGGCTGAGGGTGGAGCAGAAAGAGAGTGGAGGGCGAAAGCTGCCTTCACAGACTCAGGATGAAGTATCTGCAAAATAATGAAGTCTTCTTCTGAGCCTAGGCTGACAGCCCTGTGGGGAATTAGGCTGAAAAGGGTCTCTCTCTTTCAGTCATTTTAGTTCAGGATATACAAATCCTAGGAGGAGGTAGGAAGAAGGAAGAAATACATGACTCTTCAAGAATAATGTAATATTTGGGGCACTAGGGTGGATTAAGCATCCAACTTCGATTCAGGTCATGATCTTGCGCTTCATGAGTTCAAGCCCTGCGTTGGGCTGTGTGTTGACAGCTCAGAACCTGGAACCTTCTTTGGATTCTATGTCTTTTTCTCTCTCTGCCCTTCCCTTGTTTGCATGCTCTTTCTCCCTCTCTCTCAAAAATAAATCAACATTAAAAAAAGAATAATGTAATACCTAAAATTAGAGTATGTTCAGTGGTCTAAGCATTTTCCATGCATTGAATAGTCTCAGGAACCCAATTATGTAGGCACTGTTATTATCCCCACCTTACCAGTGGGGAAACTGAGGCTCACAGAAGTGAAATAACCTATTCATGTTCCTGCAGCTAGTAAGTGGCAGAGCAGGATTTCAATTCAGGTCAGTCTGACTCCAGAACCCATCTTCTAATTATTACACGATGCCTCTATATGAAGTTAAAGAATGAAATCACCTATGGTAACACATATAGTAAAGTACCTTTACTAAGATGGGTATGTACCTCTGATATTGGAAACATATGAGAAAGTTGGGGATGGGTAGAAGTGAAAGAACACATATGCACCTGACCGAGAGATAAATGACAATAGGTGACAGACCCAAGGCGTGGCTGGAGAGGGAGCTCTGCTGTGGTGTGGAGGCTCATGACCCCATCTCCCTCATGGCTGGCTTGGTTCCTAAGCTTACTTCTTTTTCTTAAACCGCCTAGCAACTGTTTTCCCACAGCTGCTCCTTTAGTTCAACTCTCCTATATAATCTAGTCTTCTACATAATTTAGGAACTTCTCTGATGTTACATGAGTTGCTGAGTTTGTAATCTGTAAGTTACCTGGGGGAAATTTCTTATAATTCCACTGGGCCACAGTGGACTAAGGTCTTAATGATTCCATCTATTCTCAACCCGGTGCAGGCTCCCCATGTGGGACCTCCCACACAGGTCCAAGTAATTTTGGACCACTTGGTTCTTTAACCCAAATGTCTAGTTGTCCCATTTTCACTGCTATACTAGAAATAGCTCCTAGAGGTCATAAGTTCTTTTGATACATAAGTTCTCCGCTTTGGTTTCTTCTTATGACCCTGAATAGGAATGATTTGCTTTGACATTTTGGTCATATGGTGGATATATCAGACTTTGCCTTTGTCCTGAACAGAAAATGTTGTTTGTGTAAGAAAGGACCAAAAGGTTTGAGATGTTTATGTTGTACAGACCTAATTTTTCAGTTACTTATTTCTGTACAACAAAATAAAAATAATAAAAATAATTTTATATCATCTTTCCAAGTTCTGTGGGTTGACTGGGCTCAACTGAAGGGCTCTTGCCTGAGGTGTCTCATATGATTGAAGTCAGACACAGTTGAAGCTGTAGTCCTTTGAAGGCTTGACTGGATGAGATACCTAGATGACGTCTTCACTCCCGTGTTTGCTATGTCAGTTAAGAGGGCTGGCCAGGCATCTCTCTTTCTTTCCATGGGAAAGCATGGTGCTCTCAGGGTCATTGGACTTGTTACACAGTGGGTGGCTTCTCCTAGAGCGAAAGTCACAAGGTTTCTCATGACATAATAACTTCGGGGGTCACACCAAGTAACTTCTGCCACATTTTGTACTGGTCACACATTCACTGGGGAGGGGACTATTCAATGTCAGGAGGTATGATTCACTAGGGAGGGGGCATCTTTAAAGAGTAGTTACTTCAGTCTGCACTCTACCTCCAATAATTAATATAATTTCACATGCAGAATACACTCACTCCTCAGTGCAAGACTCTATCTCCTTCCCCCACAAACAAGATTTGACTTGCAAAATCTTGTTTCATTTTGGCATCAGGCTCAGTGTCTTGGGTATCTATTGCTATGGAACAGAGCACTTTAAAACTTCTGGCTTAAAATAGCTGTCATTTTATTATGATGATGGTGTGAGTTGCTTGGGCTCTTCTGGGAGGTTCTCCTGCTCCTGGGAGGTTCTCCTACTCCTGTGAAGTTGACTCAGGCTGTAGTCATCCACGGCTTGGCTGGGCTAGAAGGTCCAAGATGACTTCCTGTGTGGCTGGCAGCTGATACTTCCATTCCGGGCCATTAGCATAGAATGATAAACACCTGCAGACTTTGACTATTTCTGGGGCAGTTCACAGCTCGTTCAGACCTCTGCCTGGACCAGGGTTGCACTAATCTCAGCCGGTGGAACATGTGACCCCCACGAAGTTTCCTTCGGGCTGACATTAGCTTAGGGCCACAAGGGCCCCAGGAACTGAAAGGATGAGTACTTCCAGGAGTCACCTCTCACCTCCCAGGAAGCAGATCTAGACCAATGCCTATCATGTCAGGCTCATGCCTCACCCATTATTTCAACTCTCACTAGCTTCTTTAGTGACCATTATTGGGTGTATTTTCTCTCTTTCTAGCATAGGCTCCCTGCCCTCCATTCATGATGACGGGCAGTAAACAGATCTGAAAGACACCGTACCATAAAGCAAAGTCACTAATGCCGATCCTTTGCCCTATTTGAAAGCCACTGTTGCCAGAGCTGCCCCAGATCCATTCAACATCTCCATCTGTATCTTGTTTGCCCTCTTATTCCAGTCCTTGCTGACATGTGGAGTTACCCTGGAGGGAACTATGTTGTGGTGAGAACACAAAACCAAACTAGAAATCATCTTGTGCCCAAAGGAGCTAATTGTTATGGAAGGGAGAAGAGACGAATTTACAACGAACCAGACTATATTGTAGAAATGACGTCAGGCTGTTAAGAAAGGTGCAGACTGCATAGTACAGGAAGTCAGAGGACAGAGAACTTCTACTTCTGTTTTCTGTCTTTGATTCTCCTCCCAGCTCTGGACAAATGTTTACATTTCACATTCCCAATTTCCCATAGGTCTAATGAGGAAAACATACCTTCTCTGACTTGTCTTACTGGGAATGAGAGTCAGTGACAAGGTATGAGTAAAGACTTCGGGATTTTTATTTTCATAGAGTCCAAACACGTCTTTAACCTCACAGCGCGTAGAACGGAGGGAGCGAGTGGAGTGGTCTAGATCTGCATGTGTGTGCGTGTGTGTGCATGAGCATGTGTGTGACTGCCACGCTCCAAATGAGTCCTCAGGGTAATAAGCAGAGGGCCTGCTGGGACCACCAATTTCTTTTTCCCATCTGTGATGGCTGGGCCCCGTGTTTCACACTGGGAAGGGTATCAACAAACTGTCCTCTGTCTTGTGGTGCGGCCGCCTTTAATTCATATTTGCATGTGTTGTGAGACTAGCCAGGCAGCTGAACGACTGCCCAGGAGTGGAGCTTGTGATGATGTAGAGAAATGAAATCACTGTTTAATGAGAATCGGTGAGATAAGGTCCACAGATGGACCATTCGGAGGGCTGCGTTTGAACCACAGTATTCCATTCATTTTATAATATACCTTACTGTGGGTTTAAATTGCATTCTTGGAAAATTTAGCCCAGCACGACTAGTTGTTTTTAGAATAGCATCACTAACGTAATGTTGTGTTCAATAAGCCTGTTGCATAAAAGGTGATCATGTAATTTTTATCATTATAAGTCTCCAGTGCTTCTAGAACTTCCCTTCAAAAACAGTGCAAAATGATGTTTTTGATGTAAGCATGTTTCTAAGAAGGTTCTAAAAAGCTGTGTCTAGGAATCCTCTGCCTCAGTTTACCTTTTGGAGCATTGCTTCCTGCATTTTACAGAAGTTCTTTTTATAAATCAACTTTCTAAAGGAACATACTAGTGGTATTTTTACTATAGTGTTTAATCTTTGACTAATGTTTTAATTGTAGTTCCCCCCCCCCATTTTTATCTAGGTGGTATGTTAGACTAAGTAAAGCGTTTGGAAACAGACAAACTAGAGTCTGAATCCCAACTCTTGGCTAATACTAGCCATGAGCATGGGCAAGTTACATAATGTTTTAAAGTGAATATTTTTGATGGAATTGAAAGGATTTGAGGTAAGGCAGGTTGAAAACACTCAGCACATAGCCTACCCCATGGAAAAAACTCAGTAATCAATCCTAGCTATTATTATTGTCAGTGTAAGAATGATAAAATCTCTAGTTTAGACCTTCTAACCCAATTTACTAGATTTTTGACAATTTCACCTGACCTCATGTTTGTATCCGTGGAGTTCCTGTTCTTTTCAGAAGACCCTTTATGCACAACTAACTAAAGGTCTACCAGTTCTTGTCAGTGGGAAACTAATATATGAATTAAGCATATATTTCATATGAGATTTTTAGATTGATGTGCTTTTCAACAGTGAAAAATAGCTTGTCACGAGTAGTTCATTTCACGAGATAAAAAAATAGGAAAACACTCAATGGCACTTAAAAGTGCAGTTCTGTGTAACACACATCCTCAGTAAGTTACCTAAGATCTTGTGCTTATCTGGGCTGCTCTCAAGAATACTGGAGAACAGAATAGCTGGCCACCACGTGGGATAGGCTATGGGAGCAAATCGGTTGGAAAGGAAAGGAAAAGCTTTCTAGGAATTTCAAATCACAGAGACTTGAGGCTGGAGGAGTTTGCTGTGGTGTTCTCTGAACAGGCTTAGAATCTGATACTGGATTAAAAAAAATTGGTCGGGGGAGGGAGTGGCCCCTCGGAATGAAGCTTTTTCCAGGCTCCCTCTGGCTTTGTTTTTGCCTAGGGCATTGTTTTTTGTTTGCCAAGACAGCACAGCTTCCTTGCTGGCCAGGTTTCCGTCAGCCGGCTCAGGGCTGCTTCTCTGATGTGGGGGAATTTGCCCCTTTGTGGTTAGACGGGGCAGCTGTGTGTCCCCAGGCTGGGCGGGGAGGATGAGCTGCCTTGAGGCCTGGCTGGATGCCTTCTCACCGCTGTCCTTACCCCGTGATCTCTTCTCGGATCTTCAACACATGTGACCCTGCCCGCCTCGCCTGAGCTCCTCAGCTCTGCTGCCCCTGGGAGCCCAGCCTGGAGACAAAGGGGCTGGCTCTGTGTTAGATGCCAGCTATCTTTTTTTTTTTTTTTTTTTTTTTTTCCTGCACGGTCTCTGGGAACAGTTACTAATCATATCAGACCCTGAAACAATTTAAGCCTTTCCTATCTGCGAAGCATGAGAGCTGTTGCTGGCACACAAACAAATCCCAAACTACCTCAACACAGTAACACACACATTTTTAAATTTTAGCCTGAAATGTACCATTAATCAACCATCAACAAGTATTCATTATTAAGTGCCATGTTGGATGGGGTGGGGGAGACAGCTCTCGTCTGAAAGAGTTGGTCGGATCATTATGGGGGAATCTTGTCCCCCACCCACCTGAATGGACTCCTTTGTAACAGAAACATTGTTATGGGTCAAACTGGGCTACCCCAGATTCATGTGTTGACGTTCCAATGACCAGTACCTCAGAATGTGACCCTATTTGGAAAGAGCCCTTGCACATGTGTCTATTAGTTAAGGTGAGGCTATGTGGGAACAAGGCGGGTCCCTCAGCCTGTATGACTGGTGTCCTTATAAAAGGGGAAGTTTAGACACTGACACACAGGGAGAATGTCATGTGAAGATTGGAGTTATGTTGCCATAGGCCAAGAAACTACCAGAAGCTGGGAGAGAGGCCAGGAAGAGCTCCTTCCTCAGAACCTTTGATGGAGCCATGCCACTTCTGACACTTTGATTTTGGACTCCTGGCCTCAGAACTGTGAGACAATACATTTCTGCTGTTTAAGCTCCCTGGTTTGTCGCGGTTCATTATGGTGGCCCCAGCAAACCAATAGCAACACGGAGCACGTGTCCACCCATTTCTTTTGGGAAAAACTGTCAACCTACCATTGATGTGAATGCACAGTCTTGGCCAACTCTTCCCCATTCTGCCAACACAGCTCAGATGTCACTCAGCCAGGACTGCTGTATCTAAAGAGGCCCTGTGCCCTCTATCCTAGTCCCCTCTTTATTCCTATGTACACTTGTCACTGCCTGACATGACTTTGTTTACTTTTGTTGATTTTTTAAAAATTTTTTAATCTATTTTTTTTATTATCTATTTCCCACACCAGAACTCAAGCTCCTGGAGGTCAGTGCTCCTCTTTGTTTTGTTCAGTGCTTGGCACATAGTAGGTGTTTGAAAAATATTTGTTGTGAGAAGAAATAAATAAGAAAGTGATATTTAATTTGGGAATGCAGGTTTTTTTTGTGTAGTCAGAGCTATGCTTCTGGACACTGTTGATTTTCTTTCTGTTTTTTTCTTCCTCCTTTCCTCCCCCTCTCTCTCTCACTCTCTCTCTTCTCTTGAGAGAAAGAATTTGGACTTACTGCATGAACACAGACAACGCAGGCTGGAGATGTTCCGCTGTGGATGAGCGTGGTTCTGTTTGGTTTCGTACTCTGCTTCATCTTTGAGCTGCAGAGGACAGATGGTCAGTTCTCAGACCTGCCTGGCCAACTCCCCTGGGAAGAAAGGCACTTGGAGGGAGCTAGACTCTCACGTGACACTGTGCATGATGGCCTCCAGCACTGGAGGACTCAGGCCCCCTGAGTATCTAAGCTGCCCTGTGACATCAGAAAGAAATAGGAAGTGGTACTGTAGGAAAGCCCTGCTTCCTGCCTTTGAACCCCAGTCAAACCTGAAAGAGACTCTGAAACATAACTTGCTCATGGGACGCTAATGAGGCTGTGCTTGTGTTCACCAGCTAGAGAAATACAGGAAGATTGGTCTGAGGTGATAGGCAATGGGTGGAGGAGGCCACTGAAGAAATGCCTCAGATAAACCTTTCTAGGATAAAATCCTCAACCTGGAGGGTGGCAGAAGGAACAGAGAAGAAAAAATTGACATAATTGTTGACCATGTGTTTGGTGGCCGTTTAAATGTTATTTTTGTTTATGTATGGTTTATACTCCAAAAAGGATTCAAGGGGGATGACCTGTTGGAGGTGAGGACAGAGTTCAGAACTATCTTAAATTCTCAAGCCTGAGTGATGAGGAAAAGAAGGTTTCCTTATCTGAGGCAGGAAGGGCTGGGAGGAGAAAATACTTGTGAGCAGACAGTGATGTGTTCAGTGTTGGATTAGTCACTCGAGGTGATGAAGGGGCCTGCAAACAGAAGAGTCCACCAGATTATTCTAAACATGTGACTCAAAGAATTCCTATCTTTGATACAAGGCAGGGTGTCTGAAAAAAAAAACAAATCTACATGATTAGTACATAAATATTAACTCTTGAATACGTAGCGTGGCCATTGTTTTTTTTTTACTGCTTTTGAGTGTAATACCTTTGCTCTCGATGAATTGTAATTTTGATGATCACATGTGTACCCATGTGCGTACACACACACACACACACACACACACACACACACACCAAGAAGTCTGTTTTCCACAGCTGTATCCCAGGATCTTGAAATTATACCAAATTGCTGGGAGCTTTGCCTTCCTGTGTCCTGGGAGAGCCCTGTGGTCTTTGGTCTTCACTCCATGGGGTCACTCCACTTCATTTCTGGATAGGAGTTTCCTTATGTGCTCCCGTGATCTCTCCCTCATTTCTTGAGAAGTAGGAATGGGCTCCAGCAGCCTTACTTTTTTGCTGTGACCGATTGTCACGCTATAGAGCTCATTCAAGTAACTTTTCTTCTGCCCGCCTTCCTCTCAGAGAAGCTTTTAGTGATCTCCTTGGAAAATCACATGGGACAATGTGCAGTAGCTAGGGTTCTTGCTCAGCAAATGAGCACCACATGAAGAACTTAGAAGCAAAAGAAAAAGGTTAGAGCTGTGAGAAGTTTCCAAGGTTGCTGATGTGTGAAAATGTCTAATTGGCAAGCGTACCCTCCTTGGACTCAGGAGTGGGAGGGCATCGTTTATTACTCCCTTTTGGAACTGATTCTTTCATAGAATCCACGACAAGGTTTTGTTTTTATTTTCTACATATGTGTGTTAAAGAATTCCCTAACTTAATCACCAATACTTAAATCTTAAACTGCCTTAGTTTCAAGTGGGTCCAAGAGAAAGATATATATTTTTTTCTTGTTTCTAAGTCTGTACAAACATTAATAATTTAAAAAATATATACAAATAAAACATTCAAACAAATGATCAGGATATAGATTAGTGAGTAAAATCTGTTATCTTCCGTCACCCTTGAATTCTGTTGCTCTCAGGAGGTAGCCTGTGAACAGTCCCATATGTAGCTCTTTGTGCCTTTTTCTGTATATTTAAATATATACTTGGAATGCTCTGCCCCCAGGCCACATGACTGTCTCTTCTAGTTCAGATGCCATTTCCCCAGGGAGGTCTTCTTTGGTGACACAATTTAAATTAGCTCTGCCCTATCAAGTGCTGCCTTTTATATAAGACCCTTTTGGTTTCCTTCATAGCATTCATTGCCATTTGTAATAGGCAGAATAATGCCCCCTTCCCCTCCAAAGATGTTCACGCCCTAATCCTGGACCCTGTGAATATGTTACGTTCCATGGCAAAGGGGACTAAATGTGATGTGATTAAAGGCACAGACCTTGAGATAGGGGGATTATTCTGCATTATGTTTGGGGACCCAATCTAATTCTGTAAGTCCTTCAAAGTGAAGCCTGGATGAGAGAGAAGAAGGACCAGAGATTCATAGTGGGAGAGAGATTTGACTGTTTGTTGGCTTTGAAAACGGAGGAAGGGAGCATCACCGAAGGAACACAGGTGGCTTCTAGAAGCTAGGAATGGCCCTCAGATAACAGCCCACAGGGAAATGGGGACATCAGTCCTACAATGACAAGCACTGAATTCTGCCAACAACTTGAATGACCTAAAAAAACATCCTTCTCTGGGGCCTCCAGAAAGAAATGCAACCCTTCCTGGGTAAGGCTCGGGTTGGGCTTCTAACCTACAGAGCTGTGAGACAATACATTTGTGATATTTTAGCCTCGAGATGTGTGGTCATTTGTTACAGCAGCAATAGAACACTAGCACACTATCAAATTTTTTTTGTTCTTCATTGGTGTGCTCATTTATGGTCTGCCTGCCCACCCAAACATAAGCTTTAGGAGACACTCTGTCTGGTTACCACTTTATCTCTACTGATTACAACAGTTCTGGCATGTAGCAGGTGTTAATTTTGTTGTTGTTGTTGTCCTTGTTGAGTATTGAATAAGTGAATATATAATGTGATATATTTGTATAGCTATCAGGTTATACATATCATTTGAGAACTTGCTCTTTTTACGTAATGATATGTCTTAGCAGTCTTTCTCTGTCAGTTCATATAGATAAAATGCATCATTTTCCCCCTCTACTCCATTCAATCAGTGATTAGATGTGTAATCATCTTGTTAACCATTTCCTTACTGTTGGACAGATAGTCTGTTTTAAGTTTTTCAGTATGTGCATCTCTGGGCACATGTCCAAGTATTTCATGGGATAGAAATAGAGTTGTTGGATCAAAGGGTAAGGCCTTTTAAGTTTGAGAGACACAGCTAATATCTATTTAACATTTTAACCTTGAAAATGTTATGCCAGGGGACAACCCCGGTAACAGGGTGAGTAACTATTTCCCTATATTCTTCGCCATGTTGGTCCTATTAACTCATTTGATTGATTTTTAACTGACTGGTGGATAAAAATATTTTTTGTGTGTTTTAGTGTTTGCATTTCCCTGATTTGAAATTTGAACAGCTTATCTTACATCTATCTGCTATTTGTGTGTTTTTCTGTGAATTAGGCTCTGGTGCCAGAATTTCAAAATTTGAACACTGACTCTAGCAGTTACTAACTGTAAAACTCAGGGCAAGTTACTAAATTTCTCTGTATCTCAGTTTTCTTGCCTCTAAAATGGATATATTAATAGCATTTAATCAAAGGGTCATTATGCAAATTAGTTGTTTCTATATGTGAAGCACTTAGGTTATTGCTTGGCAAATTGTATCTTCTTGGTTAATGTTAGCTAATCCTTGTCCCCTTTTTCCCTCTTAGGTTGCTTTATTTTTTGGATTTGCAAAAGTTCTTTATATATTATAGAAAGTCGTCTGTTGTCTGAAACACATTTATTGCAGATGTTGCAAATGTTTTCTCCTAGGCACTTGCCTTTTATTTTTAGCTTTGCTTGTAGTGATTTCATCTTAAAGAATTTAAAAATTTCTGATCTATTCATATTTTTCTTTATAGAACTTTATATAGAACATACACAGTATTATATTCTTGCTTAGAAAGATACTCGTAATCCCAAGGTTATAAAAGTCTTCTTCCATATTTTCTTCCACTGTATTAATTTGTGTGTGTGTGTGTGTTTAGCTCTTGAACTGCCTTAGCATTTATTTTTGTATATGGAGTGATGTAAGAATCAGTTTTCTTCCAAAATACGGAAATGATTTTCCCAGTGCTATTAATTGCATATATCTTTCCCTTTCTTTGTGGATTTATTTATTTATAAAGTTTATTTATCTATTTTGAGAGAGAGAGAGAGAGCAGGGGAGGGGCAGAGAGAGAGAATCCCAAGCAGGCTTTGCACTGCCAGCACAAGCCTAACGCTGAGCTGGAACTCCTGAACCCTGAGACCATGACCTGAGCCAAAATCAGGAGTCAGATACTTAACCAACTGAGCCACCCAGGCACCTCCCTTTCTTTACTGATTTAAAATGCCTGATTGATTTTATGTATTAGATGCACATATAGATGAGACTTCCCCATTTATTCCTCCCTGTTTACTCTGTTGTGTTGCTCTGGAGGCACAAATACCACACCATTTTAATTTACATAACTACATAGTGTATGTAATATTTGTTTGTGCAGGTTCACATTTTAATTTTTTTGCTAAGCTTTCTTAAGTAGTTTTAGTCTTTTCTCTTTTATATGAACTTCATAATCAAGTAAGTCAAGTTCATTTGGATTCATTTTTTGAAAATTCTTTTTAAAGTTTATTTATCTTGAGAGAGAGAGAGCGCGTGCACGTGTGTGCACAGGTGGAAAGGGAAGGGAGAGAAGGAGAGACAGAAACCCAAGCAGGCTCTGCACTGATGACACAGAGCCCAATGTGGGGCTCAGACCCACAAACTGTGAGATCATGACCTGAGCTGAGATCAAGAATTGGATGCTTAGCTGACTATGCCACTTAGGTGCCCACCCCTAGATTATTTTTAATATCTAGATTAATTTGGAGAGTATTACATACAAAATATTGACTTTTTTAGCACATTTATTATTAGGCTTAATCTTAGTGTTTTGTTATTGCCATGATAAAATCTTTTGTTCATTAAATTTTTAAGTGAATGTTGATAAATAAAAATACTAGTGGTTTCTGTATGTTGATCTTATATCTGGTGATCTTATGTATACAACAATTTTCCAGTTGATTCTTTTACATTTCTGGTAGATAAGCATATCATACACAATAGTTTTCTCTCTCTTTCAGTTTTCCCATCTCATTTATTTTTTTATTTTAATTTTTTAATGTTTATTTATTTTAGAGAGAGACAGAGAATGAGCAGGGGAGGGGCAGAGAGATGCAGAAACACAGAATCTGAAGCAGGCTCCAGGCTCTGAGCTGTCAGCACAGAGCCCGACACGGGGCTTGAACTCAGAAACCGTGAGATCATGACCTGAGCTGAAGTTGGATGCTTAGCTGACTGAGCCATTCAGGCACACCCCCCCCTCCCCCATCTCATTTCTTTTCCATACTTCTGGCTCTGGCTATGCCCACCAGCATGATGGTCATAATTGCTGGCAGAATTTCTTGTTCTGACTTTGATTTAAATAGAAGAGGTTTTATTTTGCTCCTTAATTCATTTTGGTTATATATAGAGTTTTAGATTTTTTTTTATGACTTGAGCAAACCCCCTTCCTTACTTTTAAAACAAAATGTGCAAGCAGTAGATTGTATGTTGATATAAAGGATGAAGAATAGTTCTTCAAAAAGAGCTCTCCTTGGTACAGCAATATGGGGAGAAACGAGGGAGGAAGTATGAGGGATAAAGTATAAGAAAAATGGAATGAAAAAGAGGGAGAGAAGAGCTAGGAGAGGGGGAACATAAAAGCAAAGCAAGACAAAAACAGTAGACAGTGTCTTCCCAGACCTCAGTAGAAATGGAAGCTGGATGACTTCCCTTTTGGGTGGAAGAAGGGACACGTTTGGCGGGAAGAAGGGGAAATGGAGGATGGACAATGGGTACGGATGATTATGGTGGGCAACTTCATGCATCAAGACTGAGGGGGAGTGACAGATAAAGCTCTAACAGGAAAGCTTTCCCAATACACCGCTGGCAACTGTGTGCTAGTCTAAGCAGTGACAGTGCCCTACTAAAACATCATTACCACTCCAACAAATGTTAGCGACGGGGCATGAATGTCTGGGCGTGGGAGAGTCAGCTTGCATGCTTAAGACTGGATGTGCAAGTTGGCCGTCTAATCAGCCCCGGAGTTATCAGCATATTTTCCTTTCTAGAGTCCATTTGGCCCACACCCTCCACCCGTCTACCACAGAGGCGGACTAATCATAGAACACATCACAGAATGCTTTAAATGTTCTGCCAATTTTCAGCTCTCACAAAGCAAGTGCATTATAGAAAGACAAGGATTTTCCTCTATTAGTGAATTCAGGATGACCATAACTCAAGTTTCCCTCAGTGTCTCATTACGACATGATGGCAGACCTTCTGTGCACCTGCCACTCTAAACATGCCACACTGTGACACTTGAAGTTTTCCATGTCCGTATTATTTTTAATGGTCTTTTCCTCATAATCAGTCATTTTTTCCTTCCTGTAAACCATTTACTAGGAATAAGGTTAAGTCAGTTTATCTTCTAAATGGCAGCTGGTTTTTTCTTTTTTCCTCTCTTTCAAATGTATCTCTAGCAACATTCTCTTCTCCTGAGTTGTCTCTGTACTTGGTAGTACATGGCACTTGTACCAATGTTGGTGTCACTTGTTCCCTTGGACAATAAGGCCCCTGAGGGCTGACACTGTCTTTTTGGCTTTCCTTCTTTGATTCTTAACATAGTGCCTGGCCTACAGATGGTGATCTGTACATTTGTTGAATAGATTAATACATGAAAGAAATGAACGAGAAAGCACACTTAAATGTATTTTCTATAGGAATGATCCCAAGCTAGTAGTTTGGAGTGAGTGGGTTTATCAAGGCAAATGTAAGGATGGAAGTCATCATTTTGCCAAACATACTTTAGTAGTTTTGCTTGATAAAACACTTACTTGATTAGTTATATGAATATTGGTTGGTATCTATTGATATTGCTCTTGAGTAGTACACCGCCACCATCACCACCACCACCACCATCAACATCACCACCACCATCATCAACACCACCACTATTAACCTCACCACGGCCACCACCACCACCACCACCACCAGACTATTAGAGAGCACTTTTGGAGGTATAGGAGCTCGTGTAATCTTTGACACCTAACTCATTATTTCCCTCATTATTTCTGCGAAATGGTAGGTGCTGGGGCATAATTTTCTCCTGGGCGCTGTGTCCAGAAAGCTGTTCTTCCCGGTGCAGAGCTCAGTAGATCCTCTCTCTGTTCACAGTCCTTTGTACAGCTAAAAACTAGAGTCCTTGCCTATAGGCCAGTGGTCACCTGGCTGTTGACAGGGAGGGATCCCCTTGGGAAAGGGGGCACAACAGTGCTCCAAGCGAGGGGAGCTGGCTGGGTGAATTTCCACTCCTTTTCAGGCACTTATTTCTCCCCAGTCCTGCCTTGGCTGGCCTCCCTTTGGGGCCTCTGGGTTGTCAGAATAGATAGGGCCACATGCCCACAATCTTCCCTGAAGATTCCTCCATACTGTGTACTGTGAACGGGAGCAGAAGAGAAAGACCACTTGTTTCCTTAGCGGGGAAAATGAAGCAGGATCTGTATCAATGTAGCGTTTGTAAAGATAACCTAGTACCCTAAAAAATAGATAGATTTAGCTTCATAAAATCTAGACTTAAAGAAAAGGACCTTACAAATAAATTGGTTTAATCTCTTTATTTTACAAAGGAAAAAATTGATACCTGGAAATCACCCGGTGGTAAAATCAAGACTAAATATCAGAGCCTCCAGTCCAGGACTTACACGGTGATCCAGTAATTTGAGTTAAATTATTCATGGTTATTAAAATTATATGATTGTAAACATTTATTTATAACTTCTGAGTAAAGCAAGAAATAGCTTTAGTTCTAATCCAAGAATAAAGTACTACATTTTCGAGATAGGGAATGTGGAAATTTGCTATTTTAGTGACTTGATTATATATTAGTTGTGCATTTTCAGAAGTAGGGACACCAACCAAAGTATGAAACTGATTTATTGAGTATGCAATTTTAGAAAAAAAGTGGCAGCACAGAGTTGAGAGCAGGGATTAAGCAACGGGTTCTCGTCTGATTCTGCCCCCAGCTTCTGTGGGGCTGTCAAGCTCCGCTCAGCCCTGGGAGCTCATCTGTGAAATGTTTTCTTTCCCCTGCAGGATCATGAAGACACACATGAGCAAAGAGATGTCAAAGTGCTTTGAAACATACTTTCTCTACAGAACAGAATCGCATTCCTGTATTTATGTTAAGATGCAGTGCTATTAACTTAAGATGTATTTCTGGGGACTTTACCCCCAAATGCCAAGCATCACCTTCTTTACAGACTTTCCCCCAAAAGATAAGGCTTTGCAAGTAGTGTTGTTAACTTTGGAAAAAGAGAGTTGATAAGGAAAAGGGAATAATGCAAGACTGCAGGTTTCTCTCCCAGTCTGTCGGCTCCTTGTCACACGCCGGCCCTCTGGCTGGGGCCGTCCATGACAGCAAAAGTGCATTCTTGAACCTCCAACACTTGGAGCTCCAACACTCCTTCCCTTCAAAGCATCCACTGTCAAGTCGTGGAAATGTCTCAATTTACAATGTCAACAATTACTTAAAGTTGCTTAAAAAGAATTCTGCCTCTTTCGGTCTTTTATTTGGTTTTGGAAATTGTTGAGGGAACATTGACCTAATTTAAGCATCTTAAATTTTTAAGATGTTTTATGGAGCTGAGCTCATGTTCTCTGAAGTGTGGGTTGAATACAAGCCCAAAGAAGAAGAGAAGATAGATGGCTGAGGAGAAAGGAAAACCAGTGCTAACCGAAGAAAGCCGGGACAGCTGGTAGCCAGCTCCGCCTGGCAGCCGAGTTTCCTGCACCAACCCAGCCACTTGGTCTTAACTGGGAGAAGGAAGCATTGAGGCAACAGGTGGTTGATCCATGACACACACTCACCTTTTGTCATTATAAGCCGATGGCTCTTTCAGCACCTTCCCTGTCAACATCCAGGTCACTGTGTTGGGTTTTTGTGACACATTTCACCCCTCAGAGGTACTGAGTCACATGGTAGAGAGTAGGTAAATGGTCTTAGCTGCCCACATAACTTTTCCCTTTTTTTTTTTTTTTTTTTTTTTTCTGCTCAGGCTTGTTTCTGTTTCTGACAGTTCAGACAGTTCCTCACATAAATCAGCAGTAAAAATCTCTCATGTTAGCGGGCAGCGAAAGGTGTAAATCATTTTCTGTAAAGTCGCTTCTGTGGCTGCATCATTGATGCTTTATCACTTCTTTTTAGCTCTTTCTTTGGCGAAGCAAGGATATCTATATTAGGCAAATGAAAAATGAACTGCACTCCTATCCTCTTGCTAATACAGCTGGTACTCTTCCAAAAAATCATACACCACCACTGACAAATCGCTGTAATAATCACAAGCCTAAGCTTTAATTTCTTGGACCATTTTTAGGAAGCATTCATTTTTCAGCTATTAGGATAGACAAAATTGATTGTTTTGAAAACAATGTCTCGGGCTTGTACTGCTTTCTTACTTGGGGTCTGAAATTTATTGTTAGAAGCCTCAGTTCTATTGCTCACACTAATGCGTGGCCCCAGGAAGACCTCTCTGTTGCTTTGTGCCTCAGTTTCCTCATCTAATAACATCTCTCATCCCCTGTGTCCAGGACAGATCGAGCGACAGAGATGTAAAATCTGTCTCTCTGAGAAGATACATTAATGTAAAGTATTACTTACTGACACTGAGATATCTACTTTTAAATTGAGAACATGTACTTTTTCCTTCAGAAGACATCTTTGAAAATTTAAGAACTCAAAACTATAATCTAAAAACATGAAGCATGCCCAGAGCTGTCCCCAAAGAATGTCCCTGAAAAGCCACTTTGGTTCCAACATGAACTGGTTGTTTCTAAAGGCAAATACCTAAGGAAAGAGAATGAGTGTTACCCAGTCACCAAAAACCAAAAAAAGAAATGAGGCTTCCAATGGGTAGAGAGGGCATTATCCCTTGTTCTATCCCTTTTCTATACTCCTTCGTTATTCTCATCAAGCTGAATCTGTAAGGGAGACAAGTTTCATTTCTGAAGATGCTCTACATGGCTTCTTTTCTTTTTGAAACATGTCCTCTCTTCTTAGCTGTGTTCTGCCTTGGCTTGCTCTCCTGTGGAGTGCCTGAAACTCCGATTCAATGTAACCTTATTTCCCAACAGAGTTTACCCCCCTTTTGCCATTTTCCCTCATGACCTTAGCAAAGAATAGTAGCTACTGTAACAATGGCCGAAAGTATCTCCATCTGATGAGGGAACGTTCATGTCTTAATCTAAAGGGGGAATATCGGCCATAAGCCATGCTGTGACAGAAGAACTCTCTGGTATTAGATCATTCTTGTTCCAATTCCGTAGTGTTAGTCTCAACTGACATGGAAGTCTGGTCCATGAAAGGCCAGCTTCTAGGTCCCAGGAGGACACGGGACTCTCTATTCATCTCAACATTCTCGAAACAGAAAAAGTAACCGGGATCCTGTGCAACTGATAAGCAATATGCACCTGCTTACTTTCCCAGGTGTCTGAACAAAGAGGCCAGGCCAGGGATGTGAGCTTCCAGGAAATGACTGACCCAGAAGCCACAAATGCTTTCAGAAGCCCCGGAATTAGAGATGGTAATGAACTCATAAATGGCTGAGGGGGAAGGATTAACATGTGAGCTGCCCATTTCCATGGATACAAGCCTCCTTTCATTTCTTTTTACTGGGCTTTTACAGGGAGTCAGAGCTCCAAATCTGATAGGACATCTGTGCTTCATTAGCTGTGTTTCATTAGGTTTATAATGTGATTTAAACGGACCCCTCAAAGCTGCAACAAGGGAGGCTCCTGAGAGTCCCAAGTTCCAGGCGCTGCCTTGCAGGGGGCCCACGAAATGGCTACATGAATGGGGATGAGTGTGCGGAGGTCACGGGGCTGCCGGATGATGGATCTCAGGCTAGGATGAGGTCAGAAACATCTTTTATTCTGCAATTAAGATCTTAAAAAGGAGGCCCGCTACTTGTGAGAGCATCTCTGTAGGGAAAAAGAAGAATTTGGCCTCGAGGACCTGGAAGGCTCTGCTAATTCTTGGCGTTAGGGTTCTGTCACCTACCGCTGGAGCCGTCCCCCCTTCTCGCTTTGGGAGTCAGCACAATTAACACGTGTTTTCTAGGTTGTGGGAGGAAATGGAAAACATGACGGCAGTTGGGTGAACTACGACAGGAAGCAGGAAGCAGCCACTTTTTGAGCGTTCCCTCCAGCAATGATTAAAGGAGAAGCAGGTAGTCAGTCACGTGACAGGACTGAAATGTATAAACTGGGTATCACACTGCTCTGAGAATAGTTGCTATGGTAACCCAGACAGAGATGGAACAGCAGTAAAGGAGAGCTTCCCTGAAAGCAAATGTTATTGATTAAATGAGATTTTTTTGGGGGGGGGTGGTCGCTGGCAGTGGTAAGCGTGGATGTAGGAGGCAGGTGAACCCACTGTAATGACGGTCCAAAGATCGCGGTTTGGTTGTATATTGACAAATCTTGTCAGAAGTCCTCGCAGATGTCAGAAGTTTAAATGGCCACTTGCACAAGCGCCCATTTTCCGTGGCTGAACTTTTTGATTTCAGCGTTACATAATAAAGTCATTGTTTCTTACGAAAATCTAAGATGTGGGAGCCAGGTGGCATTACGAAGCCTTGAGTTCAAAATCCCATCATCTGAAGAAAGGTTATTTTCCTGTAGACTTTATGGCTGTGTCCACTAAGCACCTGATTATTCCTAATCGACTCCTTAAATTCTGCCTTCAGTTGTGCACATTACCACTCCAGAGGTAGCTATTTTGTTTAGGAGACGGGGTGGATCTCTAAACGCGTCCTCATTCCAACTCTGGAAAGCAGACTCCCTGCGAACTTCTCGCCTGTAACCCATCCGCACTACTTTTCCGTTAACTGTAAGACTGAGAAAAGAATTCCTGTCCTACTTTTCAGGATAATTGTGAGAAATAACTTATTAATGATGATAAAGCAGCTTGAAAATACACGCTCTTCACAAATGCAAGGTAATAAAAAATTCATATGAGTAACAGTAACAACAGTTGCATCAGGGCCACTGAGAAGGTAGTTGTGAGTGTGCCCTGAGGTCCGAGGGGAGAGTAAGGACCTATGAATAGGAAATATCCCCTTGATGTGTACCAAGCCAGATATGAGAATAGCCAGATACCCTGGATTTCCTGAGCTGTCATCTGTGTGTGCAACTCAGTGTCCTCTATGGGAACAAATTGAAGATTCAGCAATAGCTTTTTTTTTTTTTTTAAAGAATTGTTGGTCTAATATTCATCGTCCTCAGCATGCCCTTACCATGAGCTGGTTGGAGTGATGTTCTGCAGTAACCAATATTTCTCACTCCTGAGGCTGATGACCTTCCCTTTGTCCCTTTGCCTTCCTTTTATGTAGCAAAGCTGTACAATAGAATACAGCCCTCTGCCAGCAGATCTGTTACTAAAGGAATTCATGCATCTTGCATCTTGAAGATGCATTATTAATGTCTGGACAAATCACATCAGGTGAAACGCAGCAAGTCCCTGGCACTGAAAAAAAGGAACAAAGGCTGGTTCTACAAGAGAGCGATGGATGAGACAAATTATAACAGCTGGGAGTTTCTTGTAAGTAAGATGGCATAAAAACCAGAAATGCTAAAATTGTGTGCACAGACAGCAACTTCGCATTTTTGTGGTAAAACAGATTACACGTGGTGCTGGAAGAAAGCCACCGTAATTGTGGTTTCGTTAAAGTCATGGTGATGTGACTCTGAATTTCTCAACAAAAGGGGCCAGCTTTCCGGTGACCAAATTACTTCCAAGTGCAACCCCAGGCTCTTGTACGTGATTTCCGAGAAGGTCTAGGAAGGATGGGTTTTTCTAATGGAGCCAGTAATCAACTCTGGCTGCACAGGGGAACAAATGAAATGTGGCCTGAGAGAGTCCACCAGGGAAGTCGGGGAAGGGAGCCCATGTGGGAGAGGAGGAGTGGAGTCCCTCTCGTCTTCTGTCCTCTCCAGGTGGGGGTGCCTGGATAGGTTCGCATGAAATAGTGGTTTGCGTCTGTGTGATTCATCCTCCTGCACGAGGACCCACAGTTCCTTTCAACTTCTAAAGTGGGCAATTGGAGATAGATAAATATCAGGTTTATTTCGAATGGATTAGAAAAGGCCATGAGTGCACCATCATTTAGCTGTGCAGACCCATGACTGTACCTACTCTCAGCGGTCACTAATGACACATGAGCTGCTTAAGCACTGATGAGTCTCCCTCCTTTTTTTGTGTAGGGGCCACGGCAGCGAGGATTTGTTTTAAATTGCAGTCAACAGCTAAAGTTTATGATGATATTAAAGGGAGGCAGTTTTTAACCCTACTGCTATGTAATCAGTTTATTAAATAAGATTGCTTTTGGCATCTTGAAAGAAGTGATATTCTTTTTAAATATAAAGAGCTGCTGATATGTTGAAAAAAGAAAACAGTGGTTTCTGTGTGTGTGCATGCGCGTATGTGCGTTTGTGCCTTATGCCTACCGTTCTCTTGTGGTTTCCGTGTAATATTGCCCGCATTTTCTATTTGGAGAATCACTTTCCTCTACGTATACTCAGCAACAAACATGAAACCACCTAATTATATTTTCATAATCATGATTAAAAACCATCTAAATTATCCTGCTTGATGTACTCAAAGAGTTTGTTGATTGCTTTTTGATGTGTATTAGAGCTTTATGCAGAGCCACATCAAATGATTTGCTTCACAATGAAATAAAGAGGAAAAAGGCTTTAGCGTGCACACACGCTTACTTAAAATATACATATATAATTCATAGTTGGCTAATTAGCCAGCATCAACACAAAATCCATGGCCATGAAATAATTGTAGAAAGGCTGATTACCTTCAAATAGTACATTAATTTTCACTTCATATATATATATTTTTTTTTCTCCACAATATTGATTCTACATTCTGGAGATTAAGATTTGAACTTTAGAGTTAACTTTTATGACACGAATCACGTGTAAATATGCTCCTTTGAATGATAGAGGGATTATGAACCAGTTCACATGAAGGAACAGGAATGAACTCCAGTGTGAACTAGTCTTGCTGATTCCCCACAGAGCAGACGAGTGTCCCTTCCCTTCCTCCTGGGGAAAAACGGTGTAAAGACTCCTCATAGTTTTTTTTTTTAATTTTTTAATTTTTAATTTATTTTTTAAATTTTTTAAATGTTTCTTTATTTTTGAGACAGAGAGAGACTGAGCATGAGCGGGGGAGGGGCAGAGAGAGAGGGAGACACAGAATCCGAAGCAGGCTCCAGGCTCAGAGCTGTCAGCACAGAGCCCGACACGGGGCTTGGACCCACAGACCATGAGATCATGACCTGAGCTGAAGTCGGAGGCTTACTGACTGAGCCACCCAGGTGCCCCAGTTTTTTTCTTTTTAATTTACACACATTGCTTCATCCCAGGGTAGGAAGAACTTACTTTAACACTTTGTCTCAAGGCACTTTTTTTTGTATTTGTGGTAACATTGTAGGATGTGTCAAATTAGTCACCTTTGTTTGCACACTCAGATTTCATCAGATGTTTAAAACACATACAGGTTATGTCTAACAAAGGTGTCTGTAAGTCTTTATTAGTAGGGTGTTTTACTTGGTTTGTGAGTCCTGACGGCATTGGAGGCCTGTCTGCTGCTTTTGGAGAGGAGCAGTTTGGAATAAATGGGTAGCTGACAGATAGGGCAGTGCCTGCCAGAAGTGTAAGTCAAAGGGGAGAGATGAGACGTGTTTTCCACATTCAGACATATGCTGATGATGGGTCTCAATAAAGAGTCAAACTAATGAAGGTTTTGAATTTTAATGAGGACACAGGTACACTGAGTACCTGTTGTTTTCCAGATACTGGCTAATTATGATTTTTTAAATATTTATTTTATTTATTTTGAGAGAGAGAGAGAGAGAGAGAGCATGAGCTCGGGAGGGGCTGAGATAGAGGGAGAAAGAGAGAATCCCAAGCAGGCTCTGCATCCCCAGTGCAAAGCACGATGTAGGGTTTCAACTGACAAAACATGAGAACATGACCTGAGCCGAAATCAAGAGTCAGACGCTTAACCAACTGAGCCACCCAGGCGTCCCCATACTGGCTAATTCTGAAGGGTAATGATAAAACAAAGAAAAACTGAGATATGGTTACTCCTGTGGGTGGGGAAGTTATGTAGAAAAAGATCCAATACATATGCAAATTGATATAGTAGAAATATGTGCAGAGGACTATGGGAAAATGGAGGAACAACTTCCAAAACAAATTGGGAAAGGCTTTACTGAAGAGCACCTTGAAAGGTGAGCTGGAGGTTGCTACAGGAAAAGGCAGTGTAGGCAGAGGAAATACAATGCATGCACCAAGGTCAGAAGTGTTGGGGGCATGGCGTGGGAGGGTATGTTGAGTACTTCCATGTTAGCCGAATTTTAAATCATGAGAGGGGAGGAGGCAGGAGATTCAGTTAGAAAGGCAAGAAGCTGGAATGTAAATTGTTGATGTGCTGTGTTAAGAAATTTGACTTTATCTCATAGGCAAAGACGAACCTGGAGTATGACATTATCAAATTTGTGTTTTGGAAAGCTAACTCTCCTGAAGTGTGGGGGACGAACTGCAAAGTGGAAAGAAAGGTTGGCAGAAGGGAGAGCCATTAGAAAGGAATTATACTATCTCTAGAGAGAGGCAATGATAGCCTGAAACAAGGCAATGGCCAGAAGGTAAAGGGGAGAAAGAAGTCCTTGACATCTGTCCCTGTCTAGACACAATGACCAGAGTTGTTAAAGCCCCTCCTTTACAAGGGCCACAAACCAGCCACACCAGACCCTTCACAGTCCCTGCCTTGGCAAGTGCTATTTAGAAACTGCTGACCCCTTTTCCAACCAGCTAATATCTCTTTTATTTCAAGAGGCACTTCCAGCATTAGGTCCTCTGGCAGGCCCCGCTTCCCTCAGCTCAGGCTGAGCTAGGTGTCCTGGTTGGGACTCCCACAGAACCTGACAGAAGTCTAAGGAAGCCGCTACCACCATACCTGATACTTAGTTATGGTCTTGAGGGTAGAGGTTTTGAGGGTTGCACGCCTTGCAACATAATATAATCACAGTGACAACCAAGCCATGGGCACTCCAGGAATATTTTATGTATATATACATATATATATTTTAATATTTATTTATTTTTGAGAGTGAGAGCGAGAGAGAGCATGAGCAGGGGAGGAGAAGAGAGAGAGGGAGACACAGAATCTGAAGTAGGCTCCAGGCTCTGAGCTGTCTGTCAGCACAGAGCCCGATGCGGGGCTCGAACCCACAAACTGTGAGATCATGACCTGAGCTGAAGTTGGACGCTTAGCCAACTGAGCCACCCAGGCACCCCTCCAGGAATATTTTTTGAATGGACAAATGCAGTGTTCAACTTTCATCTCATCAAATAATTCAACAAAAGAAAATGAAATGCCTGTCATTTTTCAGTAAATCTTTTTGGTTGATTCTGGACTTGTGGACTGTAGCTACAGAGTATAAAGTTGCATGAGGATTTGGCAATTTTGTGGTGATTTAGATCAATACAGGCAACCAATAGAAAAAAGAAAGGCCCCCAAAACTCATTGCTAACTTGTATAATATAAACACATACATACAATGAATATATATAAAATGAATATATGATAAATATGTGTAGTGACTATATATAACGAATGTATGTAATGAAAATGTATAGATATAATGAAGGCAGAGAGGAGAACCAGGCCAGAAAATTCTCATTACCATCTACATTAGTATTCGATTAGGCCAAGGTAACTAAGTAATGGTTTCTTGTCCACTCTCTTTTCTGTTGTGGAATGACAGACACTGAGTTAACTCAGATCTTTCAGTACACGTAGGGCCATATTCTTGGGTTACATACTGTCACAGAGCCTTCAAATATGACACAATTATCACTATTATATTATTTTGTCTTTCCATAAGGCACTTTAGGAAATGCCATGATAGATGCTTAGTGACTGAGCTGAAAGGTGATGGACTTTTCCTCTGGCTCTGTGTTGTCTCTTCTGGTCCTGGCCAACATCCCTCCTAGAGTTATTACAGTGATGATTTGACCCCTTGGTTGTGACTATAAAGATGTTTACCATGTTTCAAAATGGCCTAGTTGTCCTGAGATCCAGGGTTTCTTTAGTTGTTTCTGGAAAGAGCTCCAAGGCAACCCAGAGATATGGAAATAGCAGTAAACTGGTTCAGATCTTGGCTTTACCTCAGACAGCTTTGTGACTCTGGAGAAGTCACTGAAACCATTAGGACTGCACTTCCTTTTTGTGGAACGATGTGGTCAGACTGAATATCTTAATCATTCTTTTCACTTGAAGAACAATCTATACTTATTGTAACCATTTATTCATCACGAATTTATTAATTGTTGCCTTGGGCAAAGCCTTGCTCTAGGACAGCGAGGAGACAAAAAAGGAATAGGAGCTTGTGTTTTGCATATCTGTTTTGCCTCTGGAATTTGGGGGGTGTAGGTTTTGATTTTTCTTGAGGATTGACTCTATGTTATAAAAAAAAAGTAATATGGCTTTGAGTGTAACATTAGAAGGGAGTGTAGAATCATCTAATTGAACTTCCATTCTTTATACAAAATACCATATGGATGATTGTTTTTTTTTTTTAGGTTATTCTTGAACACTTTCACAATAAGGGATTTATAGAGAAATCTTAACGATTCCTAAGTATAAGGAAGTTCTTCCCTATACTGAGATGAAAAATTACATCTCTGTGACCTACAAACATATGTTTTTAATTTTTTATTTATTTTTGAGAAAGAGAGAGAGACAGAGCACAAGTGGGGGTGGGGGAGAGAGAGAGGGAGACACAAAATCCCAAGCAGGCTCCAAGCTCTGAGCTGTCAGCACAGAGCCTGACATGGGGCTCAAATCCACAAACCATGAGATCATGACCTGAGCCAAAGTTGGATGCTTAACCAACTGAGCCACCCAGATGTGCCAACATACAAATATTTTTCATTTGTTTATATATTCACTCCATTTATTCCCATAGCGAGTATTTATAGAGCGCCCATCATTTATTCGGTGCAGCGCTAGACTTGGGAGAGAAAACAATAAAAAAAGGCAGACTTTTTCTTGGCTTTATTGATCTCACAGTCCACTGGAGAGGCAGGCAATTAATTGAACAATCATAATACCTTCTCACAAGTATTGTGGTAGTGGAAATGCAGATGTGCTATAGCAATGTATAGGATGATATAAAAGCTGAACCAGTGATCAGAGAGCTTCCTCAAGAGGCATCTAAGCTGAGGGCTGAAGAATGCAGCTGAGGTCTAACCCTGTGTGGTAGGTAGTCTTTGAAACTCATGAAGACGGCATTCCCCTCAGCCCTTTAAGCTAAATATAAAATAATTTTTTCAATTATCATTTCCAGACCTCATAAGTATGCCTGCAGGATCTTCTAATTTGCCAATTCTGTAACGTTGTGAGAAAATAAATGAAATTTGTTTGGCTTGACGTCTTCTTAGTGAACCCATTTGGGCTCCTGTTTTCCTCTCAAAGTGCTTACAAGCCACCTAGTTAATTGTCCATTAAAGAATTTAGTTGGGTGTCAGTATCAAAATTTATTCTCAAGTGTTTACTATTTAAAAATTAAAAATTTTGCCTACTTGTAGTTGTTTTTTTTTCCCCCCTTGGCCTCTCTGGTTCTAAAGGATTTTTCAAACATTACCAACAGTGGTTCTCTCCAGTTGTATTTGCAAGCCGTTACTCCTGGGAGTAATTATCTGAGCCAGGATACAATTTTCCTATCATCTCCACAATCCTACTCTTTGGTTGTGTCTTAATTATGTTTATTTTTCACTTTTCTGCTTGGTGATCACCCTCCTTAGTGAAGATGATTGCAAAGTAAAAGTAGTTATTTTTTTCATATCACCTGATAATATTGCACCATGTTTCCCAAACAGAAACATCATCCTTTTTGTTTTTCATCTCTTTGTACAAACAAGTATGACAAATGCTTATTTTGTCTTTGTACTTTTCACCAGACCAAGTCAACTTCTGGCCTATGTGGACTTTGTGACATTCTTCATATGGCTTCATTGTGTCCTCTTCTTCCTCCTCTGAATCACTGATTATGTGACTCTTATTTCTTTTTTATTCACATGCCCTATTAAAAAAATGAACTTATTAGAGGGTCCTCTAAGCAATTACCTTGATTCTTCAGGATGTTTCCCTTTTATTAACATTATTCCTGATTATATAATCAGACTTTGATTTTTGCTGCCTCCAATACTTCTTTGCCCACATTTGATTTTAGTGTTGTACTCTTCCTGATTAAAAAATATTCTCTTTTAAAAATCTTGGATGCACTAAGTTTATGTCATAAAGAAAGGAGAAGAGGGGCAACTTGGTGGCTCAGTCGGTTAGGCATCCAACTCTTGATTTCAGCTCAGTCTGTGATCTCATGGTTGTGAGTTCTAGCCCTACGTCGGGCTCTGAGCTGGCAGGGCGGAGCCTGTTTGGAATTCTCTGTCTCTTCCTCTTATCTCCCCTTCCCCAGCTCATGCTTTCTCTCTCTCTCTCTCTCTCTCTCTTAAAATGAATACATAAAATTAATAAAACTTAAAAAAAGAGAGGAGAATTAGTATTTATTAAGTGCTTACTATCTTCCATCCCAATATTATGTATCTTATTCATTTTCTCAGCACTGTTTGGGGTTAGTTTGATTATTTCAGTTGTTCAGATGCAGAAATGGAGATTCAGTATATTGTCCAACTTAAGAAAGAGCAAAACTGGGATCTGAGCCTGGGTCTGTCTGACTCCAAAGCTTTTTCTAATGTACCACAGGCTAATTTGCTGACATGCCTGTATGCTGTTTTATGTCTCATGGGTTATGGGTTATTATCACTTCTTTAGAATGTCAGAATTCATCCTCCTTGGAGGGTAAATGGGGATTCACAAGTACCAGAACTGTAGTTTCTTCCAGGTATCATATTGGTCTCCTCAATGATATTTTCACAAATAATTTGTGGTTCTCTGTATCTTCCTAGTAATCTTTACTTTTTGTAGCACTTGTAATTGATGATCACATGGTAAAAAAGGAGGAGCCTTAGGAATAAAAGAACCTAGTCAAAGCCCTAGGGGTCTGTATTATTTATTTGTTGCCACATAACATTATCACCACAAATGTAGCCTCTTACAACAACACAGATTTAGGATGTCACAGTTCCAATACATCAGGAGTCAGGGCACAATTTAGCTGGGTTCTCTGCTTCAGGATCTCACAGGGCTTCTCTCAGAGTGTCAGCTGGGGCTGTAGACTCATCTGGGGCTTGACTGGGGAAGGATCTACTAACAGCACTGAGTGCCTTGCAGGCTGCTGGCTGGAGGGCCCTAGGTTCTTGCTGCCTGTCACTGGAGGTTGCTCTCAGTTCCTTGCCACACTGGCCTCCCCCGCATGGTTTCCTTGAAGCCGGCAAGGGAGAGACTCTCTTCTCAAGGCAGGCATGACAATCTTACATCACATAATCACACACATGGAGCCATGGACATGCCATCACCTTTACCAGATTCTGTTGGTTAGTAGCAAGTCACAGTGCCACGTGCACACGGTGGGAGGATGCCGCAGGGCATGAATACCAAGAGGTGGAACAATGGAGACCATTTTTAGAGTCTGTCTGGCACAGCATCCATTCTTTTCGATATCTCTGTGACCTTTACAGTTCTCTGAGGATTTTCCTTGTCAACATCCTCTTCAACTGCCATGAAAATACCAACTGGCTGTTTCTGATTAAAGCTTTTTTGGCCCCATCTTTTCCTCGTTTTAAGCCTGCTATTCTTCTGTGGACTTTCAGCATATAATAAGTTCTTTTTGTTATAATTCTTTCATATCACTATTTTAGCACCGGTGCATACACACACACACACACACACACACACACAGTATAGCACCTTATAGCATCTCCTCACAGCCCTTCCCAAAGACTTGTCACCAGTCTGGTCCCCCATGGTCACATGCAACATTCTGCTCTTGACCTATTGCTAATGATCATAAGTCACTTCCCAGATTTGAATGCTTTTATTCCTATAAATATTAAAGGAAGGAAATGTGCTTCTTTCACCATGGCCTTTCTAGTCTTCAAGTAGTGTTTATGTGTTTTAAAGAATTCATGTCAACATTATATCTCTTGCAGGAACTTTGGCCAATTTCTTCATTATAACCTACAAGAAATAGCCTGTGGTCAAGTTAATTCAAAGGAGAATGCATGAAGTCTGCAGCCCTGGCAGGCGGGAATGACAGTATTGACCCAAGTCTCTGTTGCTATCAGCCAAGTAGACCACTTATGTCGTAAAGAAAATCAGCACGGCTGGAACGTCAGCTGTGAGGGCTGGAATTGGTATTTATTTTTCTGGACTCTTGTTTCCCACCCAATACATTCTATTTTATTACGGGAAAAAATAATTTAGGGCTTTGGCACAAAACAATTAAATAATTCAGAGACAGGTGATTTTTTTTTTCAACTCTGTAGCTGGATGAAATATTCATAAGATGTAGATCAGTAGGTCCATTTCTTAGATGGGCAGTGCATGGGACCCCCAATGCTTCATCACAGTGTGGCTGGAGAGCTCAAAGGCAGGCAGCCTTGGGCTTGGCATTCATGTAAAAAAACAAAAACAAAACCCAAAACACAACACCACTCTGCATCATGGTCTTTAAATCCATTCTTCCCTATTTAGACCCCTGGTGCTTGTCACTTGATGTGGCATCTTGGACAATGACTGGAGCTTCCAAAGTACCTTTTGTCCTCTATGGTGTTTCCAGTATCCCTTTCAGTAAATTTTTAATGACGCTTTCAATTATGGGCCAAATAACATTTGACAGAATGCACCCTTGTCTAATACTAGCACTTAGACTGGAGTGGTGTTTTTAGATAGCAATTAGTATCCACAATGCTGTCATGATATTTGTGAACATACTTTAGGGTTGATCTTAATGATCCCATTACAGTATTCTCTACTTTTTCACAAATGTGATGGTCTTGCTTTTATGGAATTGTGGAGAAGCTCTGGATTTGGGTTTTGATTGGAAAGGACTAAGCCGGCGTGTTTTTCTCTTCTGGGTCTGTAACCTGCTGGAACCAGATCTGCTGAAGGTCTTCGGTCGCTCCAGTGTGCCCCTGCAGCACAGTGTGGAAGAGCTGTAGCCATTGTATGTGAAATTGCTAGGAGATAGAACTGCTGCAGCGGTGTCCTTGTGTCCTTGTGAACCATTAGGTGAAATGAAAGTTCTCATAGAAGTTTCTGAAAGCTGTAAGGCAAGACACAATGCTTAAGACAATGTTTATCTTTTCCATAAAATAGTTTTTAATTCTCTCAGCTGTGTAAACTA
Organism: Cryptoprocta ferox; assembly: GCA_028646485.1. Taxonomy (NCBI): domain Eukaryota; kingdom Metazoa; phylum Chordata; class Mammalia; order Carnivora; family Eupleridae; genus Cryptoprocta; species Cryptoprocta ferox. The sequence goes on along the minus strand of CM053566.1, from coordinate 43,539,281 downwards.
AATGTATAGCTGCTACCACATTTGGCTTGAATGAGTGAAATATACATAAGCAAGTTGATACTTGAGCAATAATTCAGAAAACTTTGCCCCCAAATACTCTTGCAAGCAAGGAATGAGAAGGTTGTTGTTAATTCCCAATTGTTCCAGTCAGCATTATACAGTTCTTATCTTGGGGCCTGGTTTTTATGGGTGTAACATGGCCGTAGATAACAACTTACATATGGGCTTATCTAGGCCCCCCCTCTGATAATAGAGAGGAACCACCAGGAGGCTAAAGGACCCAATGAAAACATAACCTCCATTGAATCCTAATAGGAATATATGGTTGATCTTTTTTTCCCTGAACCTACAGTGCTCTGAGGACATTTTGCAGTTAAATGCTTATGAAAATAAAAAACTTATTCTTCTGTAGTGTGTTTATATTGCCATCTAGCTATGACCTTGTAGTCCATCTCAGAGATTGATTTCTGACTTTTTCTGTTAGGAACATGCCTTTGCAGAGCTAAGGAAAATTTCAGTGCCATTCAATAAAGTTATATTTGTATTAATCTGTTCTGTTTCCAAACCATAGTTATGGTTTTCTTGGTTTGTTTGTCTGTTTGTTTGTTTGTTTTTACCAACCTGGGTTTGGATTTCTAAGTAAGAGGCCTAAACCTTCCAGATGGCATAGATCTCATAATTCTACATTATGATCATATTTACTTAATATTTATCCAAAGAAAATACTCTTTATTTCAACTTAATAGTGTAGAATATTTGCACACATTTCTCTGACTTTCATTCATATCCTGGAGTAGTACATCATCCTTTCTGCCCCAGGCCCTTGCACCTGGTATTCCTCCTACCTGGAATACACTTTCCTTCATTTTTCCTAGTTAATTCACCTCTAAAACTTAGCTCAAAGTAATTTTTCAGAGAATCTTACATAAAACCTTCTACCTTAGCTTGAACTAGGTCTATTTTCCCACTTAAAATTATGTATCACTTCTTGGTGGCCCAAACCTCAAATATAATTAAATAATATATTGTGCAACCAGTTATTCACATTGAATTCCCAGGCAGAAGATACATGTCTTGAAGTTGAACATTTACAACTTCTTATTTACAGTCCTATCCCAAGCTCCTCACTCAGATCCTTTAACTAGAAGATGTTCAATCCCGATTTATTGATTGAGTAAATGAATATTACTTGAATAATTCGACTAATTTTGATCAAATCTGTTATATCACCAAAGAATAGCAATGTATATCTTAGGTCTAGTTCTGGCCTGGACTCCCACTGTTCCTCTGATATCTCTGCTCTAAAATTGCGGTTTTATAGTCATGGATCCACTGGAATTTGTGGCCTGAAGTGGTTTATAGAAAATAAAATTGAAATACATTTGATTGTGCATTTCTAATTCATAATAATAGAAGCATGATTCAAATATGGATTAAAATAGAGTTGAGAATAGCCATTGGGAAAGAGGAGGTATTTCTTGTATATTTTTGTTTGGAATAGAAATATATGTTTGGATCTTTCCTTGTATCTGAAGAGAAATTAGATGTTAAATAACATTTAACATAGGACAAGCAAACAATATCTGATTTGATATTGTGATAGAAGAGGCACGTTATATATTCTGAGATAGATTTTGAGATTCAACAGCAAACGGAAGTTCAATAATTATCTTTCATGAGTACTTTGGTGGACATTGCTCAAAATGAAAGGTTTACTCTTAATTTTCTGATGGAAAAACTTGTTGCATAGGATCCTTGTAGTTCCATTTTATTTTTTTTATTTTTAATTTTTTTTAACATTTTTCATTTTTGAGAGACAGAGAGAGACAGAGCATGAGTAGGGGAGGGGCAGAGAGCGAGGGAGACACAGAACCCAAAGCAGGCTCCAGGTTCCACGCTGTCAGCACAGAGTCCAATACGGGGCTCAAACTCACGAACCATGAGATCATGACCTGAGCCAAAGTCGGACGTTTAACAGACTGAGCCAGCCAGGCGCCCCATAGTTCTATTTTAAAGAGGCTGACTCCAGAGGTTGATTCAGTTTCATGTGACTTCAGTTGTATCAAAATACTTTTTTCTTTGAGACTCTTCCATATTCCGACTGTCAAACCAGCCTCTGCAACTCACACTTTTCTCAACATCTGTACCAAATAGTAGTCTCTGGAAAAATGAGAAAAGATGATACTATTGTAAATCTTGCTGTGGATATGCTGGATTTTAGTTTTTGCTGAGAATACGTGAAAAATGAAGTCTACCTGGGAGGGTTCATTGCAATGCTGGAGGAAGTGTTGGGTGATGAGATACTCAATTATGTTACAGTTGATGGCACCATCTTGGATTTATTCCTTGTCCCCAAATCAGTCATGTTGGATTTGGATTTTTGAATGCCAAAATGTTTTTAACAAAAGAAATATTTTCTATTAGAGGTTTATGGCAGAGGTCCTCTCTGGTGAACTGTTTATCCCTCACTGCTAAGTGAACTGTTCCTCTTCCTCAAGTCCTCAGCCTATGACTTGGCATACAAAGGCCTTCAATAAATGAAAGAAACCACAGAGCCATTCAATGTGCATGTAATTGCTGCGGTTAGGTGGTATCATAAACATGCAGTTACAAGGAGTCACACTTTGCCTAGCAATGTTAATGTAAACCTTCCTTTCTTCTGTGTTCATTTGTTTTTGCTTTGCCTTGAGGATGAGAAAATGCAAGCACTCATAGTTGCAAACTTCACAGGGAAATAGCATTTTTATCCCACTGGAGAAGCGGCCAAGGATGAATGAGCCCTGCCCTCAACTTCAGACACCAAGTTTCTGGAATTCCAGACAATCAGTGCTAGGGCAAGAGGCACATATCCAAGTCTGAAGTCTTTTTTAAAGTAAGAAAAATGACTTTCTTCTATTACAAAAACAATATATGATCAGGCAGAAAATGGTGAGACAAATGCTGCGCATTACTTTCTAATAACATTGAACTATTATATGATGACTTTTTGATTTTGTGCCACATCTCCTATGAAAGCGAGAGATTTTTAAGGCAGGATCTATATCTCAGTCATTTCTATATGCATAGAATTGGTGTCTTTGTTTCACATCCATAATATGATTATGGACTAAATGACTAGTAAAGTTACTTCATCCATTTTATCAAGGCTACAGTTATGCAGCCAGTAATAGCACATGATCACACAAGAGGTTTTGGATCATTCCATAAAATCAGCATAGTTCTTTAGACCAAGTTTGATGGAGACAAGACAGATTTTTTTTTTCTTCTGGAACCAGTGTGAGTGAATACATAGCTGAAAGTTTTCTGTGTTGGTTTTAATTAGACAATTATTCACACAGAAAAGTAAAATAAAATAGAATCAAGAAACTCAGTATGTTTTCTGGAAAGGTTAAGATGATGTGGCCCTTATCTGACCTCATATTTTAGAGCAACTTGTTAAGAAACTGGAGAATAGTATTTGCCTGTAAATGTTACACTAAGCTTCTTGATCATCTTTTGCCTGCATTACCTAAATGCCATAATTGATATCAAGTTTGTGAGGCAGAAGGTCCAGCAATAGAACTTTGCAACTCATATCTCTTTAGATGGTATATGGGGAAAGCAGATGACAGCTGGGTCCTGAAAAATCATTGCAGTGATTTAAACAGGTGAAAGACTGAGCAATGTGATTTCTATTAATATATAGCAAAGAATTTTTAACTATAAACCCAGGCCTAGGCTTCTAGGAAGTGGTGAATAGACTAATTGGATGCATAGAAATAAGATTAAGGATCAACTCACTTTATGGATTAAAAACATGAACATAAGACCTGAAATTATAAAACTCCTAGAAGAAAACATAGGGAGTAATCTCCTTGACATCAATCTTGGCAATGATCATTTTGGATCTGACATCAAAAGCAAAGGCAACAAAGGCCAAAATAAATAAGTAGGACTGCATCAGACTAAAAAGCTTTGAGCAGCAAAGGAAACCATCAGTGAAATGAAAGGGCAACCTATAGAATGGGAGAAAATATTTGTATACCACATATCCTATAAGGAATTCACATCCAAAATATATAAAGAACTCCTACAACTCAAGAGCAAAAAGCCCAATAACCCAATTTAAAACTGGGCAAAAAACCACATAGACATTTTTTCCGAAGAAGACATTTATCTGGCCAACAGGTACAAGAAAAGGTGCTCAACATCACCAATCATCAAGAAACTGCAAATCAAAACCACAATGAGAGATCACCTCATACCTTTTAGAATGGCCATCATAAAAAAAAAAAAGATACCAAGTGTTGCCACAGATGTGGAGAAAACAGAACCCTTGTACATTTTTGGTGGAGATGTAAATTGGTGTACCTACTATGGAAAACAATATGGAGGTTTCTCAAAAAAATTAAATATAGAACTCTACCATATGATCCAGCATTCCTACTTTGGGGTATATATCCAAAGGAAGTGAAAACAGGATATTGAAGAGATATCTGCATGCCCGTTTTCATTTCAGCATTATTCACAAGAGCCAAGATATAGAAACCACCTAAGTATCTATCAGTGAACGAATGAATGAAGAAAATGTGGCCTCTGAATGGAGTGGAATATTATTCAGCCACGGGAAAGAATGAAATCCTGCCATTTGTGATAACATGGATGGACCTTGAGGGCATTATCACTGTGCTAAGTGAAATAAGCCAGAAAGAGAAAGACAAATATGAGATGGAGTATGTGGAATCTAAAATAAAATTTAAAAAGTCAAACTCTTAGTAACAGAGAGTAGAGAAGTGGTTGCCAAGGGCTGCGGGGTAGGACAAGTAGGGAGAGTTTGAGAAAAGGAATCTAATGCAAAATATGGTAAGTATAATAGATAAGACTGTATTGTGTAGTTGAAATTTGCTAAGAGAGTAGAACTTAAATGCTCTCACCACACAAAAAAAGATTAATTACATGAAGTGATGGATATGTTACTTAACTAGATGAGATGGGGAGAATCCTTTCACAATGAAAAAAATATCAACTTGGAGCAAAAGTCTGAGGCAGAGAAGGAACTCAGAATAAGACCCACACAGAATGGGTAGGAGGTGGGGCAACTTCCTTGAGATATAGCAGGAAGAGGATGATGGGACTTGGCTATGTTGTGACAGTCCCACTCAGGAATAAGAAGGTCAGTCTATGTATAGTAACTCTAAATTCATAAAGGAATTTTTTTGCAGGTCTCAGTTTACAAGTGAATTGAAGAGTGCCCTATTTCTAGATCCTCATTCTTGGAACTCATAAGAACTGAACTCTGAGTATAGGTTACTTAACCTTTTTGTACTTCACTTTCCCCATCTGTAAAATGGGAGAAATAATTGTATTTACCTCACAGAGTTGTTTAGAGGATAAAATGAGTTAACACATGTTACAGGCTTAGAAGTGAGCCCACATAGAAACCATTCAACAAAGGTCAGTTATTATTATTTTCAGAAGTTGATTAATGGGAAGAACCTTTTCCAAATTGGAAGACTAAAATCAGCAAAGTGCTTCATGTCATAGGGCTTAGAGAAAGATGAATTGAGATATTTCTCTTTTAGTGTCAACAAGCACACACAAATATTATTTTACAAAATTGATCCCTACACTCTACAAACATGTACTAGTGAATTTCTATGTGCAAAATGCTTCTGGGTACTAATGGCAATATACAGTTGAATCAGCCTTCTACCCAGTAGAAAGAGAAGTCTCATACCTATTTACCTGGCATTCCCCCCACCCTTTTACTTTCATCTGAGCCTCATATACATAAAATTCCCTCATTTTCCTTTCTGATGGTGCAGCACAAAATGTCAGAGTTGGGCAAATAGCATCATGTTGTTATTCATAGACGGTTAGGCAAGGACTGGGTCTCACGTTTGCCTGGGATTACTTGAGACCTATTATGATATAGCTTATATATTGACAAACTAGACATTTTTCTAGAACTTTACCACATTACAACCCTATATTCCAGTCCCTGAGTGCTTTAGTAGTATCTTGTAGGTTCAGGGTAGATACCTAGCAAATCTTGGTTGAATGAATAGGATGTGTGGCCACACAATTCTTTTAATCACCTGAACTCATAGAAGAAGGGTTTTCTTCCCTTCATTACAAGAGGAGAAGTGCTCTTTTGATGAAAGAGGGAGTCCTGATTGGCAATAATAATATCATCAAGCTGCCTTCTGAAGTGAGCACTTGGTGAAAAAAATTGTTTCTTACAGAAAATATGGAACGAAGTCTGTTAATCAGGACTTGGGAGACTGACATCACATGGGCAAAAATCCAAAATGTTGAAAATATTCTCTTGGGGAGTCTGATGGGAAATAGGGCATTCTCATACATTGCTGGTAGGAAGGAAAAATGGTATAAACCCAATGGATGGGATTGTGTAATAGCTAGCTAGATCACGTACACATTTCCATTGACTGGAAGTCCCCTTGCTAGGTATTTGCCCCCAAAATAAACTGACAAAAATATTAAAACATATATGCACAAAGCTATTTATTGTAGTGCTTCTTTTAATTTCAAAAGACTAGAAATAACCTATATTGTCCATCAACAAGGGTTCAGGTGAATGAGCTATGGTACAATTATACAATGGAGTCCCATGCACCTGTAAAAATAAATGCTGAGTGTCGATGCATACACTGCTTTGAAGTGATCTCCTGGTTAAATGAAAACGTCAAAGTGCAGAACAATGTGTCTGATAAACTATCTCATATCCAAGAAAGGTGTAGGATAAGCAGATATGAATATATTAGTTTATACTTAAATAATGAAAGGATAAACTGAAGGCTAATAAAAATGGTTACCCCTAGGGGGTTGGAGTAAGATGGGATCAGTGCTTTGTAGCATTGCCTTTTGATCCACGTATATGTTTTACATAGTCAACAAACAAAATTAAGTCAAAGTGAAACTAGCAAGCCCTCCAAATCAAAAGCCAATGAAACAAATGAATTAAAAAAATGTATGCCTCACAAGGCAGATGAACTCGAGCCAGGAGATGGTATTACAAACTTCATTTGTTCAGATCCAGAAACTGAGGCCCTGGGAGCTGAATTCTGGCTCACGGAGCAGGATGCCAGAGGCATGATGGAATTCTGATTTGCTCTTCTATCTTGGTTGGTTCACCAGCCTTTCATTGCATCTACTTACTTTCTCTATGTAGAAAACGGGCATCTCGCAGGTATGTAAACATGAATCCTCAACAAAGTCAACGGTAACACACTTTAAAAAAAAAGGCATCATGTACTTGTGTCATCTGGTCAGATTTGCTAGGGAACGAGCAAAAACTGTGAAGGGCAACTTAGGATTCCTGAAACTGATCGCCGCGTTCTGTGGAAGACGGGTTTACACTCACGGGACCAAAGTTCTGTTGATGAAGAAGCTCTTGGAGCAGCAGCGCTGTCACGCCTTGGACATTGTCCTCGGAGCCACGTTCCCCGAGTGCATGTATCACACACAAAAGTGGCATCTGGCTCTTCAGCAGAGCTCGCCAAAGAAGCCGGTCCCAACTTTCCCAGCAGCTTTCCTCCAAGTCGTTCTGGACGAAGATTCCAAACCGTGCTCCTAGCACTTTCAGAAAGTTTCTTCAGCCACGGGGAGAGCGCAAACGGTGCTGCAAAGCTGCCAAAACAGCATTCAAGTTTCCCTCTTGAACGGCGAGAGGAGCCAGCTTCTTAGGAAGCAGCCTGCTGCTGCGGGATGACACGGGGGCCCCAGCAGCGTTGAGAAGTCTCTGACTACCCTGAAGTTGGAGGCCATCCCGGGGAATCTATGCAGCGAAAGCTCAGGCGGGCCAAATGGCCACTCGGAACTGCCAAAGGCTGCCTGGATCACTAGTTCGCATAAGCTTGGTCTCAGCAGGCTGCGATACTGGCGTTTGTTCAGTGGGGGGAAAATATAAAATAAACTTTGTGTGGCAAGTGATAACCCTGACATTTCGATGTATTTACCACAATGATGTTTCCTAGAGTTACGGAGTAAAACAAATTAGAATTATAAATACCATCCAATTTTCCTAACAGCTCTTGTGAGTTATTAGTGGAAATCAAATCACCTTAGTCAATCAAAGGCAGCTTAAATGCCACTATGCTGTTCTCCCTGAAGACCTGAAAACACCTATCATTCCTATGGAGTGGTGTGGCAGAGATGAAACTCATCTGCGTAAATATGAAAATCAAGTGAATGGTTTTGTACTTCTACTAAGTATAGTACTTAAATTCGGTTACCTTTCTGAGCTTGGGCCTGAAATCTGATGCAATGCTTACGGCTTCATAGGAGCTCTGGGAATGAATGAAAATATATCATTATCCTTTTTCCATGGGAAGTCATTGCATTAGTGTCACACTATCTGCATGTGTAGAGGAATTTAAAATCAATGTTAACTCGTGATGATTCCACATAAAAGGTTGAGTCGGGGGCCTTTTGCAAGGAGACTTCTTGGTGAGGAGCAAGACACTCGGAAGGCTATTTGAAATAAATCTTTCATTCCCGTCAACCTTCACCTGAGAAGGAAGCAGAGAGACCCACGTTTCTCTCATGGCCACGGGCTGTGGTAATTGCTGAATACTTGGATGAGTTGTCAACTTGATAGCTGTTTGTCGTGTCCTACTTAATTGGAGCCCCATAGAACAGTAATGAAGTATCCTCTCCATGCAGATGACTTTGTGATTGATGACCCAGCTGAGGAAATCATTTACAAATACAGCCCAAAATTCAGCCTGGTGATGGATCTCATCTGATATTCTCTTGGTCCTCCGACGGTGGCTCTTTGATTGACACCCACAGTATTGTGATAACCCAAGAGAAAAATCTTGCCTCTAGACACAACAAAGGCCCCTAAATTGACTCACTCTTATTGAAATAGAGTGAAACTTCGTTAGCCTCTTTTCTAGCTGACGGAAGGTTTAGTGCATATATATTTTTAATGCAGTGTGGGTGAACATATTACATTGGAAGTAATATCAGTTGATTGACGTTTTAAGAAATTGAGTTCCATTTTTGTGTGGTCATTTTCTCAGTTAGATGTGCAGAAGCAAGAGGGTGCTGGAGGCCCTGGCAGTCTCTGCACAGTGACGCCTCCTTTGGGAGGAGGTGTTGTAAAGGGCATGGAGGATGTAGTGATTTAATGATCAATTTCCACTCATGCAAGCTTTCCCATCTCCTTTCAACAACGAATGAAGTCACATAACAACACATTGTTTTTTTGTTTGTTTGTTTTTGCTGTTCAAGATACTCATCTCACCATTAGAAATAATTGGGTTAATTTAAAAGTTATAAATGAAGGATAGAATATTCCAAGAAGGTATGACCTAATAACCTGCAGTAGTCATTTGTAGGGAAAGATGCTATTAGTCCCAAGGAAGGCAATTGAGTGATATTTTAAAAAAAGAATCAAATGGCTAGTGTTCACCAGGAGTCATTCTCATTATAAGGCCAAGGAATCAACTCAGGCAAAAGAGGTGAGAAAAAAAATGAAAAGATGTGGAAGAACATCAAATTATGTGATTAACATCGTCTCTCGCAACGTAAAGTGCAATGAGTTTATATACATGTAGACAGATTCTTGCATTTACATTTTCCCATTAGAACCATATTAAATAGAGTTAATGTTTATCTATTGCTCTCAGAACTTAGAAATGTACTCCCAAGGATTTTGAGCAAAGATATTGACAAGAACATAGGGCAACTGACAATGATATATAGTGACCTATGATATCTCACTCCATTGGAAAGTAAATATAGGAAAATCCATCCATTCATTTACTCAGCCAACCATTAATTCACAGTTACATATTGAGGGCCGATTAGACGACGGAAATGCAGGGTTAAAATTAGATCTCTATCAATTTTGTGATTATAAAAATATATGTGATTATAGGTAGTACATATATAAATGCATGTTTACATACATTCATTTGAATATTGTTGAGCACTTATTATATGTAAGATAGTGTGCTAGTCATAAGTGGAAATCTGGCAATGAAATGGAAATGCCACCCTGGCCCTCTGTGATGTATAATCAGCACTTGTCAGTTCTGGGGAAGATAGAGCTTGCTTTAGGGAATGTTCCATGGAGTAGACAGCATTAGTGCCGGATCTGAACGCTGGATCGAATTTCCCTAGGTGGCGATGGGGAAAGAGAAAATAAAGGAAACTTTCTAGGTAACTATTCAGAGGTGGAAAATGGCAGGGAATGTTTAAGAATGACCATTTGGCAGGGCACAGTGTGGGAGCAGAATGGTGGAGAGAGCCAAGTAGAGCAGCTGCAGGAGATAAGGGACCGGATCTCAGCAGGCTTGCTTTGAATACTGGAGTGGAGAGTTTGAGCTCTGTCTTTACACACACTAAACACATTCGTGTTTTCTGAGGAAAGGTGTAATAAAATCAGAACTTGGCTAGAACAGCCTTTATCATAAAAAGGTCTAGAAGATGTCTTTAAGGAGAACAGACCCAGGTGTGGAGACCAATTAGACAAGAGGTAGGGACATACGGCGAGGACATATGGTGGAGAGAGATGTTGAGGAGCAAATGGACAGCTTTAATAACTGAATAATAACTGAATAATGAAGGAGAAGCCAAGATGGCGCCACACTTTACTCACTGGAGTAGGGAGAAGGAAAACCAGAGGTGGGAAATATTTGGAGCTAAAGATAGTAAATTCTACTTTATTCTGTGTGAACACAATATACAGTATAATTTCTCCTAGTGCAGTAATTTCTCCCTTTCACAGTAACATTTCTCCTAAAAGGAAAAAATGCTTTACTTCTTAGAATTAAATGGTCAATAGTTTCTTAAAGTTGGCATTGCTCGGGGACTGATTCCCCATGGCAGGAAAAAGGAGTCTTAGGAGTGTTAACGTCTCTTTCTCAGCTTTTACATTTCAAGAGTCATGGCAGAGACTGTTCCTATGCGGGTAAAAATGAATAAAGCTGACTCCTCCAGCCGCCATCACTAGTTAGAGATGTCGCTGTTGGGATCAAGGAGAGCACAGGTGCCGTTGTCGGGATCAGTGCAAGCCAGGATTCTCTCCTCACCAGCCCTGCCACCTGGGGAGTGATCCAGACAGTGTGGGCAGCAGGGGAAGAGAGGATGAAATGGTGTAGGCATGCCTTCATTCCCTCACACATTAGCCAGCAGGTGTATGCTTTTGTCCACCGCCTGCTCACCTTGCTTGTCTCTTTGGCTCTTTCTTTTGGGTTTACTTCTCCTATTACTTCCTTCTCTCCAATTCCTGATCATCCTAAACCAGTTTGCCTCTACCCCCCCCCCCCCCACCACCAACATTGTCTGGTCTTTTAGCTCTTCTTGACATTTTCTAGCCTCCGGTTTTATTTTTATTTTTTATTATGAAATAGTCCAAACATACAGAAAAACAATCACAGAGAATAAGTAATGTCACAAACATCCACTTACTATGAAACTTTAATGAATGTTAACATTTTGGGGCACCTGGATGGCTCGGTTGAGTGTCCGACTTTGGCTCAGGTCATGATCTCACGGTTCGTGGGTTCGAGCCCCGCGTCGGGCTCTGTGCTGACAGCTCAGAGCCTGGAGCCTGCTTTGGATTCTGTGTCTCCCTCTCTCTCTGCCCCTCTCCCACTTGCACTCTGTCTCTCTCTGTCTCTCAAAAATAAATAAATGTTAAAAAATTTTTAAAGATTAAAAAAATAAATAAATGTTAACATTTTGCCTTATTTACTTTGGATCTTTTATTAAGAGATCCCCACCCCAACTCAGTTAAAACCTGTTGGGGAAATCCTCTTGATATTGTAACAGTTCTCATTCCCAGATGTTAGCACTCTCTTCAGTCTGTTCTTTTTATTCCTGTGCATGTTTTTATATTAGTACTAGACTATATAAACATATATATATATATATATACATACACACACCCCCCTATATATATAGACATTAAACAATGTTGTTTTGCATGTTTTTAATCTTTGTACTGATAATGTATTGATATTCTACCATTGGACTTTTTCTTTTTTTTCCCCAATCTAATACTTTTGAGATTTATCTATTTTGATAAATGTAGCTCTAATTCATTTATTTTGATTGCTGCATAAAGTCCTCTGTATGAATATACTACAATTTATTTATCCAATTCACCCTTAATAAACATTAAATTGGTTCCAATTTTTTTTTTCTGCTACAACAAAAAAACCTGCAGCGATCATTCCTCTGCATGTCTTCTTGGGCAGACATGCTGGAGAATTTATCTAGATTGCATGCTAAGAATTGGCATTGTTACACTGTCAAGCATGCTCTTTACTAATTATTGCCATATTGATCTCTAAAGTTATGGAACCAGTTTGTATGCTCACCAGCCCTGTGTGTTAGGTCTTCCTCCACATTTTTCTCAACATGATGGACTAACAGGCTTTTAAGTTTGCCAATGTGTTGGGAATGAAATGGTGTCTCATTGATGTTTTCTTTGTTACTTTGCATTTCTTTAATTACCAATGAGATGGAGCATTTCTTCATAAGTTTCGTATAAATTCTGGTTTCCTCTTTGTGAAGTGCTTGGATATATACTTTGCCTATTTTTTCCTAAGAGTTTTTCTTTCTGATTTTATGGTTTTTATATAATACACACACACACACACACACACACACACACAAATAACTTTTCCCAGTTTGAGGCTAGATTTTTCACTTTGTTTATGATATCTTTTGGTGCAGAAAACCTTTTTTTCAAGTTTGTTTATTTTGAGAGAGAAAGAGAGAGAGAGAAAGAGAGGGAGAGAACCAGCAGGGAACAGAGAATTCGAAACGGGCTGTATGCTGACATCAGAGAATTCATGAACCCTGAGATCATGACCTGAGCCAAAGCTGGATGCTCAACTTATTGCTCACAGGCGCCCCCAGTGTAGAAAAACTAATTTAATAAGCCAAATGTATCAATCTTTTATTTTCATTTTGTTTTTCTACTTTTTTTCTACTGTCTTTGTTCTCTAGGTATAAATTCTAATAATCTCATGAATTTAATTGGCTTGCCTTCCTACATTTTATTTTCTGAAGTAATTTTTAAGGTGGAGATTTTAAATTTCTTGAAGGTACGTTAGACCTCACCCATATAACTTGTTTTGAGAGGGGAGACTTCGCGGGTGCAAGAAATTTGTGACTGCTGCTTTTTTTGGTGTGCAGTTTAATAGCTTGACTATTTCTTCAGTCAATTTGGTAAACTATATTTTTATAGAAGGTTATCCATTTATTGGCATAAACTTACTCAAAGTATTTTTAGGGATTTATCCATCTCTATCTGTAGTTATGATCTTTTTATTTGTAATATTCTTTGGTAAGATCTTAGTTTTTCAAAGATCAACTTTTATTTTCTAGATTCTCCTTATTGTTTGTTTCTATTTCTTTTTTTAATGTTTATTTATTTTTGAGAGAGAGAGAGAGACACAGAGTGCGAGTGAGGAAGGGTCAGAGAGAGAGGCAGACACAGAATCTGAAGTGGGCTCCAGACTCTGAGCTGTCAGCACAGAGCCTGATGTGGGACTCAAACCCACGAATGGTTAAAATCAGACCTGAGCCAAAGTCAGACCCTTAACCTACTGAGCCACCCAGGCATCCATGTTTGTCTTTCATAAATGTCTTCTTTTACATTTTACTTCCTTCCTCATATACTTTTATGGTGTACTCTTGTTCTTTATCTAGTTTTTTAATTTGAAGGCTTAATTATTTTATGTATGTATATATGTATGTATGTACATATGTGTTTATTTTTCCCAGCTTTATTGAAGTATACTTGACAAATACAATTGTAAGATATTTAAAGTGTACATGTTGGTAGTTTGATAAATATACACATTGTGAATGGATTCTTACCATCTGGTTAATGAACACATCCCTTTAAAAAACTATTGATTGTTTTGCAACAAGTTCATCGATGGCCATAGAGTTAATAACACTTTAGTTGCATATCACAAGTTTTGAAATATAATACTTGTAGGATCATTCAGTAACTTCTGCTCTGGTTTTTTTAAGCCATGGATATTTAGAAGTCCAATTCTTAATTTCCAAACACATGTGTCTTAATTTACTGTATTTTTATGGTTGATTTTTTGCATTAAGTTCAGAAAATATAAGCTTTATAATATAGATTAGTTGTAATGTGTTAGGGTTCCCTTTCTGATTTAGGTTATTCTTAGTTTTCATCAGTGTGTGCTTATGAAGATATATGCTCTCTATTTTGGGCATATGAGATTTTACATGTATGTTAGGTCAAACCAGTACTTTGTTGTTCAGATCTTTTACAGTCTTACTCTATTTTAAAATCTGATTTACCCGTTATACTTGAGGATTATTAATTTCTCATTAATCTTCTCATATTTGGCTTCTATATTTCAAAGCCTTGCTGAATAGAGCATGTTCAAGAGAGACCAGCTTCATGTCTTCTATTAGGTACCTATGATGTCATGATTAACTCACTGACTTATGTATTCATTCAGCCAACAGATATTTACTGGATACTTCTGGTGTGCCTGACACTGTTCCAGGTACTGGGAATAAAACAGTGCGCATAACCAGGAAAGTCCTTGCTTTCAGGAAGCTTATGTCCTAGTTGGGGAGAGAGGCGATCTATCATGAACAGCCAGTGTCTGAGGTCAGGGAGCTGCAGGTGCTGTAAAGGAGGAGGAAGCAGGGGAGGGGTGAGAGATGACAGGCTGGGATGGGAAGCTCCATTCCGGGAATGATCAGAGAAGGAAACCTGAGGAGGTGACACTTGAAAAGGACTGAACAAAGCATGGAGGTGAGTCATGAAAGGTCATTACAGGCAGAGACGATGGAAGAGGACCTGAGGAGGAAGCATGCTCTATTGAGGAAGCGCCACTGTTAGGTTTGAGGAATGGCAAGGGCCAGAGTGACAGGATAGGACCTTCTTTTTGGAAGAGTACATCTGTGGGCTGCATGGAGAGCTAAAGGCACTGAAACGAGGGGGCGGTGAAAGGCCAGCAAGGAGGTTAATGTCACAGTCCAGGTGGGCAAGCTGACAGTGGTTTGCACTATAAGGATGATGGTAGATGTAGGAGGATTCAGAATCTGGTGATGAACTGGATGCCAGATAAGATAACAAGACAGGAATCAATGGGTCCTAAGATTTTTGCCCTGAGCTACTGACTGAATGGGATTGCCATTTAGCAAAGGGAAAGACTTAGAGGATCTAAAAATGAAGAGTTATGCTTCGTAAGTAATGCTGTAATATTACTCTGGTGATGCCTCTTAATTATTGTGCCTGTTGTTTGCTTGTCTGCTCTCATATGCACTCCCTGCACCCCCCTTCCTATCCCCCCGGAACCACAGGGGACTGCAGTTATTCTCACCCTTCCCCCACAACAGCAGCTGTTATGAGGAGATGGCCAGCATCTTCTGCTATGGGTGTGAGGATGGAAAGAGAAGGAGACATCCAGAGCCTGAGCCTTCAGCCCTGCTAGCGTTTAAGGTTGAGGGAAGGCAGAGCAGAAAGAGCAAAGAGTATGGCGACTTGGGAGGAAAGTGAAGAAAGGCTTTCTCGAAAGAAGGTATCATCAGCTCTGTCTCATGTTGCAAAAAGTTGTGTAGGATGAAGTTTGGAAACTGACCATTGGTTTTTGATAACATGAAGGTCTTTGGTAACAGTGATAAGAGTGATTTTTTTTTTTTTTTTTTGGTGTGGCATGAACTAAGGTTTGACTGAAGAGGGTTCAAGGAAGAATTAGATCTATTTCATGGCTAGTGTTCTGTTTTAATGCTATTAGCACATTTTGACTTGAATTCTACCGTAGTCCAGGTTTCTTTTGATATTTGTATTAGTTTTCTAGAGCTGCCATCACAAAGTAGGTCAGACTAGATGGCTTAAACAACAGAAATTAATTTCTTCACAGTTCTGGGGGGTTGATGTCCCAGATTGAGGGTGTCAGCGGGGCTGGTTTCCTCTGAGGGTTCTCTCACTGGCTTGGAGATGGCCGCCTTCTCCTGTATCTTCACATCATCTTTGTCTTCCCTCTGTATGTATCTGTGTCCAAATTTCCTCTTCTCATAATGACACCAGTCACATTGGATTAGAACCCACCGTAATGACCTCCTTTTAACTCTTAATTAGCTCTTTGTAGACTCTATCTCCAAATACGCCATACTCAGCGTCCTGTGGGTAGGACTTCAACATGTGAATTGGGGGAAGGGAGACACTGTTCAGTCCTTAACAATTAGTATTTATCTAGTGCACCTTCTTTCTAGTTCTTTGTATGGTTTTGTTTTAGGCACGTTTTTTTATAAAGCAGCAAATGGCTAGATTTTTAACAATCCAATTTAAATAGATTCAGTTTGATCCAATCTGATTGGTCTTCTAATGTGTCACATTACTTTTTTCATTTTATTGTGATTTTTATATTTGGACCCATTTCTGCCGTATGTTTTATGATTTCTATTTATTATTTTTTCCCCTCTTCTTTTCTGTCCTCCTAATTTCATATGAACTGGATGAGTTTTCAATATAAGCCTTTCTCTATCCTGCCATTTGAAAGCTTTAGATTGCCTTTTCTTCTGGTCAATATCCTCAAATCATAAACTTGTGCACTTATCTGTACATTTTTAAACAAAACATAAAATTATACGGTATTTTTATTGTCTTCTAGAATACGCTTTAACTCTCCTTTGAACATATTCCATGTTATTATTGCCTAGAGATTTAGATGCTCATTAAAAGTTAGTATTTTTATAATTGATTTTTAATTAAAATTTTCAGCATGTTTGATCAATTTTTGTACTGAACCCTACATATATGATGGGTTTTTTTTTCTATGTATACACATCTATGACAAAGTTTATTTTACAAATTGGGCACAGTAATAGATATAACAACAATAACTAATAAAAAAAGAACAGTTCCAACAATAGGCTGTAATAAAAGTTAAGTGAATGAAAGTGGTCTCATTCTGTCTCTCTCTCAAAGTATCTCATTGTACTGTGTTCACCCTTCTTCTTGTGATGATGTAAGATGATAAAATGAGATGAAGTGAGGTAAATGACATAAGCATTGTGATGAAGTGTTAGGCTGCTATTGACCTTCTAAGGATATGTCAGAAAGAGGATCATCTGCTTCTGGTGTGTGATAACTGAAACCATGGAAACCGAAACTGTTGATAAAGAGGGACTCCTGTCCTTTGTATCAGCCATGAAGATACTGTGGTTACAAATAACTTCTAAAAATTAATGGTTTATAAAACAAAGTTTTATTTCCTGCACACATTCTCGGTTGGCTAGAGGTTCGACTTCTGCATTCTGAAGCCCATCTTAAGTACCATGTCCATCTGGAAGAGTGCTGGTGGCTGAGGCAGAGGGGAAAGGGAATAGGAAGGCATGTGCTGGCTCTTAAAGCTTTCACATAAAGGAATTATATATCACTTTGTTCACATTTGCTCAAAGCAAGTCACATGGCCAAGCCTGACTTCAAGAGCGACAGGAAAATATAATTCTCCTATGGGTGTGGGTATTTTGGGGGCGGGGGGTGAACATCGGATCTTGGTGAGTTCTGCAAGTCATTCACATCCACTGTCACTCCGGCTGCACTTTCCTTCCTCTGAAACATATTCTTTAATAATTCTTTTAATGAGCATCTGTGGGTGGTAAACTCTTTTCTTTTTATAAGTATAAAACAGCCTTTATTTTACCCTTACTCTTAATTAAATGTTTAGCTGTGTATAAAATTTGAGCTTACTGTTTCACTGAGCACTTTGAAAATATTCCATTGTTTTTTGGCTTGTATTGTTGCTAATGAAAGTTTTGTTGCCAGCTTAATTGCCATTATTTTGTGGCCATTTGTCATTTTTGGCAGCTTGTAGTTTAGTTTAGTTTTTTTTTTTTAATCTGGGCGTGGATTTAGTCTTTATCTTGTTCAGAACTTGGAGTCCTATTGAACCTAAGGACTCCTATCTTTCTTTAACCCTGGGAATTCTCAGCCATTATTTCTTCAATTCTCTTCTTCTGAAACTCCTTTTGGATACACATTGGAGCTGCTCAAATTTACTAATTCTTTTCCAGTCTAAGACTTATTGAGCATAAGATTTGTCTTTTACTTTTTCTGTTTCTCTGATTTCTTTTCCTTTCTAAGACTTCTAGTTAATTATTTTTCATAAGCACCTTGTTTTATTTCTTTGGTTTTATTTCATTATTTATTGTATTTTCCTGGATATTGTTGCTTTTATGGCCATACTAACCATAAATATGTTAAAGTCTTTGTTAGACTGTTTTATGACATTTGATTTCATTTGGAGTGAGTTTAGTTAATTAATTAGTTTATTTATAACTCTCTTTGTTAATATTGCTTTTCTCTGTGTTTTGGAATTGGGGTTTATAAACTTATCATAAGTGGGGAGATTGTTTTTTCCCTTGCTCTTTTCCTTGGTGTCTCCCTCTTTCTGCCTAGAGGTTTTGCTGTTGCCTTTACTCAGGCCCCCACACCTTAGTTAAGGACAAGGTTTTATAATTGTACCATATATTTTAAAATGTTTAATGTTTATTTAGTTTTGAGGAGAGAGAGAGAGAGAGAGAGATTGAGGGAGAGACAGTGAGAGGGAGGGAGACACAGAATCCAACAGAATCCAAAGCAGGCTCCAGGCTCTGAGCTGTCAGCACAGAGCTTGATGCAGGGCTCAAACTCATGAACTGTGAAATCATGACGTGAGCCAAACTCCAACAGTCATCCAGGTGCCCCAATTGTACCATATTTCTTATGGTGCTGGGGATATAGCTGATCCATTCACAAGAGCTAGAAGGAAGCTTGATTTCCCATGTGGCTGAACTCCTGGTTTTGTAAAAGTTGAAGCCTCAGTAACAAAATTCAAATGGGAAGAGATAGAAAATCTGAACAGACCCATAACCAGTGAAGAAATTGAATCAGCTATCAAAAATCTCCCAACGAATAAGAGCCCTGGGCCACATGGCTTTCCTGGGGAATTCTACCAGACATTTAAATCAGAGTTAATACCCATTCTTCTCAAGCTATTCCAAAAAATAGAAATAGAAGGAAAACTCCCAGACTCATTCTACAAAGCCAGCATCACTTTGATTCCCAAACTGGACAGAGACCCAGCAAAAAAAGAACTACAGGCCAATATCCTTGATGAATACAGATGCAAAAATACTCGACAAGATACTAGCAAATCAAATTCAACAGCATATAAAAAGAATTATCCACCATGATCAGGTGGGATTCATTTCTGGGTTACAGGTTTGGTTCAATATTCGCAAATCCATCAATGTGATACATCACATTAACAAAAGAAAAAATAAAAACCATATGATCCTATCCATAGATGCAGAAAAAGCATTTGACAAAATACAGCATCCGTTCTTAATAAAAACCCTCGAGAAAGTCGGGATAGAAAGAACTTACTTAAACATCATAAAAGCCATTTATGAAAAGCCCACAGCTAATCTCATCCTCAATGGGGAAAAACTGAGAGCTTTCCCCCTGAGATCAGGAACACGACAGGGATGTCCACTCTCACCACTGTTGTTTAACATAGTACT